>OY992882.1:128889426-129274426 GCA_963921405.1 Cepaea hortensis | reverse complement strand
GTTAAGGGATGTTTGGTTGGGGGATGGGTGGGTAGAGGATGTGTGGGTGGGTAGAGGATATGTGGGTGGGTGAGTGTGTGTAGGTTAGGAGATGGTGGGGGATGTTTGTAGTGGTGGGCTCGGGATCTGTGAGTGGGCTGGGGGAGATGGGAGATTATGTGGCTGGGTGCGGAATTTGAGTTTGGGTAGGTGCGGAATATGTGAGTTGACGAGGAGATGTGTGTGTGCGCGGGGAATGTGTGGCTGAGGAATGTGTGTTTGGCTGGGTGGTTGGAGGTGTGTGGAGGAGGATATGTGGGTGAGTGATTGTTGGTGGGTAATGGGACGGGTGGGGAGATGTGTGTAGGTGGGTGGATGTGTGTGGGTGGGGGATGTATGTGTGCTTGGGGTGTGGGTGGATGGGGTGTGTGGTGGGTGAGAGGTGGGTGTGGGTGGGGAGATGTGTAGGTGTAGGGATGTGGTGGATGGGTAGGGGCATGTATGTGTGTGTGGGTTATGTGTTTTGTTGGGTTGGAGTGAATGGGAGATGTATGGGTGAGTGGTTGCTATGTCTCATAACATAGTAATATGCATTGTTTATGTTTACAAAATTCATGTGACAATGCTTTTTTCCTATGCACTGTTGATGAATGAAAGATGAGTGATTGGAAGGGCCGAATGTAAGACGGGCCTGCGTGCCCAATTTGTTACCCTTTGAAAATAAAGTGTTCGTTCGTTCGTTCGTTCGTTCTCTCTCTCTCTCTCTCTCTCTCTCTCTCTCTCTCTCTCTCTCTCTCTCTCTCTCTCTCTCTCTACCTCTATCATCCTCCTTCTATATCTATCTCTCTATCCCCCTTCCTCGGTCTCTCTTTATCTTTCTTTCCCCCTCTTTCCGTAGGCATTTCCCCTCTTCCTCGCCCAACGTGTCGGTGACGAGTCCCACCCCTCCCCCGCCTCTACCTGTATCATATTTAACTAGCCCAGTATTGTCACAAAATGCTGTCTGCTGTGTGTAATGTCTGTTTCTTCAAACAACATCCAAATGTCAGCTGGGGCAACTATAGACACATGACCCGTGCCAGGCTGTTACCCCAGCCTGGGATAATGACCCCCATCACAGCCCCAGCCACTTACAGGGTGGCCGAGCTCCTACACACGCTCCGTGCATTGTGTGTGAGGCGCTGCATGCTGGGATGACAGTAGACAGGAAATTAGTCAGCTGCTGCATGCTGGGAATGTTGTAAACAGTTCTACGATACTGTTGCACACTGGGAATGTTGTAAACAGTTCTACGATACTGTTGCATACTGGGAATGTTGTAAACAGCTCTTCACAACTGTTCTTTGTTGGGAATGTTGTGAACAGTTCTTTACAACTTTTGCATGTTGAAAATTTTGTAATCATTTCTTTCCAACTGTTGCATGTTGGGAATGTTGTATGCAGGGGCGTCACTAGGGGGGTGCGGGGGTGCGGGCCGCACCGGGTGACACCATCAAGGGGTGACACCAAAATAAAAAAAATTGCAAATTTGACAAAGCAGACATAGCAAAATAACAAAAATTTAACTTTGTCTGAGTTTGTCGAAGTTCTTTATTTATGTTTTACCTGAAGTATTGAAGTTATATTGTTCAATTTGTTTTCTTTCTTATGTCCTTATTAACTTTTTGACTTATTTTACAAACATTACTATGTGCGGTTATATATGGTACAGGAACACTCGGAAGAAGACCATGGTGAAAGTCTAGAGGGGTGACACCAAGAGTTTACCGCACTGGGTGACACCAACCCCAGTGACGCCACTGGTTGTATGCATTTCATGACAATTGTGTGTGTTCGGAATTTTGTATGCAGTTCATGACAATTGTGTGTGTTCGGAATTTTGTATGCAGTTCATGACAATTGTGTGTGTTCGGAATTTGTTATACAGTTCTACAATACTGTTTCATGTTGAGAATGTTGTATACAGTTCTACAATACTGTTGCATGTTGAGAATGTTGTATACAGTTCTACAATACTGTTTCATGTTGAGAATGTTGTATACAGTTCTACAATACTGTTTCATGTTGAGAATGTTGTATACAGTTCTACAATACTGTTTCATGTTGAGAATGTTGTATACAGTTCTACAATACTGTTTCATGTTGAGAATGTTGTATACAGTTCTACAATACTGTTTCATGTTGAGAATGTTGAATACAGTTCTACAATACTGTTTCATGTTGAGAATGTTGTATACAGTTCTACAATACTGTTTCATGTTGAGAATGTTGTATACAGTTCTACAATACTGTTTCATGTTGAGAATGTTGTATACAGTTCTACAATACTGTTTCATGTTGAGAATGTTGTATACAGTTCTACGATACTGTTTCATGTTGAGAATGTTGTATACAGTTCTACAATACTGTTTCATGTTGAGAATGTTGTATACAGTTCTACAATACTGTTGCATGTTGAGAATGTTGTATACAGTTCTACAATACTGTTTCATGTTGAGAATGTTGTATACAATTCATGACAACATTGTGAGTGGAAAACTTGCCCTTGATGCTTTTATATCATCATCATCATCTTCCACTTCTTCCGTCAAGCGTCGTGGGGAGGAATAATTTGCGCTCCAGCGCCAGATGGGCGGCACTGGATAGTGTCATTCCGTGTGGTTGTACAATGTCTTTGATGTCGTCAATCCATTTTCTTCTTGGACGTTCTCGTGGTCTCGTCGCAGATGATCTTTGATGTAAGGCCAGTGATGGTAGTGCTGGTGTTGCATTCTAACGACATGGCCGTGGCACAAGATGTTAATCCCACAGTCTGTCTGATAACAACATTTCTGACTCGGTCTCGGATTGTTAAGTTGGCAGCTCTCCTCGGGCATCTCATCTCACAGGTGTTGATTTTGCGAAGGTGTGATCTGGATAAAGTCCAGGTTTGAGATTGGTAGCATAGGGTTGGTGTGAATATGCTGTTTATTATCTGTCGTTTTGCGGACATGGGTATAACCGTATATTTGGATGTTTCAGTAAGGGTGATAGTTGATATGTACGTGCACTAGCTTTTTGACATCTGATTTCGATTTCTCTGTCCAATCTGCCATCTTTTATATACTAGTATTATATATTGACCAAGAATAACAAGCTGTCTGTGGTGGAGTTAGCTGAGGCGGGAGATAAATATCCCCAGATAGTGGTTGCCGACTACTAAAAGAAAACCATAAATGGCTCGCAAGACTCCTTAGTGAACTGAATCAGACATCAGGCAGGACACCAAGGAGTCAAGTAAGGTTTCCAGGTAGAAGGCCAAGAGAGCACAGGAAAGGCACTGCCGTCAGAGAGGAGGATGCTCACTCTTGTAATAACTGAAGACTAGTATTCTGCCTGCCACGCAGTTACACACACGTAAAAATAATCAACTAAGACAGTAACTCTTCGTTGACAATTTAAAAGAAGAATTATAATGGATGTTTGGGATGATATGAACAATGGTTATGTGGTAGTAGGAAAATAACGTTCCTACAACCAGAACAGATCAACATACTTATTGTAGCGGCAATAAAAGTCACTGCTAGCTAACACAAGGACGCCGACCTCAGGAAACAGATCTTTACATCTCTAAAGTTCAGAGATTCAAGACCGGAACGACCTCGTGAACTGCCGACCATCTACAATAGGACTTAGAGGCCAGTATAGCTGGAATTCCCAGCTGAGAAAATGCGAACGTTAGCGAAGGTATTGTCTCAACTGGTCATAAACAAAAGGGGAACACAGGATGTCTTGAGGTTTATGGATTCAAACACGCTCGGTGGCCTATATCCTCTCGTGAAAGCACGAACTTGCGAGTTTGATATATGAATACCCTGAGAAGGTGAATAGCTGCCTTAACTACTCTGAAACATAGCATGCAAGCAAATCAGCCAAAGCGACGCTCTGAATCCGAGAAGTCGTGGAAAATGAGACATCACGTGATTTCTAGGCCAGCGGACGCTGGAAGATTGGATATATATATACGGCTTCAACATAGCTACTCAAGGAAGGTTACTAGCGAATTTGTTGGCAGAGCTGGCCCAGACGTATATATCATAAGGATCGGAGCGCACGCAGACCTGCGGAAATTGCTACGTGTAGAGCAACTCAGGTGAACAAACCACGAGAACTGAATTGGAGAGCCGTTTACAACACACAATTAGTTATTATAACGGAGGCACGCTGGTGATCCGCATTAACGGCTGAAGGTGAACAAACCCAGGGAACGCCGCACGCAATATTGCTAAGTGAAGGAACCCTCGGAAGACGAGCGGGTCACTGTCTAAATTAGAAGCTTGGACAACAACACTAAACGGACGTGGTGGATAAACCAAAGTATCCACACGCAGACGTCGAAGCATTCGCTGAACAATAGGGACTCGCAGAGAGCGACTGCCTTCATGGGTAAAATTAGCGGGCAGCTATTAGACAATGGTAGCTGATCGTACTTCTCTTTCATTTGATTATACCTTGTACTTCTTTTCATTTGATTGTACCTTAGACCTTTAACAATCGGTTGATCCTTACATTATTAGGCGACATCCAGGTCAGACTTGTCCTGTCACTCGAATAGAGAAGCGTTCGGTTATTCGTGGCGGTTTGATAGGTTTGGGCTTAGAAAACCAACATATTTTCATCTTACTCTTTATTCAGTTATTTCTTGTGTATGTTGTTGTTGTCACATAAAGTATATTTATACAATGCACTTATAATTATTGTTTAAGAGAAAATAAACCGAAATTAGCGTTGTATTTTACTTGATTTGTTAGACCAAGGTTCTGTAGATTAGTTGGTGGTTCTTGTAACCTGTAACCTGTATACCTGTGAACTTGGCCTCATACCATAAGACGAAATATAGGACGTTACATAATTAGTAATCGTTTCTAACCAGGGAAAGAACAAATCTTTATCTTCTCCTCTGTATAGCTCTCTCTCTCTCTCTCTCTCTCTCTCTTTCTCTCTCTCTCTCTCTCTCCATCTCTCTCTCTTGATGGGTGATGTGTGGATGGGTGAAGGGATGTGTAGCCGGTGGGGGGGGGGGGGGTGTATGTGTGTGTGAGGGATGTGTGTGTGGGGGGATATTTGGGAGGATTATTGGAAGTATGTGGGTGTTGGTGGGTTGGAGGTGTGGGTAGGGAATGTGTATTTTGGTGGGTGAATGGGTGTGTAGGAAATTGTGTGGATTGGGGGATGGGTGTGTAATGGGTGGGGGGATGAGTGTGGAGAGGTGTCTGTGAATGGGATATGTCTGTGTGGGTGGGAGTGTGTGAGTGTGAATGGGGTAAGTGTAAGTGGGTGGAGGATGTATGTGTGGGTGGAGATGTTTGTAGGTGGGGGATGTGTGGGTGGGTGGGGAGATGTGTGAGTGGGTGAGAGATGTGTGGGCAGGGATGTGTATGAGAAATGCATGTGAGGGATGTGTGTGTGGGGGGAATGTGTTTATGGGTGGAGTTTTGTGTGGGAGGGGAGATTTGTGAGAGGGGGGAGTTGTGGGATGTGCAGGTGGATGATGGATGTATGTGAGGATGGGGGATGTGTGTTTGGCTGGGTGGTTGAGGTGTGTGTGGGTGGGAGGGTAGATGAGAGATGCATGTGTTGATGGGCGGGTGGGTGATGTGTGGGTGTGAGTGGTTGATGGATGAGTACGTGAGTGGGTGGATGTGTGTGAGAGATAAGTGTATGGTTGGGGGATGTGTGTGTTTGTAGGAAGATGTGTGTGAGCGGCGGATGTGTGTGGGTGGGGTATATGTGGGTGGTGGGGTGTGTGTGTGGGTTGGAGGTGTGTGGTTTTTGGGTGTTTATGGGTGGGGGATATGTGTGGGCAGGTGGGGAGATGTGTTTGTGTGTGGGGATGTGTGTATAGGTGGGGGGTGTAGTTGAGAGGTGGCGGATATTGGGTGGGTGAGTGGGTGTAGGTTGGCTGATGTGTGTGTGTGGGTGGGTGGGGAAAATTGTGAGGGTGCGGGATGTATGTGTGAACAGGTGCGGGATGTATGGGTTAACGGGGGTATGTGTGTGTGGTTTTGTGATGTGTGTTTTGCTGGGTGGTTGCGGGTGTGCGGGTGGGTGGTGGAGAATATGTGGGTGGGTGTGTGCGTGTCGGTTATGTGTGGGTGGGGAAATGTGCGTGGGTGGGGGATCAGTGGGTGGGTGGGTGCATGTATGTTTGCCTGAGTCTGTGTGAGTGCGTGGAGGTATGTGTGGGTGGGTGGGGGTGTGGACGGTGGGGGGGTGGTGGGGGGGGTATGTGTCGGTGGCTGAAGGATGTGTTGGTGGCTGCGGGGTGTGAGGGTGGATGGGGGATGTGTCTCACAACATTGCAATATGCACTGTTTATGTTTACAACTTTCATTTGACAATGTTTTTTCCCCATGTGAATATACCATGCGTAATATGCATTGCTTATGCTTACAAAATCCGTTTTACAATGGTTTTCCCCCTATGTAAATGTAACATGAACATTTGATGAATGAAAGATGAGTGATCGAAAGGGCCGAATGTAAGACGGGCTTGCGTGCCCAATGTGTTACCCTTTTAAAATAAAGTTTGTTCGTTCGTTCGTTCATTCTCTCTCTCTCTCTCTCTCTCTCTCTCTCTCTCTCTCTCTCTCTCTCTCTTCCTCTTTCTCTCTTCTTCCTCTTTCTCTCCTTTTTGTCGTACTATCACAGCTATATCCCGAAATAACATAACTGACAATAGAACAGGTGATGATTATTGTCAGTCTCTGTAGTACTCCGCTGCAACATATAGGTTCTGGCCTAACAGACTGAGTGGTATAGTGGTATGTCTTTGTTTCTGTTAATTAATGTCTTTATTGATAATCTATTCCTTGCCACACATTTGGCAATAGGTGGGTTTGGTGTTAGTTGTTTTGTACTCAGCCTTTGTACTCAAATTTTGGGGTAGGCAGTTCTGGGTGGAACAGTTGAGCTCTGATTATTCAGTGGCTGATACAAGGTCTTCACTCTTTGCCGCTATAGAAAGGTGAGATCCGTCAGCATTCACTGGTGACTTCAATATATGTAACACGTATGCACCTATATAGGCACAAACCACTACCCTGTTTCCATGAAGTCACATATGTAATCCGAAAACGAAATACACAGTGCCTGTTGGCATTCAGATCACATAACATCTTGCGCAAAATTGCATTTGATTCCAGTATTTAAAAAAAATAAACGGTATTCCCCTCTGTCAAAGCCTTGCTTAGGGCAAGCAATATGGCTCGTATCTTGACAAGTGTGATACTAATTATGCTTATCAAATAACACGAGGCTAACAGCCGATAATATAATTCGCGCTATTTATTCGCGCACTGCACACATCAGAAACAATACAAGCTTCGCGCAATCACAATTCACATTATCCAATAGATTATAAATGCAAGCAATCAATACATCAATATAATAATACATCAATGCACTCCACTTACAAGTCACACAGACAGGCGTTCCATCTCCAACGTTCATACAGGCTAGCTCTCAAGACATGCATTGTAATTGTTCAGTATAATTGTTCATTATAATTGTTCACTATATATGTGTGTGCGTGTGGGAGCGAGAGAGAGAGAGAGAGAGAGAGAGAGAGAGAGAGAGAGTGTCAGAGAGAGGGAGAGAGTGAATGCGTGTGTGCATGCGTGTGTGTGGAGAGAGTGATTGTGTCAGTGCATGCATTCATACGTGTATGTGTGAGTGAGTGAGGGAGTGTGTGCGTGCGTGCATGCGTTCATGTGTACGTGTATGTGTGAGAGAGTGTGATTGAGAGAGTGAGTGTGTGTGTGTGTGTGTGTGTGTGTGTGTAGGATTGTGTGTTAGAGAGTGAGACAGTGGGAGAGTTGATGTGTTAGTGTGTGTGTGTGAGCGCGCGCATGCGTGTGAGTGTGTGTATATGAAAGAATACAGAGAGAGAGAGAGAGAGAGAGAGAGAGAGAGAGCTGAGCAGATGCATGTCATGTAACACGCATGTTATGTAACACGCGAATCCATATGTTTGTGTATTCTCATCTGTCATATTATAAGTTAAATACCATTTGATTTTATCATGTATAATCTAAACTTATGTTCATTACTGTAGTTTGAGTGAGAGAGTGAGTGAGTGTGAATGAGAGACAGAATGAGTGAGCGTGAGAGTGAATGAGTGAGCGTGAGAGTGAATGAGTGAGCGTGAGAGTAAATGAGTGAGCGTGAGAGTGAATGAGTGAGCGGGAGAGTGAATGATTGAGCGTGAGAGTGAATGAGTGAGCGGGAGAGTGAATGAGTGAGAGTGAATGAGTGAGCGGGAGAGTGAATGAGTGAGAGTGAATGAGTGAGCGTGAGGGTGAATGAGTGAGCGGGAGAGTGAATGAGTGAGAGTGTCTGTGTGTGTGAGTGAATGAGTGAGAGTGAATGAGTGAGTGTGAGAGTGAATGAGTGAGCGTGAGAGTGAAAGAGTGAGCGGGAGAGTGAATGAGTGAGCGGGAGAGTGAATGAGTGAGCGGGAGAGTGAATGAGTGAGCGGGAGAGTGAATGAGTGAGCGTGAGAGTGAGCGGGAGAGTAAATGATTGAGCGGGAGAGTGAATGAGTGAGCGTGAGAGTGAATGAGTGAGCGTGAGAGTGAATGATTGAGAGTGAGAGTGAATGAGTGAGCGTGAGAGTGAATAAGTGAGAGTGAATGAGTGAGCGTGAGAAGGAATGAGTGAGCATGAGAGTGAATGCGTGAGCGTGAGAGTGAATCAGTGATCGGGAGAGTGAATCAGTGAGCGGGAGAGTGAATGATTGAGCGTGAGAGTGAATGAGTGAGCGTGAGAGTAAATGAGTGAGTGTGAGAGTGAATGAGTGAGCGGCAGAGTGAATGATTGAGCGGGACAGTGAATGCGTGAGAGTGAATGAGTGAGAGTGAATGAGTGAGAGTGAATGATTGAACGGGAGAGTGAATGAGTGAGCGGGAGAGTGAATGAGTGAGCGGGAGAGTGAATGAGTGAGCGGGAGAGACAGAATGAGTGAGCGTGAGAGTGAAAGAGTGAGCGGGATAGTGAATGAGTGAGCGGGAGAGTGAATGAGTGAGCGGGAGAGTAAATGAGTGAGCGGGAGAATGAATGAGTGAGCGGGAGAGTGAATGAGTGAGCGTGAGAGTGAATGAGTGAGCGGGAGAGTGAATGAGTGAGCGGGAGAGTGAATGAGTGAGCGGGAGAGTGAATGAGTGAGCGGGAGAGTGAATTAGTGAGCGTGAGAGCGAATGAGTGAGCGTGAGAGTGAATGAGTGAGCGTGAGAGTGAATGAGTGAGCGGGAGAGTGAATTAGTGAGAGTGAGAGTGAATGAGAGAGAAAGAGAGAGAGTGTGTGTGTGTGTGAGCGTACGCATGCGTGTGAGTGTGTGTGTGTATGAAAGAATACACAGAGAGAGAGTGAGAGAGAGAGAGAGAGAGAGAGAGCTGAGCAGATGCATGTCATGTAACACGCGAATCCATATGTTTGTGTATTCTCATCTGTCATATTATAAGTTAAATACCATTTGATTTTATCATGTATAATCTAAACTTATGTTCATTATTGTAGTTTGAGTGAGAGAGTGAGTGAGTGTGAATGAGAGACAGAATGAGTGAGCGTGAGAGTGAATGAGTGAGCGTGAGAGTGAATGAGTGAGAGTGAGAGTGAATGAGTGAGCGTGAGAGTGAATGAGTGAGCGTGAGAGTGAATGAGTGAGCGGGAGAGTGAATGATTGAGCGTGAGAGTGAATGAGTGAGCGGGAGAGTGAATGAGTGAGAGTGGATGAGTGAGCGGGAGAGTGAATGAGTGAGCGTGAGGGTGAATGAGTGAGCGGGAGAGTGAATGAGTGAGCGTGAGAGCGAATGAGTGAGCTGAAGAGTGAATGAGTGAGAGTGTCTGTGTGTGGGAGTGAATGAGTGTTAGTGAATGAGTGAGAGTGAATGAGTGAGCGTAAGAGTGAATGAGTGAGCGTGAGAGTGAGCGGGAGAGTGAATGAATGAGCGTGAGAGTGAATGAGTGAGCGGGAGAGTGAATGAGTGAGCGGGAGAGTGAATTAGTGAGAGTGAATGATTGAGCGGGAGAGTGAATTAGTGAGAGTGAATGATTGAGCGGGAGAGTGAATGAGTGATCGTGAGAGTGAATGAGTGAGCGTGAGAGTGAATGAGTGAGCGTGAGAGTGATTGAGTGAGCGTGAGAGTGAATGAGTGAGAGTGAATGAGTGAGCGTGAGAAGGAATGAGTGAGCGTGAGAGTGAATGAGTGAGCGTGAGAGTGAATGATTGAGCGTGAGAGTGAATGAGTGAGCGTGAGAGTGAATGAGTGAGCGGCAGAGTGAATGAGTGAGCGTGAGAGTGAAGGAGTGAGAGTGAATGAGTGAGCGGGAGAGTGAATGATTGAACGGGAGAGTGAATGAGTTAGCGGGAGAGTGAATGAGTGAGCGGGAGAGTGAATGAGTGAGCGGGAGAGACAGAATGAGTGAGAGTGAATGAGTGAGCGGGAGAGTGAATGAGTGAGCGGGAGAGTGAATGAGTGAGCGGGAGAGTGAATGAGTGAACGGGAGAGTGAATGAGTGAGCGGGAGAGTGAATGAGTGAGAGTGTGTGTGTGTGAGTGAATGAGTGAGAGTGAGAGTGAATGAGAGAGAGAGAGAGAGAGAGAGAGAGAGAGAGGGAGAGTGTGTGGTGTGTGTGTGTGTGGGACGCGCTGGCATCACTACTTTTACGTCACATACTTTTTATGTACACATTTTTCTCAATGTTTAGCCTTGTTTATGTTTACAACATTCATTTCACAATGTTTATTTTTCTTCCTATGTAAATGTATAATGCTCTTGATGAACGAAAGACGAGTGATTGGAAGGGCCGAATGTAAGACGGGCCTGCGCGCCCAATTTGTGACCCTAATAAAGTTGATTTGATTTGATTTGATTTGATTTGCATCAAACTCTCAAGCAGCTTTCACACGTCAGTCCGTAACGGCCACCAAGCCTAGTCTCCCTGGACTTTCAGCACACAACACAGTTGTGCTTGCGTCAGCCCGCGTGACCCCTCAATGTTCACGCTGCGTTCCACCTGACCGCCGACTGCTTAGTATCGCTCAGCGTTGATTGCCTGGCGTGGTTGAAGACGCCGCGTTATAGCTGTAGTGCTTATAATAGATCAGCGTTGCATTGTCGGGCGTTGGTGCAGACAACGCGTTATCACTCTGGGTGAGACTCTTACATCCCCCCCCCCTCATTCTCATGTAAGGTTTTCCTTTCATGTACTCTATATAGCTGATCTTTATCTTGTCAGAATCGAACTTTGCACTTCATCTGACGTAACTTTTTAGTTTGTCTTAATATGTACAGGTGATTAGTAAACAATATGCATACAAATCCCATGCCTACCCATCAAGCATACTTGTCAAGTACAATCAATTCCATGATTTTTACCTCGCTGAGACACAGCCAGTCCGGTAGTTACGGCTAACTTGCCCTTACCTCTCCACCAAAAAGAAAAATTACAAATAATCAGGTGAGTCTGTGAGTATCTACCTCTAAGTTAACTCCGGCATTGGACATCTACCCTTATCTCATAGAATATCCAATGAAGGTCTTCAGTTTTGGTAAGTTTTCCCATATACACATGACGTCACATTGACGTGATACCTATTAGGCAAACATGGTAGTTTCAATACATATTTACACATCACCAACAATATTTAGTTATGTCCCTTGGTTATGGAACCAACGTTCGGGACAGTAATTTTATCATGCTTTCAACAAAATAAATTACAAGTAAAATTTTCTTTCTTAGTGTCATAATTTGATCCTCCATGACAAAAGTGCACAAAAGGTCACTCTTGTGAAAAAGTAAATCAAGCTATGATGCTGAGATTACATTTAACAAAACTCGACATATACAATTTCGTATATGGAAATGTTTCATACCCAAATTTTCATACAATTGTCATAAATTTATAAACATTTTATTATGGTATTCTAACTTTCAAATTAATATGGACATCTAACGGAAGTGTAGAGCTGTGTTGTTGTACATTCAAGGTCTCTCGTTTTAGATGTACTTTAAATATACGGAGCACCCAGATCTTGTCATCAACTGTTGGATCGCTTCTTCCGTCTTATCCTCGGATTAGGTTGTCAATGTCATCATTCGTACTTGTTAAAACGTCGTGGATCATCTTTGTAGCTGTACTCAGGATTACTTGGCGCTGTTCAAGCTCAGTAAGTCTTTGGGTCCTGTAGCACTGTCCTGTGACACTTGTGGTGTCTATTTCTTATAATACTACATATTTACAATAGTAATGGCATTCTTTCACATTTCTCACAATTATACGACCCATTCATTCACATAATAATAATAATATATACACAATATATTTACAATGGGAGATTAAATCTTCCCTATCACACTGTTCCTCACAGCGTACCTGACATAAAGTCACAATTGGCTGTGATGTTGAGCACTATTTACGTTGCAGTTTATACACCATCTGCAATGTTCTCGGGTGTTACCTGGCTATTGGGTGAGTCGTATGGACATCTCGATAGAAGATCAGCCAGAGAGTTATGTGAGCCTCGTATATGTCTGATTTCGAAGCTATAGTCCTGTAGAAGAAGGGACCATCTGGCCACTCTGTGGTTACTTGGGGTACCACTGGTGATGAATGTCAAAGGGCTATTGTCTGTTTCAATAATGAAGTGTTTACCTAAAAGAAATCTCGAAAGTCTACGTACCGAGAACACAAGAGCGAGGGCTTCAAGTTCTGGCGTGCTGTAATTTCGTTCACTGGTGTTCAATTTCCGGGAGACGTAGTATACCGGGTACAACATTTGGTCGTGCTCTTGAAGCAGTACCCCTCCAATGGCTACGGAGCTCACATCGCATCTTAGCCTGAAAATAGTGCTAAGATCAGGTAATTTTAGAATAGGTTCACTGGAAAAATAAGATAATACTTTCGCAAATGCAGGCCTTAAACATTCGCTATTTACAATCACATTTGGATGTTTGTTTGTTAGTAAATCAGTGAAACATTTGGTCAATTCAGCAAAATGAGGAATAAATTGTCTATAGTAATTCAAAAGACCTAACACACTTCGCAACTCTTTTTTGGTTGTCGGAAGCGACAATTTCAAAATTCTAGACATGATGTTATCGTCAGTTGATATGAAGCCATTTGAGATCTTATAGCCCAAAAATGTAATTTCTTGAAAGGCTATATCAACTTTGGATGGTTTTATTGTCAGCCCATGTTGTCTAATCCTGTCGAATATCTGCTGTAGTGTTGTTATGTGGTCTGTCATATTCCTTGTATGTATGCAAATGTCGTCAATGTACCAAATGATGTTGGAAATGCCTGTCAAAAGTCGTCTTGTCATTCTGACAAAGGTTGCTGGAGCATTAACTAGCCCGAATGGTAACTTGCACCATTCGTATAGTCCCCAGGGTGTGGCAAATGCTGTCAGATATATACTGTCAGCATGTACAGATATTTGCCAGTAACCTTTTGTCATGTCCAGTTTAGTAAAGTAACGTGAGTCAGTCAGTTCAGTTAGTATGTCTTCACAGTTGCTCATTGGTTCTAAATCCAACTGTGTAATGCTGTTGAGTTTCCTATAGTCAACACAGAGTCTTTTTGTGTTGTCCTTTTTCTTTACAATGACAATGGGTGAACAAAAATGTGATTGTGAACGTCGGATGATATGGTTTGCTTCTAAGTCAATAATTTCTTGGTGTAATTTGTCTTTGTAGTGTATAGGAATGGAATATGGTCTGCATTTTATTGGGATGTCAGACGTCAAAATAATATGATGATGCACTAAGTCTGTCTGTCCTGGGTTGTTAGAAAAAATTGTACTGTAGTCTTGTAATACTTGTCTGCAACTGTCAGTCTGTGTCTTCGTCAGTTTGGGATTTACCTTTATGTCCTGTAGGTTGGTTGTCGTGTCTAGTACTGGTGTTGGTATCTCGTCAGTATCGTTGTCGTCTGTCTGGTCCACTATTGTTGTGCTTGCTGTCGTCTCTACTTGTTCGTCGTCCCTGTGGTAATATGGTTTAAGCATGTTAATATGAAAAATCTTGTGTTTGTCCCTAACTGCAATTTCGTAATCTACTGTCGAAATTTGTCGTAACACTTTAAACGGTCCTTGCCATGAGTCTGTGAGAAGATGTCTGTCACTTGGCAATAAGAGAAGAACGTCCTGTCCTGGCGTCAGAGTAATGGTTCTATTTCCTCTGTTAGCGTATTGTCGGTAGATAGCACCAGATTTTTGTAGTGCTTCTTTTGCTAACACACATGATTTCATGATTCTATCGCGCAATGATATTACATGTTCATACGATGAAATGGGTGTAAATATGGTTTTACTTTCAGTCAGTATAGACTGGTACAATGATAATGGGCCGCGTGGTTTGGCACCATACACTATTTCAAATGGTGAGAATCCAGTGCTGGAATGTGGCACTTCCCTATATGCAAATAAAATAGCAGGTAGATATGTGTCCCAGTCTTCGGGATGTTCTTGGGTTACTTTTGAGAGCATATGTTTAAGATCGCCGTTGATCTTTTCTATGATACCTGTGGAGTGTGGGTGGTACGGGCTGTTAAAGCATTGCTTCACCCCCAACATCTTAGTAAATGCTTGTGTAGCTGCGGCAATAAACTGGCTACCCCGATCTGAAAGGATGGTATCAGGGAATCCTACCCTTGCAAAAATATGGAAGAATACTTCCATGATGTCTTTGGAAGTTATATTCTTCATCGGAATGGCTTCTGGCCACCGACTACATAAATCAATTATTGTAACAATATATTTGTTTCCTCTTGATGTTATGTGGTTAAGAGGACCAACTATATCGACCGAGATCTTTTCAAACGGTCTACTTGCCAAATCAGTGATTTGCAGTTCTGCTTGGGGGTGTTTCCCCTTTTTAACAAGCTTTTGGCAGATGTCACACGATCTGCAATACAATTTGGTATCACTGCAAAATTTAGGCCAATAGAATTGAGTAAGTAACCTTGCTCGTGTTTTAGCATACGCCATATGCCCTGCAAAGGGTATGTCATGCGCTAGCTGTAATGCTTGGTTGCGGTTTTCTGAAGGTAGCACTGTTTGTTCTGTAGTGCTAGAACCTTTGGTATAATACCGTGTCAGAATTCCGTTTTTCAGAGCAAAATACCATTTAGCGTTCTTTGCTACTCGTGGCTTTTGGCCTATTAATTTAAAATACTTTTGCAACGATCGATCAGCTTTTTGAGCTGTTATAAATTTCTCCCTGGTTGTTTCAGGAGATGTTACAACTGGGCTTATTAGCTGTAAAGCCTCTGTCTGATCGATTCGATCTTGCATTTGAGCAGTAGATCTGGTTACTGCATTTGTAATATCAAGGTTATCATGTACATTACAACTTGGTGTTACATTTACACAACTACATTCCTGTGATGACATTGCCGAATTGGCATACATACATTCATTTACAGGTGGTAATACATCATTAATGGTGATTTGTGATGGTGGTGGAATGGTATTATCAATGTTACAAGTGACAGTGGATATAATACTGTCATGTGGCATATCATTCACCTCTGGAAGGTTACCAATGATGACATCGCAACAAGGATTGGTCAATGCTGCGCATTTGACCTTTCCGGTGAGGAATGGTGTACTTATGTATGCCCATGCAAGCGGGTATCTCTCGATGTTACCCGAGAAAGTTCTGCATGTAACATATTTACCACTATATTGTGATGGTAAGATATAGTTTCTCTTAATGCCAATGAGGGTACTGCCGCTATCCCGTAAAACGGCGGCAGCTCTGCTGTTAATATAACCATGGTGGATATTTAATTTCCCTTGGGAGTTGACTACTAAATTGGCTTCCTCATTTGTAACAGGAATGGAATGGCCACATGTCAAAATGCCATCCTCATGAAATCGATCACAGATAGTACATTTGTCGTGTTGAAACACATCAATAGAATGTGCTGCGTTTACATTTTGATCTTCTATACTTTCATCTTCTGATGAAGAACTATCAATCATGGCTGCATTCGCCTTTCTGGACATAGCTTTGGCCTTACAATCTTTCCGCCAGTGGCCGAACGCCTTACAAAGGAAGCATTTGGTGTTCCGTCTGTATATCTTTCTTTCTTTGTCTTGATTTGCTATGTAGTTTTGTAAGTACGACATGTAACCAGGATGTTGGTCACACATATCAGTTTCGTGGTGTGATAAATGACAATATTTACATTTGTTAAGCTGTTCAGTAGATTGCCTATAGGGATTTTGTTTGTTGTAGGGCACTGACTTAGATCTATCATATGTAGCGGCTGCCACAAAGTCTGTGCTAGTCAAACCAGTAATGAAACATTGCTTATTGGCTGAAAAATAACCTGAGCCACGACTTTCAATCTGTTGTACACTTTCACACTGACATTCCAATAGAAATTTCGAAAATGGAGGTGGGAGAGATGTGATAATTTTATCTCTCAAAATAAGATATGTCAATTTATCAAAATTACCATTCACTTTGGCTGCTGACAGCCACTTAGAAAAAACATTCTGTATTTCTGAGATGTAATCAGAGAACGTTTGTGTTGGTTTAGGAGACAATTTACCAAACTGTTCTCTGTAGCCTGCTTCATCTAGCAGAAAATGGGACATAATTTTTGTCTTAATATAATGATAATCTTTCTTCGGGTCATTTGGAATTGACTCTATCACTTTCAGAGGTTCTCCAGAAAGACTTCTCATGTATATTATACTCCATTCTGACTTTGGGATCTGGTAATGATCCATAATACATTCAAAATTGTGGGTGAAAGATGCTATGCAATCACCTGTGGTGTAACTTTTAATCAGCCCTTGGTATTTCTTATATGGCTGGTCTTTGTCAGCTTTTCTATCTTCCTTTTCTTTGGAAGTTTCTGCTTTCAGCTGTTCAATTTTTAGCTGCACTTCGAGTTCCTCTCTTTTGCTCTGAGCTACAATTTCAGCTTTTCTTATTTCTGCATCTGTTTCTGCTTGCTTAAGTTTTAAAGCAGCGTCTGATTCTGCCTGCTTAAGTTTTAAAGAAGCTTCTGCCTGTTTCAAAGCAGTATCTGATTCTGCCTGCTTAAGTTTTAAAGCAGTATCTGATTCTGCCTGCTTAAAAGCTCTTTCGGCTGCTCTTTCATCACGCTCATTAATCTTTTCCTGTTGTAGGAGGTATTCTGCAAACTTTTTCTCACTCCAGGTCCTTAACTCTTCCCCAGAAAGGTTCATCTTTAAACCCATGTCGATGCATTCGTTTAAACTAGACATGATGAACAAAATGTATGATGAAATAGATAGACACAAATTTAATAACGTTGTTAGTAATTTAAGTTCAAAAGTTTACAGTACTTAATATTATAGCTTGTGTTTAGACCTGCTGAACGAAAATATAAGGAAGAGAAAAAAAAATTTATACTCAAGTACTCCTGAGGCAATGTGTCGGACAATGGCTGAACAGTACTGCCCGAAACCACACTGGGTTTCAATTCAGGTCGACCAAAAAATTTCGGAGTTTACAAGGGACAGGTGTAGATGACACCAACCAACCTGTTATTTTTGGAGCAAGAGAAATTAGAACATGTGCAAGTGTGTGGTGTATGTAATGTCACTTAAGTTTTTGTAGGTTTGTATGTCGTCAAGTATTGTTGTTAGTCGTATCACCACACTCAACAACTCTCTTTTCACACTTTCCAAACGTTCCGCTAACACTACTTCTACTCAATGACATTCAAGGACATGGCCGCCATTTTGTTTTTATCACTTCAATAGCTCGGTTGAAATTTACTAAGTCCAAAAACGCACTTATAGTTTCGATATATTAACTAGAAAGATGGCATTTATCTATTAAATTATAACCTACACGCTCGCATTTGTTCAAAACTCGCACTTTATACCAATAATTGATTCACACACAAAACTCGACAACAGTCGCCATTTTTACAATTATTTAACACTCTATTTTTCGTATTTCACGGTTCAAATCTAATGAGGACGTAGACCCCACGTTCGCACTTGTCAAAGTCTTGCTTAGGGCAAGCAATATGGCTCGTATCTTGACAAGTGTGATACTAATTATGCTTATCAAATAACAGCCGATAATATAATTCGCGCTATTTATTCGCGCACTGCACACATCAGAAACAATACAAGCTTCGCGCAATCACAATTCACATTATCCAATAGATTATAAATGCAAGCAATCAATACATCAATATAATAATACATCAATGCACTCCACTTACAAGTCACACAGACAGGCGTTCCATCTCCAACGTTCATACAGGCTAGCTCTCAAGACATGCATCAAACTCTCAAGCCGCTTTCACACGTCAGTCCGTAACGGCCACCAAGCCTAGTCTCCCTGGACTTTCAGCACACAACACAGTTGTGCTCGCGTCAGCCCGCGTGACCCCTCAATGTTCACGCTGCGTTCCAGCTGACCGCCGACTGCTTAGTATCGCTCAGCGTTGATTGCCTGGCGTTGTTGAAGACGCCGCGTTATAGCTGTAGTGCTTATAATAGATCAGCGTTGCATTGTCGGGCGTTGGTGCAGACAACGCGTTATCACTCTTGGTGAGACTCTGACACCCCCTACATGGCTTAATTATCTAATACACATCCTGACATTCTCCTGGATTTTCAGTGTAAATAGTAATTGTCGCTTATAATAACATCTCCATGATGTTTCCCTGGTATTTTCTAATTATTTAACTCACAGCATTGTTAAGTCTTCCTTCGGTTAATTCTCCCCGTTCGTCCTCATTCTTAAATTGTCCTGTCTGAGCTGATAATTAACTTCCGTGTAAAATGTGTTAGTAAACACCCAGCCAGACAATATAATGTGTTAGTAGACACCCAGACGGACACACTAATTCAAATCAATTCAATTCAACCTTATTTTAAAAGGGTTATAAATTGGGCACGCAGGTCCATCTTACATTCGGCCCGTCCAATCACTCATATTTCATTCATCAATAGTGTATGATACATTCACATAGGAAAATACATTGTCAAATGAATGTTGTAAACATAAACAATGCATATTACAATGTTATGAGGTACATCCCTCACCCACACACACA
Source organism: Cepaea hortensis (assembly GCA_963921405.1). NCBI lineage: Eukaryota > Metazoa > Mollusca > Gastropoda > Stylommatophora > Helicidae > Cepaea > Cepaea hortensis. The sequence goes on along the minus strand of OY992882.1, from coordinate 129,255,345 downwards.
TCCCCATCCTACCTACATACACCCCAAAACACCCACACACATCCCCATCCACCCACACACAACCACCACCCACCAACACACACCTCACCCACCCACACATATCACCCACCCATAGACACAAACTCAATCCACCCACACACATCCCCCACGCACACACCCCGACCCACCCCACACTCCCAATACCCACCCCCACCCACCAACCCACCTTTCCCCATTAGCACACATCCCCTCATACACACATCTCCCCACAAACACACCCATCCCGCAGCCCACATACACCCACCCACTCACCCATATCCACACACCTCCAACCACCCAGATAAACACTCATCCCCCAACCACACATCCACGCACGCACACACCCCACCAATCAACACACACCGCACCCACCCACATACACATTCCCCACCGACAATCCACACAACCCCCACACACCAACACCCATACACTTCCTATAATCCACCCAAACATCCCCACCCAGACACACATCCCTCTCCCACACACATCCCCCACCCACCACACATTACTTCACACACACACATCCGTCACACATCTCCCCATCCACGCATACATCCCTCATCTACCGGCTCATCCCTCACTCACACATGTATCCCCACACACACACACATCTCCCACCCACACAATCTCCCTGCCCACACATACGTCCTCCACCCGTACACACACCCCAACCCACCTATCCCCCAACCCCCACACACATCCCCCTACACACATCCCCCTACACACACTCCCTCCACACGTACATCCCCTACACACATCCCCTACACACACATCCCCCGCACACATACGTCCCCCACACACACACACTTCCTCACATGTAGACACATAATGATGCCTCACATAATCACTAAACTAGAATGAAAAAACTCCCACAGTTTACACACACATACACTGACGATTGTAGTGAACATTCTCACAAAAATTGTAAACAATTTGAGAAAACATTTGTACATATACATTGTGTAACGTAAAAAAGAATAGTGGTGCAATTCAACTCTCTCTCTCTCTCTCTCTCTCTCTCTCTCTCTCTCTCTCTCTCTCTCTCTCTCTCTCTCTCTCTCTATCTATCTATCTCTATCTCTCTGGGTAAGTGGTGCAGGATATGTGAATTGGCGGGAATAAGTGTGTGTGGGTGTTGGAAATGTGGTTGGGGGATGTGTGTTTGGCTGAGTGTTTGGGTGAGTGTGGGTGGTGGAGGATATGTGGGTGGGTGAGTGTTGGTAGGTTATGGGATGGGTGGAGGATGTTTGCGTGTGGGTGGGGAGATATATGAAGGTGGGGGTGTGTGGGTGGATATGGATGGTTTTCAATGTTGCACTTCTTTTTATCATTGGACCATGGGCTTTCTTTATCCCTTCATACATGCTTCTGATGTTTCCCTTATCACTTGCATTTTGAATGGACTCACATAACTTGATCCAATAGTCATTTGGACACTGCCTAGCAGCCTTTTGCACATTCTTCCTGTCTTGCTCCTTGATTCTTAAGAGAGCTATCTTCTTCTTATCAATCAAGGGCTGCAGAGTCTGGCTATTTGCCGCAAACCAGTTCTGCCTCTTACGATCCATGGTGCCGTAAATCCCAACGGCAGTTTTATAAAGAGTTTCCTTAAGTTTACCCTACTTTTCACTTATTGTACAATTTTCTGGTGTATCAGTGAAAGCGTCCTTTGTTCATTTTCATTCATGCGACCGATGTTGTATTTTCCAAGGCACACTGGCCATGAACTCGAGTCCTTGCCCACACGAGCATTGAAATCACCGAGCATATAAATGTAGTCGGATTTTGAAACTGCCTTGATCATGGAGTCTAACTCCTCATAGAACGAATCCTCCACATCATCAGAGGAGTCTAGTGTCGGTGCATATGCAGTAATAATGGTGGCAAAACCACAAGAGGTGCCTAGCGCAGGGATAATAGTCTCTCATTACCTCCTGCTGGAATTTCAATCATTCCCAGTAGCGAATTCTTCAATGCAAAGCCCACACAGTGTTGTATTTTTCTGCCTGCCCTCTACCCTTCCAAAATAAAAGGTGTAATTGTTTTCCCTGAGTGACCCTTCCTGAGCGAGGCGAGTCTCCTGCAGGCCAGCAATATCAATGTTAAGACTATTGAATTCGACGTAAATCACAGCCGTTTTTCTCTCACAGTCAATATTGGTCAAGTCAGTGGAAAATCCTGGACACATGGTTCTCACGTTCCAGGTTGCAAGCCGTAGCTTGAGGGTTTTTTTAATTTTCTTTTTATTAGTACCTGATGCATTTATTTTACAGCCTGCGATTCAGATTTTGTCCTATCCCCCAAGCACCCATTGAAGTAGGCAGGCTGTGGCGGATCAGCACTCGATTGGCCAGTGGCTGCCCAGCTTGAGGCGGGTAGTAGCTGATCAGTGACACCTGTAGGTGTCTCCCACCGTCAGAGGCAACGCGTGGCACCCCATGTCTACGCCAGTTGACAGGGACTTATAACCCGTAACAGTTGCCTCTCGCTTCGATTCCGAGACCAGAGTTATTGCCTTTCCATAGCATAAAGCCTGGGCTAAAATATAGAACCATGTGTTGCCCATGCAGCATGATCCCTCTCTCGGCCTGCCTAGTTCACTCCAGAGGAAAGGTAACACCTATACATCTGGAACAAGACAAGCTGCAGAAGCTGGCGGATCAGCAAAGCAGTGCTCTAACTGTCCGCCTGTCGGAGGTTCGATCCTAGACCAGCTGCCAACCAAGTCTTAGGGCCTGGTCTGCCCTGCCATGACATTTTGTCTTTAGGTTGCATTTCCTCGCACCAGGATAAGGCTTGTACACTCTCAGTTGCGCTCTTCTGCCCGAATCCGTTGGCACAATGTGGGGTGTCGAGTTTGGTAAGCGCCGTCCAACGTTCGGTGCTAACAGGAAACAGGTAGTACCGTCTACTATCATACGGTAGCTCAGTCATATCTGACTAAGACCTGACACCAAGTTCTTATTACACATGATGCAATCAAGTGGCACTCAAAATGATAATATGAAGATGAAAATACACATAAAATATGTAATAGCATGTTACATGACATGCGTGCACTCAACTCTCTCTCTCTCTCTGTTTCTCTCTCTCTCTCTCTCTCTCTCTCTCTCTCTCTCTCTGTGTGTGTTTCTCTCTCTCTCTCTCTCTCACACACACACACACACTCACAAACACGACACACTAATACATCCATTCTCCCACTGTCTCTCTCTTGCTCGCTCTCTCTCTCTCTTTCTCTCACTCACTATTTCCCTCATTGACTCACTCTCTCCATCTTTCATTCACTCTATCTCTCACTCACACACAGATAGACACACGCCCTCATGCTATCACTCAATGTCTCATTCTCTCTCTCTCTCTCTCTCTCTCTCTCTGTCTCTCTCTCACACACACACACACACATACACCCTTTCGCACTCACTCACATTCTCTTTGACTCTATCACACCCACACACACACACTCTCTCTCTCTCTCTCTCGAGTTTTTGAGTGTGTGTGTGTGTGTGTTTGTGTGTGTGTGTGTGTGAGAGAGAGAGAGAGAGAGAGAGAGAGAGAGAGAGAGAGAGAGAGAGTTGAGCGTACGCATGTCATGTAACATGCTATGACATATTTTATGTGTATTTTCATCTTCACATTATCATTTTGAATGCCACTTGATTGCATCATGTTTAATATGAACACTTGTACATTACTGTAGAGTCAGTGAGAGAGCTAGTGAGAGAGAGAGAGAGAGAGAGAGAGAGAGAGAGAGAGAGAGAGAGACAGAGACAGAGACAGAGACAGAGACAGAGAGAATGAGTGTGATAGTGTGTGTATGTGTGTCTGTGTAAGAAAAAAGGGAGATAACTGAGCGCACGCTTGTCATGTAATATGCTTTTCCATATTGTTGTGTATTCTCATTTTTCATATTATCATTTTGAATGCCACTTGATTGCATCATGTTTAATATGAACACATGTACATTACTGTAGAGTGAGTGAGAGAGATAGTGAGAGTGAGTGAGAGAGATTGTGAGAGAGAGAGAGAGTGTGTGTGTGTGTGTGAGAAAGAGAGAGAGAGAGAGAGAGAGAGAGAGAGAGAGAGAGAGAGAGAGAGAGAGAGAGTTGAATTGCATCACTATTTTTTTTTACGTTACACAAGGTATATGTACAATTGTTTCTCAATTTTTTTTTACAATTTTTGTGAGAATGCTCACGACAATCGTCAGTGTATGTGTGTGTAAAGTGTGGGAGTTTGTTCATACTAGTTTAAGTAATTATGTGAGGCATCATTATGTGTCTAGATGTGAGGAAGTGTGTATGGGGGGCGTATGTTTGCGGGAGATGTGTGTAGGGGATGTATGTGTGGAGGGAGTGTCTGTAGGGGGATGTGTGTGGGGGTTGGGGGATGGGTGGGTGGGGGATGTGTGTATGAGTGCGGGATGTAGGTGTGGCAGGGAGATGTGTGTGGCTGGGGGAATGTGTGTGTGGGTGGGGATGCCGGTGTGATTGAGGGATGTGCTGGTAGGTGGGGGATGTATGGGTGGGTGGGGAGATGTGTGGGGAATGTGTGGGTCGGTGAAGGGATTGAATAAATTGTCCGGCTGGGTGTCTGCTAACACACTAGATTGTCCGACTGGGTGTCTGCTAACACACTAGATTGTCCGACTGGGTGTCTACTAACACACTAGATTGTCCGACTGGGTATCTACTAACACACTAGATTGTCCGACTGGTTGTCTGACTAGGTGTGCTGGGTGTCAGTGTCCGGCTGGGTGTCTACTAACACAGTAGATTGTCCGACTGGGTGTCTACTAACACACTAGATTGTCCGACTGGGTATCTACTAACACAGTAGATTGTCCGACTGGGTGCCTACTAACACACTAGATTGTCCGACTGGTTGTCTGACTAGGTGTGCTGGGTGTCAGTGTCCGGCTGGGTGTCTACTTACACACTATATTGTCCGACTGGGTGTCTACTAACACAGTAGATTGTCCGACTGGGTGCCTACTAACACACTAGATTGTCTGACTGGGTATCTACTAACACACTAGATTGTCCGACTGGTTGTCTGACTAGGTGTGCTGGGTGTCAGTGTCCGGCTGGGTGTCTACTAACACACTAGATTGTCCGACTGGGTGTCTACTAACACAGTAGATTGTCCGACTGGGTGCCTACTAACACACTAGATTGTCAGACTGGGTATCTACTAACACATTAGATTGTCCGACTGGTTGTCTGACTAGGTGTGCTGGGTGTCAGTGTCCGGCTGGGTGTCTACTAACACACTAGATTGTCCGACTGGTTGTCTGACTAGGTGTGCTGGGTGTCAGTGTCCGACTGGGTGCCTACTAACACACTAGATTGTCCGACTGGGTTTCTACTAACATACTAGATTATCCGGCTGGGTGTCTAGTAACACACTAGATTGTCCGGCAGGGTGTCTACTAACACACTAGATTGTCCGACTGGGTATCTACTAACATACTAGATTGTCCGGCTGGGTGTCTTCTAACACACTAGATTGTCCGGCTGGGTGTCTACTAACACACTAAATTGTCCGACTGCGTATCTACTAACACAGTAGATTGTCCGACTGGGTGTCTACTAACACACTAGATTGACCGACTGGGTATCTACTAACACACTATATTGTCCGACTGGTTGTCTGACTAGGTGTGCTGGGTGTCAGTGTCCGGCTGGGTGTCTACTAACACAGTAGATTGTCCGACTGGGTGTCTACTAACACACTAAATTGTCCGACTGGGTATCTACTAACACAGTAGATTGTCCGACTGGGTGTCTACTAACACACTAGATTGACCGACTGGGTATCTACTAACACACTATATTGTCCGACTGGTTGTCTGACTAGGTGTGCTGGGTGTCAGTGTCCGGCTGGGTGTCTACTAACACACTATATTGTCCGACTGGTTGTCTGACTAGGTGTGCTGGGTGTCAGTGTCCGGCTGGGTGTCTACTAACACACTAGATTGTCTGACTGGGTATCTACTAACACACTAGATTGTCCGGCTGGGTGTCTACTAACATACTAGATTGTCCGGCTGGGTATCTACTAACACACTAGATTGTCCGGCTGGGTGTCTACTAACACAGTAGATTGTCCGACTGGGTGCTCACTAACATACTAGATTGTCCGACTGGGTGTCTACTAACATACTAGATTGTCCGGCTGGGTGTCTACTAACACACTAGATTGTCCGACTGGTTGTCTGACTAGGTGTGCTGGGTGTCAGTGTCCGGCTAGGTGTCTACTAACACACTAGATTGTCCGACTGGGTTTCTACTAACATACTAGATTATCCGGCTGGGTGTCTAGTAACACACTAGATTGTCCGGCAGGGTGTCTACTAACACACTAGATTGTCCGACTGGGTATCTACTAACATACTAGATTGTCCGGCTGGGTGTCTTCTAACACACTAGATTGTCCGGCTGGGTGTCTACTAACACACTAAATTGTCCGACTGGGTATCTACTAACACAGTAGATTGTCCGACTGGGTGTCTACTAACACACTAGATTGACCGACTGGGTATCTACTAACACACTATATTGTCCGACTGGTTGTCTGACTAGGTGTGCTGGGTGTCAGTGTCCGGCTGGGTGTCTACTAACACACTATATTGTCCGACTGGTTGTCTGACTAGGTGTGCTGGGTGTCAGTGTCCGGCTGGGTGTCTACTAACACACTAGATTGTCCGACTGGGTATCTACTAACACACTAGATTGTCCGGCTGGGTGTCTACTAACATACTAGATTGTCCGGCTGGGTATCTACTAACACACTAGATTGTCCGGCTGGGTGTCTACTAACACAGTAGATTGTCCGACTGGGTGCTTACTAACATACTAGATTGTCCGACTGGGTGTCTACTAACATACTAGATTGTCCGGCTGGGTGTCTACTAACACACTAGATTGTCCGACTGGTTGTCTGACTAGGTGTGCTGGGTGTCAGTGTCCGGCTAGGTGTCTACTAACACACTAGATTGTCCGACTGGGTTTCTACTAACATACTAGATTATCCGGCTGGGTGTCTAGTAACACACTAGATTGTCCGGCAGGGTGTCTACTAACACACTAGATTGTCCGACTGGGTATCTACTAAAACAGTAGATTGTCCGACTGGGTGTCTACTAACACACTAGATTGTCCGACTGGGTATCTACTAACACACTATATTGTCCGACTGGTTGTCTGACTAGGTGTGCTGGGTGTCAGTGTCCGGCTGGGTGTCTACTAACACAGTAGATTGTCCGACTGGGTGTCTACTAACACACTAGATTGTCCGACTGGGTATCTACTAACACACTAGATTGTCCGGCTGGGTGTCTACTAACATACTAGATTGTCCGGCTGGGTATCTACTAACACACTAGATTGTCCGGCTGGGTGTCTACTAACACAGTAGATTGTCCGACTGGGTGCCTACTAACATACTAGATTGTCCGACTGGGTGTCTACTAACATACTAGATTGTCCGGCTGGGTGTCTACTAACACACTAGATTGTCCGGCTGGGTGTCTACTAACACACTAGATTGTCTGACTGGTTGTCTGACTAGGTGTGCTGGGTGTCAGTGTCCGGCTGGGTGTCTACTAACACACTAGATTGTCCGACTGGGTATCTACTAACATACTAGATTGTCCGGCTGGGTGTCTACTAACACACTAGATTGTCCGGCAGGGTGTCTACTAACACACTAGATTGTCCGACTGGGTATCTACTAACACACTAGATTGTCCTGCTGGGTGTCTACTAATATAATAGATTGTCCGGCTGGGTATCTACTAAAACACTAGATTGTCCGACTGGTTGTCTACTAAAACACTAGATTGTTCGACTGGGTGTCTACTAACACACTAGATTGTCCGCCTGGGTGTCTACTAACACACTAGATTGTCCGACTGGGTATCTACTAACACAGTAGATTGTCCGACTGGGTGCCTACTAACACACTAGATTGTCCGCCTGGGTGTCTACTAACACACTAGATTGTCCGACTGGGTATCTACTAACACAGTAGATTGTCCGACTGGGTGTCTACTAAAACACTAGATTGTCCGACTGGTTGTCTACTAAAACACTAGATTGTCCGACTGGGTGTCCGACTGGGTGTCTACTAACACACTCGATTGTCCGACTGGGTGTCCGACTGGGTGTGCTGGGTGTCAGTGTCCGACTGGGTGTGCTGGGTGTCAGTGTCCGACTGGGTGTGCTGGGTGTCAGTGTCCGACTGGGTGTGCTGGGTGTCAGTGTCCGACTGGGTGTGCTGGGTGTCAGTGTCCGACTGGGTGTCTACTAACACACTCGATTGTCCGACTGGGTGTCCGACTGGGTGTGCTGGGCGTCAGTGTCCGACTGGGTGTGCTGGGTGTCAGTGTCCGACTGGGTGTGCTGGGTGTCAGTGTCCGACTGGGTGTCCGACTGGGTGTGCTGGGTGTCAGTGTCCGACTGGGTGTGCTGGGTGTCAGTGTCCGACTGGGTGTCCGACTGGGTGTGCTGGGTGTCAGTGTCCGACTGGGTTTGCTGGGTGTCAGTGTCCGACTGGGTGTGCTGGGTGTCAGTGTCCGACTGGGTGTGCTGGGTGTCAGACTGGGTGCCTACTAACACATGTGTGTGTCAGATTGGGTGTCTACTAACACATGTGTGTGTGTGTGTGTGTGTCAGACTGGGTGTGCTGGGTGTCAGACTGGGTGCCTACTAACACATGTGTGTGTCAGATTGGGTGTCTACTAACACATGTGTGTGTGTGTGTGTGTGTCAGACTGGGTGGACAATAACCCATGCTCCGTGTGTGTGATTAAGAAAACGTATTTATTTGTGTCAGCACTCCGGGCCTCCTATTACGTATCCTGTTACCTTGACCTCGGCAGTTACTCCAGGGCGTTACATCACTGGAATATAGGTCAGTCGTTTCACCGAGTTCTAGACTTCTGGCTATCGCTGCCTGCCACATGTACATTGTTTACATGTGCCTTCTTGTCTTCTTGGCGGGAAGCACGTCTAACACGTATCGCTGTGTATTTTCTGCTTCATGCCCTAGATGTTGCCTGTCCCTACAATAGACAAACATAGGATGTTCTAGATGTTGCCTGTCCCTTCAATAGACAGACGAACATAGGATGTTCTAGATGTTGCCTGCCCTACAATAGACAGACAAACATAGGATGTTCTAGATGTTGCCTGTCCCTACAATAGACAGCCATAGGATGTACTAGATGTTGCCTGTCCCTACAATAGACAGACATAGGATGTTCTAGATGTTGCCTGTCCCTACAATAGACAAACATAGGATGTTCTAGATGTTGCCTGTCCCTTCAATAGACAGACAAACATAGGATGTTCTAGATGTTGCCTGTCCCTACAATAGACAGACAAACATAGGATGTTCTAGATGTTGCCTATCCCTACAATAGACAGACATATGATGTTCTAGATGTTGCCTGTCCCTACAATAGACAGACATAGGATGTTCTAGATGTTGCCTGTCCCTACAATAGACAGACATAGGATGTACTAGATGTTGCCTGTCCCTACAATAGACGGACATAGGATTACGAGATGTTGCCTGTCCCTACAATAGACAGACATAGGATGTTCTAGATGTTGCCTGTCCCTACAATAAACAGACATAGGATGTACTAGATGTTGCCTGTCCCTACAATAGACAGACATAGGATGTTCTAGATGTTGCCTGTCCCTACAATAAACAGACATAGGATGTACTAGATGTTGCCTGTCCCTACAATAGACAGACATAGGATGTTCTAGATGTTGCCTGTCCCTACAATAGACAGACATAGGATTTACTAGATGTTGCCTGTCCCTACAATAGACAGACATAGGATGTTCTAGATGTTGACTGTCCCTACAATAAACAGACATAGGATGTACTAGATGTTGCCTGTCCCTACAATAGACAGGCATAGGATGTACTAGATGTTGCCTGTCCCTACAATAGACAGACATACATAGCATGTTCTAGATGTTGCCTGTCCCTACAATAGACAGACAAACATAGGATGTTCTAGATGTTGCCTGTCCCTACAATAGACAGACAAACATAGGATGTTCTAGATGTTGCCTGTCCCTTCAATAGACAGACATAGGATGTTCTAGATGTTGCCTGTCCCTTCAATAGACAGACAAACATATGATGTTCTAGATGTTGCCTGTCCTTACAATAGACAGACAAACATAGGATGTTCTAGATGTTGCCTGTCCCTACAATAGACAGACAAACATAGGATGTTCTAGATGTTGCCTGTCCCTTCAATAGACAGATATAGGATGTTCTAGATGTTGCCTGTCCCTTCAATAGACAGACAAACATATGATGTTCTAGATGTTGCCTGTCCCTACAATAGACAGACAAACATAGGATGTTCTAGATGTTGCCTGTCCCTACAATAGACATACATAGGATGTTCTAGATGTTGCCTGTCCCTACAATAGGCAAACATAGGATGTTCTAGATGTTGCCTGTCCCTTCAATAGACAGACAAACATAGGATGTTCTAGATGTTGCCTGTCCCTACAATAGACAGACAAACATAGGATGTTCTAGATGTTGCCTGTCCCTACAATAGACAGACAAACATAGGATGTTCTAGATGTTGCCTGTCCCTTCAATAGACAGACATAGGATGTTCTAGATGTTGCCTGTCCTTTCAATAGACAGACAAACATATGATGTTCTAGATGTTGCCTGTCCCTACAATAGACAGACAAACATAGGATGTTCTAGATGTTGCCTGTCCCTACAATAGACAGACAAACATAGGATGTTCTAGATGTTGCCTGTCCCTTCAATAGACAGACATAGGATGTTCTAGATGTTGCCTGTCCCTTCAATAGACAGACAAACATATGATGTTCTAGATGTTGCCTGTCCCTACAATAGACAGACAAACATAGGATGTTCTAGATGTTGCCTGTCCCTACAATAGACATACATAGGATGCTCTAGATGTTGCCTGTCCCTACAATAGGCAAACATAGGATGTTCTAGATGTTGCCTGTCCCTTCAATAGACAGACAAACATGGGATGTTCTAGATGTTGCCTGTCCCTTCAATAGACAGACAAACATAGGATGTTCTACCAACGTGATCTACAAGACATTATCTTCATAAACAATTCTAGGCCATGCCAATTTGTTCGTTTTAAACACACAGACTGTGGCGGGCATGGCGCTAGCGAGGCAGACTATGTCTAAGTAAGTAACTCGGACACTGGCTACATCAGACTATATGAACACATGAACACCATGAGTAAGCTACCTATAATGAGACCGACTATATGAACACATGAACACCATGAGTAAGCTACCTATAATGAGACCGACTATATGAACACATGAACACCATGAGTAAGCTACCTATAATGAGACCGATTATATGAACACATGAACAGTATGAGTAAGCTACTTACAATGAGACCGACTATATGAACACATGAACACCATGAGTAAGCTACTTTCAATGAGACCGACTATATGAACACATGAACACCATGAGTAAGCTACTTACAATGAGACCGATTATATGAACACATGAACAGCATGAATAGGCTACTTTCAATGAGACCGACTATATGAACACATGAACACCATGAGTAAGCTACCTATAATGAGACCGACTATATGAACACATGAACACCATGAGTAAGCTACCTATAATGAGACCGACTATATGAACACATGAACAGCATGAGTAAGCTACTTACAATGAGACCGACTATATGAACACATGAACACCATGAGTAAGCTACTTACAATGAGACCGATTATATGAACACATGAACAGCATGAGTAGGCTACTTTCAATGAGACCGACTATATGAACACATGAACAGTATGAGTAAGCTACCTATAATGAGACCGACTATATGAACACGTGAACACCATGAGTAAGCTACCTATAATGAGACCGACTATATGAACACATGAACACCATGAGTAAGCTACCTATAATGAGACCGACTATATGAACACATGAACACCATGAGTAAGCTACCTATAATGAGACCGATTATATGAACACATGAACACCATGAGTAAGCTACCTATAATGAGACCGATTATATGAACACATGAACAGCATGAGTAAGCTACTTACAATGAGACCGACTATATGAACACATGAACAGTATGAGTAAGCTACCTATAATGAGACCGACTATATGAACACATGAACACCATGAGTAAGCTACCTATAATGAGACCGATTATATGAACACATGAACACCATGAGTAAGCTACCTATAATGAGACCGACTATATGAACACATGAACACCATGAGTAAGCTACTTACAATGAGACCGACTATATGAACACATGAACAGTATGAGTAAGCTACTTACAATGAGACCGACTATATGAACACATGAACACCATGAGTAAGCTACTTACAATGAGACCGACTATATGAACACATGAACAGTATGAGTAAGCTACTTACAATGAGACAGACTATATGAACACATGAACACCATGAGTAAGCTACTTACAATGAGACCGACTATATGAACACATGAACAGTATGAGTAAGCTACTTATAATGAGACCGACTATATGAACACATGAACAGTATGAGTAAGCTACCTATAATGAGACCGACTATATGAACACATGAACAGTATGAGTAAGCTACTTATAATGAGACCGACTATATGAACACATGAACAGTATGAGTAAGCTACCTATAATGAGACCGATTATATGAACACCATGAGTAAGCTACTTACAATGAGACCGACTATATGAACACCATGAGTAAGCTACTTACAATGAGACGGACTATATGAACACCATGAGTAAGCTACTTACAATGAGACCGACTATATGAACACCATGAGTAAGCTACTTACAATGAGACCGACTATATGAACACCATGAGTAAGCTACTTACAATGAGACGGACTATATGAACACCATGAGTAAGCTACTTACAATGAGACCGACTATATGAACACCATGAGTAAGCTACTTACAATGAGACGGACTATATGAACACCATGAGTAAGCTACTTTCAATGAGACCGACTATATGAACACCATGAGTAAGCAACCTATAATGAGACCGACTATATGAACACATGAACACCATGAGTAAGCTACTTTCAATGAGACCGACTATATGAACACATGAACACCATGAGTAAGCTACCTATAATGAGACCGATTATATGAACACCTGAACACCATGAGTAAGCTACTTTCAATGAGACCGACTATATGAACACCATGAGTAAGCTACTTACAATGAGACCGACTATATGAACACCTGAACACCATGAGTAAGCTACTTACAATGAGACCGACTATATGAACACATGAACACCATGAGTAAGCAACCTATAATGAGACCGACTATATGAACACGTGAACACCATGAGTAAGCAACCTATAATGAGACCGACTATATGAACACCATGAGTAAGCAACCTATAATGAGACCGACTATATGAACACATGAACAGTATGAGTAGCCTAAGCAACCTATAATCAGACCGACTATATGAACAACCTATAATGAGACCGACTATATGAACACAGAATACCATGGACAGACAGAAAAACCAATGACCAAGTACTACAGGAGACAAATGAAAATCGTAAATTGCTTAGAAAAATTAGACGTAGACAGTCAACATTTTTTGGACATGTTATGAAAAGAAATGGATTGGAGAACTTGGTGACAACTGGCAAGATCGAAGGGAACAGACAAAGAGGAAGACCGAGAGGAAAATACTTGGATGTCTTGGCCACATGGCATGGACGAAACAGGAACACTGATCCACGACGCTGGTGATCGAGTGAAATGGCTAGTCATGACCGGCCACGCTTTCCGGTATGGCACAGGATTGATTGAGAAATTGCAATGTCTCAAATTAGATCACACAAAATAAAAATTTAACTAGGAGATTTTAAAGTAAACGTAGGAAAGATGAAAAATGTAGGATGTAGTGGGGAATTATGGTTTACGTACAAGAAATGAAAGAGTAGAGAAACTAACAGAATGGGCAAATATAAATGACATGATAATTGGAAACACCTGGCTTAAACACCATAAACGGCGACTTTACACACGAAAAAGCCCTGATACGAAAATACTCAAAGAAATTGACTGTATACTTAGCAATAAAAAATTTAGGAATGCGTTAGTTAATGTTAAGACAATGCCTGGTGCTGACTGTCATAGTGAAAAATACCAGTCAGATTGAAGAGAGGGGGGAAATATGGTTAAGAATATGAGACATTATAGAGATGTTCTGTACGCAGATAAAGAAATTCAAGAACAATACAGAATGACTGTATAAAATAGGTACAATGCAATAGCTAAAATGCAAAGTATAAATGAACAATGGGAAATTTTAAGGTACTCCATTCATCAAACAAGCAAAGAAATTTTACCGGAGAGAAGCCATAAAGCTAAGAAAAACATGGATGACTGAAGAAATCTTAAAGTTGATGAACAAAAGAAAACATAATAAAAATGACGAACAAGAATATGCTAAGATAAAGAAATAAAAGATACATGTGTGAAGGCAAGAGAAAGTTGGTTAAACGAGCACTGCAAGAAAATTTAATCACATTATATTAAAGATACACAAATTATGCATTGAAAAATCAGTGAGCTCACGGGAGAAAAATTAAGAGTAAACACGTGGTGTTTGAAATCAAAAACAGGAAAGATATTGTTGAAGGAAGGTGCTGTAATGAATTGGTGGAATTACAATTATATGATGAAGAAAGGGAAGAATTAACAGACGAAAGTAACTTAGAAAATCCACCTGTTCTAAACGAAGAAGTCGCACGTGAAACACGTGTATAAAGGAAAAAAACAGCAGGGCCAGACGGAATCACAATAGAAGATTTAGTAGTACTGGGTGACCTTTAAGTAGAAATATTAACCAAAATGTTGAATGTTTACAACAGTGGATATTTACCAAGTGAAATGCTGAAATCTGTATTATAGCCATACCAAAAAGATCAGGAGTAACTGAATGCGATATGTTTTGTACAGCTGTAGCATGATGGAAGCGAATTCCTCATTCCCAGTCCGACACATTTCATAACGATACTTTAAGTCTTAACGGGGACCATCCCAAATATAAGGGCTATTCTTAGATCGAATGTTCTGGAACGAGTTGGGGGAGGCGGCGGTATGCACTTGTCTTTTGATTGGTTCATAAGTAATGAGCCCACGCTATTCCTGGGCCATATTTTAAAATCTAATTAGTTTGAGCGGGAATTTCACCAGGAGCGGTCGCTAGTGTGATGTGATGACCCAACAATGCCCTTAAAGATTCAATAATATATTGTTCTCTGGACAGCAGGTACCACTTTAAAACATACTTTAATGTTGTAGTTGTGCCTGATAAACGAATGAGAAGAATGTATGAGTATTTTATGAATAAAATGTGAAAGTGGAAAACCTAACTTCTGTGCGCCAGAATTCTGAACACTGCATCTTCCACCTTGACATGTCTTTCACGCTGTATACTCCAAGTGCATATCAATCCCTTGTTGTGACTGGTTGCGTATGCTTGATGAATGTATGGCACACTCATGCAGATTCGCAAACCCAAACCCCTTGTGCATTCTTCATGCCTAGGATGACTCATTCTTAACTCAACTGTACCTTTGCTCTCGTGCGAGTTAAAAAATGGCAGTCTGAATCGGAATGAGTGATGAAACATGTACAAGTTCCTTGGTAAAAAGCTGAGAATGATGGAGTGAGTGAGTTGGTGATTGAATAAATAGCCTCTCACATCTAGTGGAAGGAAAGATGCTTCAATATCCATATGTAAACAGGTTGTGTGTGGCACGCCAGAATTGCTAAGTTCATGTGATACCTGGTGGCAAATTAAGCTCACGAGAATACCATTTCTCTCTGCAGCATTACACTGTTACCTCTACTGTTGGATGGTTCATATAAACTAGTTCCTAAGAGAACCATAGGTGTGTGAACCTGTGTCTTAGTTGGCTGAATATATGTATGGCTCATGCAAATTTACAAGGACTAAACATGTTTTTTCCCATATGTGCTTGGTGCATATATGAACCATTGCTATGCAATTGAGCTTCTGTTACCTACTGTAGTAGACATGAAAATTACTCAGTGGGGAAAGAGCACATGATGATGATAAAGATGATGTACCTGTGAGTCAGGTCTGTCTGAGAGAGGGGGTGAGGTCTGGCATTGCTGTGTGGGTGAATATGGAATAGGACATTCATGCCATGTCCTACCAACATCACAGCCATAGGAATGGATGTCTGGTCTGCTAATTGGGTAAATGCCATTAGTTAATCCATATTGCATATTGCAGTTGTAAATGCCTATTTTCCATTTCCCTTCACAATGCCTGTCCCATGTTGCTATGTCACAATGATTGCTGTACTGTGTCTGGTCCTCCTTGTGCCCAGGTCTACTGTGGTTCAAACATGGTGAAACTTAGACCACAGGAATGCTTGTAATTGTGTTAAGCTACCCTGTCTCAGCATATGGTCTTGTGATTACCACAGTACATCAGAGTGAAATACACTACATCATCAAACTAGGAGAGGTGTGTTTGGACCACACCCATCCTTTTCCTCCCCATCCCCAATCTGTGTCTGTTGATGTATACTAACATTATCTTTTAACATATGTAAAGAGATGTTGTGCCATTTTATGGGTCAACAGAGAACAGTATGGTGGAGAGGCCATCCATATATCATCTGGGACAACTAAACAGAAGTCCTAGATCCAGATGTGACTCCCTATCAAAATGTGGGAATATCAAGAAGAGTTTTCTCTCAGCTCAACAGCTGAATGCATAAATGGGAGCATGACACAATCTGAAGCACTACAAATGTGGTGAACTGGACAGTGATCTTTGAGTCAGTCAAAAGGTCAAATGAGACTAACATCAAATCTTGTTCTATGAACTACATTCATGGAGAACTGTGGGGTAACTTGGAGTGTTTGTTTATCTAAGACAAAACTTAGAAAATATCCAGCCGGATGCTCACACAGTGATTCTTGAAGAATGTGATGAACAGTAGGGAAGTTGATCTGGCTAAGTGAGTAGCTGCAATGTATGGGACATTCTGTATGTCATTATTGAAGTACCCAGTGACAGCCTTCACTAACAGCCTGATCAACCGTGAGATGCAGTACCATATCATCATACCAAATCTTATCTTCAAGAAGAATGAATCTGCCATGAAGCTTATTCTGGGGAAGCTGCTAACTGGAGCTAGTCCAACATCCATGCTGATGATAAAAGGATTCAACAGACCCAGAACAGTAGTTTCTTCCTTGAGTTGCCCATGGATAGGATTTCCTAAATTCCCAAGAGTCAGGAAATGATGATAGTTACCGATACTGTAACGGGATGGTGTGGTTAGATATTGGAGAGGAGGAAGCGGAGAATTAGTTATTGGGTGGTGGAGTAAATAAGAAGTGTTGTATCTTGTTTATCAACCTGCATGTATGACATATTTTATGCATTTTCTATGCAATAATTGAAGTGTTGACATGACAGGAGATGAGACAATGGTCACCACTCTACTCACCAACTCAATAAATTGTGTATTTAGTGAACCAGTGTTTGAAGTACATGTCCCCAGTGAATTTCTTGTACAGTTGCTGTCAAGTGTTGTCTCTGGTGACTGTCTTAAGTGCTGTGGTTGGTTATACATATTGTGAAAAGTCCTGTATAGATGTTGTAAAGTATCACATGATGTCTATCTTGTACAATTGTGGTGTAAACAATTCCTTGTGAATGTATGTCCCACTTTTGGCAGGAAACTGTCATGTAGATGTCTTGTCCAACAGATGTAATGTACAGTTATTGTTGAGTTTGTCTACAAATACATGAGTCCTAAAGTCCTAAAGACTAATTGAACTGATATAGGTCACAAAATGACAAAAACTATAGGGAAAGATCTATGTGACGGACGAATAGCATACTGGCAACATTATGTTGAGTGAGAGGGATCCTCAGTTGTACAGGCGCTAATAGTTCAGATCTTCTCTGGCCTTGGGTGAACTATTTTACTTCTTTTATAAATTTCTGTGTAGATACATAATGGTCTCACAGTGGGGGTTTGAGCCAAAGAAAAATGTTCTCCAAAAAAGGCTATTGCGGGAATGATTAGCTCATTTGAGTGACCTCTAGACAAAACGTGCTAAATCATATCCTTTATCTTGTTAATTATTATTCAAGATATATCTCCAGAGAACACTACAAACTAGGTCCTCTGTCAATCATCTAATAATTTGTCACATAACTGGTAGGCTCTTTCCGGGATATAAACCCTGGGTAAACCTGGTCACATAACTGGGTTCCTCTTTTCGGGATATAAACCCTGGGAGGAAGAATACTCGTCTCGGATTAAACCCTGGTAATAACCTGCTAGGGGCTCACATACCTGTTGCCCTGATGACGGGATACAAACCTTGGGCATACCCTGCATAGGACTCACTTTTGGGATCTCTATGTTGGTATTAAAATCCGGGGTGACCTCTCGCAAATCAGACCCAATTCTTGAAGGTTTTATGGTGTTGTTTAATGGACCCTGTCTCTTATATGAGGGCAACTGTCCAGACATGTAAACCCACAATAAATCTCTAGAAGGTTTGATTTCATTAATAGTGATAACATTGCATGTATCACTGTTTTAATATATCAGTTAGGATTCAATGTAGCAGACTGAAGATGGTGTATAAATATCTTATGGGTCAACATAATTGCTTGTATCCATGATATTTGTTTTTCTCAGAATGATATGATTTATTAGCTTGTCAATATTGTTGTATAATTTTGTGCATGTTGGTTGTTCAATATATGTATCCAAAAATTAAGGTACCTGAAACACCAGAGAACACACATTATTTTAAATATAACTGAGACAGCTAGTACAGGGAAAAATTCATTTTTGTCCCTGAAATTAGGACACTTCATCCAGTAAATGAATATGGGGCCTACTCCATCTCAAAATTAATTGCTGGCATGGGTGAGAGAGGGGAAATATTGTTGTAACTACAACATTTTTAATGTCACCACATCACATAAAATAACAACTCCCTATATTCTCTTCTCCCCATAACATGCTTGCAACACTGAGAGTAGAGAGTGTGAACCCTGATGGAAAATTTGGGCTACCATTAAGACACCTCACTGACAATCTCTCTCGGTGATAGTCAGTATTCGTACCGGCTAATGTCCAGTGTCGATTCGACATCTGGGTTTATTCTTCAGTTGTGTAACCCTGTCAGTGGCCCTGATCAAGCTACTGCGCGTGAGCACAATTGAATCTCCAGGAGAAAACATCCTTATCAACTCCGTCACTTGCCATTTCTGAAGTAGTGGTTGTCGTGGAATACTGAGAGTTAATGATTCCCAGATAGACGACTTTAACACCGACTAACCAGGTAGGAGAAGGGTTAACAAACAAAACAGTAAGGATAACCAACAACGGTGTGACCGGAGTCAATGACCCTAATGTTAACGGGTTGAAGTGTTAACGTAGAAATAACAGCGGCACAGGTCAACGAGAGTGTAGGATGACGAGGTTAATTCACTGGTCAAATACATCACGAAATGTCGGGTTGAGTGACCAGGCGCATGTGTTTATAGGTCAAGACACGGAAGTGCCCACCGACAGTACAGGTAACCTGTCGCGTGGACAAATAGGTTTGCGACAAAGGCAGACAGCACTGTTGGACAGGATCGTGGTCAGGTGATAAAGACAGGATTGAAAAACCCAGATAGTGTCAGGTGTGTGTGGAGAGAGAGTTGGGGCTGATAAGGTGGGGGAGAGATGGGTTACTGAGGAAAATTTCCACAGATATTGCGGGCTAGAGGACTCAGAGGGAAGGAACAAAACAATGAGGGTTTTATAAAATAACGGAAAAGTTTCAGATCAGTAATTTTCCACTAACGGTGATAATGAAGTATTGACTGGAGGTGTCAAGCAAGGTCAAGGACTATGCGGCAAAAATGACCTATAAAGAGTGGCAACTTCTTTGTGGAAGTTTAGTGTGATTCTTGATTTCCATGAGACAAGGGAGTATGAAAAGGGTGGTACGGCGTTCGGATGAACGTTTGTGTATCTATTGTGCAGTAGTACCCCCAATTCAGACAAGGATAATTATAAGGTATTAATATATTAGAGTATAGTTTTAGCATAGGAATATAGATGTGTGTGAATAGCATTTACCATTGCTTTCTATTAGTGGATAGTTTAGACTTTGGTGAATTCATATGTCTTATGCGGGTGTTTACTTCGGAAGCCTTGTCATTATGGCTGGAGAAGGACACTTGTATAGGTAGTAGTAAGGGGCGGACGCTTATCACTGGATCTGTTATACTTCTCCACAGGTTCCAATCTCCTAGTGAAATCAGAGAAGAGATGAAGAGTACTACACTGGAGTAAATAAAGTACTTACTGAGAACCAAAAAGAACATAGACATGTTTTAAAATGAAGACGTGATAAAATACAGTCAAATACAGAACACTGTATGCTCAAACGAATATACCACTAAAACACTTAAAAGGAAAAGATGTTAACCTGTGGCAAGCAGGGATACTTACAACTACATACGTCTTGTATGCATAGGGAAGAAAGAATAGACAAGTAAAAACATTGCTAGTAATAAAAGACAATAGGAAGAACTGTGACGATGTGGTGTTTTTTTTTCGAGGATGGATACTTACCGTCATGAAACAGACTCGGGCGCAGGTCATAAACTTACGGGACTATTATTACGGTACAATGAATCAGTGGTGAACGGTTTTGTTTCATTCAATAACGGATTTATCATCAGACTCAAGCATCCGGGTCATCCAGGGTGAGCTCTGTCCTGTTTGATGTGTTGTCCTGTGATCTTGAAGAATGAAAGGGCGAGAAGCAACACCGCTGATAGACATTCAGAGTTCATTCTGGCACCAACAATAGAATACACTACCAACTACGCTTACAAAGTCCATACATACACCAGACATAGTTTTTTTTTTATTATTAATAAATCTTTTGTTTATCGTTGAAAGGAACTGTTGTCGGAGTATGTGTTGAGGGAATAACAGAGAGAGTGAAAGAAATAGATATATGGAAGGGAAGACCGAAGAGAGGAGTGTAGACCAAAGTCAGTCAATAATCCCAACAGATAATAAGGTTGAAGATGTGCTTGTTGATTCCAACTTCCTCTCGGGAAAACAAGTGACAGTGGTATTATTAAGCGTACTTGATACGTAATGGACGAGAGGAAGGGAAGATTCTACCTGATGTCATGGGCGGTCATACAAAACCGACCACAGTCTGGTGTCTATAAGACATTAGTCTATTGTTCGATGGTGTAATCTCTCTGGTGTACTAGGATCCACGTCACCAGGAGTTAACTCATTGAATCTCCAGGAAGGCCATCAAAATAACTGGACCCCTAGCCATTCATATGGAAGTGGAGAGCATACGCAAAGCATGTGTCCAGGAAACGATGGATAACCAACCTGATGTCATTGGCATATCATACGACTAGGAGCATATCATGGACAACCTGAAAAATTTCATGAAGAGATAAAACAGGATCCGTCTCCGACGTCGGCCGTCAATTCATCCTCAGTTGAGAAAGCGTTTCTGCCTTAAAAATGGTGGAGATTAAAGGACGGACAAAGTTGAGTACAACTGATGTCATTCCCCTTTTTCATTCTCAATGGGAAGACTTTTCTGCCGGAAGAAGGTAGGAATGTAAATAAGGATTACTGTCTCCAAACAGTTAACTCTTATATGGTAGAGCTCACTGCAACTCCAGCAGCTGACACTCTATACACATTGTCTACGATTCAGTGGACTAACGAAAGATCACTGTTCTCAAAAACAGCTGACTCCTTTCAAGATAAAGATCCCTGCAAGTCAGCAGTCGACTCTTTATATAATAAGAACAATGCATTTAGCATGTGGAATCTTATATTATTACTGAGATGCGAGGTGTATTCACAGGACCTGGCCAGTCCTATCCTCAAAGTCAGTAAAATTGCTTCCAAAATTCCAGTCAATATTGGGATATAAGAAGCTAACCCACATAATCACACACCTTCAAAGGTGGCTGTAATAATGACGAACTTCTCTGTGCTGAGAGGATTCGCCCAATTCGCCAATAGTAAACGTTTTGCTCATGTGGGAGAGAAAGAACGGATACATCCCAGCCACTCAAAAGCACTTAGCTAGAGCATGGCTGAAAACTAGTTGGAAGTTCCACCTGGAATTATAGATTAGTAGTAGTAGATGTCAAAGTCTGGCTGCATCTACTATTTCAGTTGCTACGTTAGAAAATAGAGCAACTAAGGAGAGAAAACGCTGTCACTTCTCACAACAAATCAAAATAGAGGCCTAACGGAATGAGGAAATCTCCGCCAATAAGTGCACCTCTAAATCTATGGTAAGACTACGGAAATAAGTCAAGGAAATATAATGGGAAATTGCTACCATCTGCAAACACAAGAGGCTTATTGGAAAGGTAGACCCTGTGTCCAACGCTAACCAAATTTACAAAAGTAGATTTTAGCCTTGACAAGTTTTGCAGCGGCTGCTATACAGTTCACCCGGAAGTGATTGTCGTTGCTCCGGTGATGATCAAACATTTTAACCCAGTTCCAAATGCCAAGATTACTGTTGGAGAAAGTGTTCAGTTAAATACACTCTCGCAGGATTATCATTCTCCGGGACGAAGGGAAGAATGAAGTTCTGATAAGATGAACAGTTGAGAGATCCATGGAATGCAACCATTCTCTCTAAACGTCATCTAGAAGTTGGCTTAATTGCAAGGCCATTACTTCACATAATGAATCTCTATGGAACATTCATACATTACGAAATGGTGTGACTCAGAGATCATTTATCACAAACAGGAAATATAGCAAGGATGTCAGCAGTGGAACACTGTCAGAGGTAAATAGAAGAGCAGTTCACAGATGAGTGGAGTCAGGACTCCTGATGCTCCCAGTGACTTAAAGGAACATAATGCAGGGCTAACTTCATAGTCTTTGCGTTTGCCACCAAATTCATCAACAGATGCAATGTTGGGGCAGATTTTTTCTTAAGGAGAAAAATCACTGAGTTCCAAATGTACTACTCTAGTAGGGTAAAGGGAGACAGGGAGTAATTGACAAAAACCACTTGAGGGATCTGGGAACTGTGGATTTCTGAAAAATCATCTGTCATTCCTATGAAAGATTTAAGAGAGGGGCCATGTAGCATGATGGAACAGAATTCCTTATTCCCAGTCCGACACATTTCATAACGATACTTTAAGTCTTAACGGGGACCATCCCAAATATAAGGGCTATTCTTAGATCGAATGTTCTGGAACGAGTTGGGGGAGGCGGCGGTATGCACTTGTCTTTTGATTGGTTCATAAGTAATGAGCCCACGCTATTCCTGGGCCATATTTTAAAATCTAATTAGTTTGAGCGGGAATTTCACCAGGAGCGGTCGCTAGTGTGATGTGATGACCCAACAATGCCCTTAAAGATTCAATAATATATTGTTCTCTGGACAGCAGGTACCACTTTAAAACATACTTTAATGTTGTAGTTGTGCCTGATAAACGAATGAGAAGAATGTATGAGTATTTTATGAATAAAATGTGAAAGTGGAAAACCTAACTTCTGTGCGCCAGAATTCTGAACACTGCATCTTCCACCTTGACATGTCTTTCACGCTGTATACTCCAAGTGCATATCAATCCCTTGTTGTGACTGGTTGCGTATGCTTGATGAATGTATGGCACACTCATGCAGATTCGCAAACCCAAACCCCTTGTGCATTCTTCATGCCTAGGATGACTCATTCTTAACTCAACTGTACCTTTGCTCTCGTGCGAGTTAACAAATGGCAGTCTGAATCGGAATGAGTGATGAAACATGTACAAGTTCCTTGGTAAAAAGCTGAGAATGATGGAGTGAGTGAGTTGGTAATTGAATAAATAGCCTCTCACATCTAGTGGAAGGAAAGATGCTTCAATATCCATATGTAAACAGGTTGTGTGTGGCACGCCAGAATTGCTAAGTTCATGTGATACCTGGTGGCAAATTAAGCTCACGAGAATACCATTTCTCTCTGCAGCATTACACTGTTACCTCTACTGTTGGATGGTTCATATAAACTAGTTCCTAAGAGAACCATAGGTGTGTGAACCTGTGTCTTAGTTGGCTGAATATATGTATGGCTCATGCAAATTTACAAGGACTAAACATGTTTTTCCCATATGTGCTTGGTGCATATATGAACCATTGCTATGCAATTGAGCTTCTGTTACCTACTGTAGTAGACATGAAAATTTCTCAGTGGGGAAAGAGCACATGATGATGATAAAGATGATGTACCTGTGAGTCAGGTCTGTCTGAGAGAGGGGGTGAGGTCTGGCATTGCTGTGTGGAGGATATATGGAATAGGACATTCATGCACCAACATCACAGCCATAGGAATGGATGTCTGGTCTGCTAATTGGGTAAATGCCATTAGTTAATCCATATTGCATATTGCAGTTGTAAATGCCTATTTTCCATTTCCCTTCACAATGCCTGTCCCATGTTGCTATGTCACAATGATTGCTGTACTGTGTCTGGTCCTCCTTGTGCCCAGGTCTACTGTGGTTCAAACATGGTGAAACTTAGACCACAGGAATGCTTGTAATTGTGTTAAGCTACCCTGTCTCAGCATATGGTCTTGTGATTACCACAGTACATCAGAGTGAAATACACTACATCATCAAACTAGGAGAGGTGTGTTTGGACCACACCCATCCTTTTCCTCCCCATCCCCAATCTGTGTCTGTTGATGTATACTAACATTATCTTTTAACATATGTAAAGAGATGTTGTGCCATTTTATGGGTCAACAGAGAACAGTATGGTGGAGAGGCCATCCATATATCATCTGGGACAACTAAACAGAAGTCCTAGATCCAGATGTGACTCCCTATCAAAATGTGGGAATATCAAGAAGAGTTTTCTCTCAGCTCAACAGCTGAATGCATAAATGGGAGCATGACACAATCTGAAGCACTACAAATGTGGTGAACTGGACAGTGATCTTTGAGTCAGTCAAAAGGTCAAATGAGACTAACATCAAATCTTGTTCTATGAACTACATTCATGGAGAACTGTGGGGTAACTTGGAGTGTTTGTTTATCTAAGACAAAACTTAGAAAATATCCAGCCGGATGCTCACACAGTGATTCTTGAAGAATGTGATGAACAGTAGGGAAGTTGATCTGGCTAAGTGAGTAGCTGCAATGTATGGGACATTCTGTATGTCATTATTGAAGTACCCAGTGACAGCCTTCACTAACAGCCTGATCAACCGTGAGATGCAGTACCATATCATCATACCAAATCTTATCTTCAAGAAGAATGAATCTGCCATGAAGCTTATTCTGGGGAAGCTGCTAACTGGAGCTAGTCCAACATCCATGCTGATGATAAAAGGATTCAACAGACCCAGAACAGTAGTTTCTTCCTTGAGTTGCCCATGGATAGGATTTCCTAAATTCCCAAGAGTCAGGAAATGATGATAGTTACCGATACTGTAACGGGATGGTGTGGTTAGATATTGGAGAGGAGGAAGCGGAGAATTAGTTATTGGGTGGTGGAGTAAATAAGAAGTGTTGTATCTTGTTTATCAACCTGCATGTATGACATATTTTATGCATTTTCTATGCAATAATTGAAGTGTTGACATGACAGGAGATGAGACAATGGTCACCACTCTACTCACCAACTCAATAAATTGTGTATTTAGTGAACCAGTGTTTGAAGTACATGTCCCCAGTGAATTTCTTGTACAGTTGCTGTCAAGTGTTGTCTCTGGTGACTGTCTTAAGTGCTGTGGTTGGTTATACATATTGTGAAAAGTCCTGTATAGATGTTGTCAAGTATCACATGATGTCTATCTTGTACAATTGTGGTGTAAACAATTCCTTGTGAATGTATGTCCCACTTTTGGCAGGAAACTGTCATGTAGATGTCTTGTCCAACAGATGTAATGTACTGTTATTGTTGAGTTTGTTTGTCTACAAATACATGAGTCCTAAAGTCCTAAAGACTAATTGAACTGATATAGGTCACAAAATGACAAAAACTATAGGGAAAGATCTATGTGACGGACGAATAGCATACTGGCAACATTATGTTGAGTGAGAGGGATCCTCAGTTGTACAGGCGCTAATAGTTCAGATCTTCTCTGGCCTTGGGTGAACTATTTTACCTCTTTTATAAATTTCTGTGTAGATACATAATGGTCTCACAGTGGGGGTTTGAGCCAAAGAAAAATGTTCTCCAAAAAAGGCTATTGCGGGAATGATTAGCTCATTTGAGTGACCTCTAGACAAAACGTGCTAAATCATATCCTTTATCTTGTTAATTATTATTCAAGATATATCTCCAGAGAACACTACAAACTAGGTCCTCTGTCAATCATCTAATAATTTGTCACAACAGCTAACCTCCAGAACTATGTCACTATGCTTCTACTCAGAATTATAATGAAAAGAACAACAAAGAAAATAAAAATTCATGAAAAACAGTATGGATTTGCCGATGAAAAATGTACAAACAATGCAATGTACACATTACAAACACAATAGTAAGATCAATAGAGACACAGAAACAATATATATTTGTGCCTCATAGATTGTACAAATAATAGAGGGTACAAACAATACACTATATTTATTATCATCACTAATAGAAAGGTCAATAGAGACCCAGAAAGACATATATTAGTGCTTCATAGATTATACTAAGGCATTTGATAAAGTAAAACATGATGAACTGATAACAATGTTGGAAGATATCAACATTGATGGGAAAGACTTAAGAATAATAAACAATATTTACTGGAACCAAGTAGCAGCAATTAAAATGGGAAATAAAGAGGGTACCTACGAACAGATAAAGCTAGGAGTACGACAGGGATGTGTCCTGTCACCGGATCTCTTCTCCCTCTATAGAGAAGTAATAATGAAATAGATCAAAGAGAAGCCAGGAATACTAATATATTAATAATTTACGCTATGCAGATGACACAGTTGGTAGGAAGATTGTGTTGAAAGTGCTTTCTTAGTAGTTATTGATACAGGTTTGTTCTTTAGTATTGGTGCCATTTGTCCAATGAGTTGGTTTGCCTTATTGCATCTATTTTCGATCTCGTCTTCTGATTTGCCATTTGATGATATTATACTTTCTAGGTACTTGAAACTCTTTACTTGTTTCAAGGGATGTTCGTTTAAGTGAATCGTTGTTGCTTTTTCTTCTTTAGTTATAGTCATTACTTCTGTTTTACTTGTGCTAATTTTCATGTTATACTCCATACAGGCCGGCTTCCTGGCATAGAGGTTAGCGACTTTTCTCCGTAATCTCGTATAGTCTCGTAAGTAACGTGACGACGGTGAGAATCAGCAGTGATTCGAATCGCGTCGGTAACGTACGGGGTATGTGAGCCGGCCGCTCAGAAAGCAATGGCAAACTATTGAGCGTAATCTTGCCAAGAAATCAACAATCAACTGAAAGATGCTGATGTTGACAGCAATGTCCTTTAAAGGATATGAAAACATTTTAAAAACATTTTTTTACTCCCTACAGAGAATAGGGCAGGCAAAAGCCGCCGCATTTAAGAAAATGAAGAGTATCTTATGCAATAAGTCACTATTCGTGAATGTAAGAGAGTGCTGAAATGCTATATATAAAACCAGTTTTGCTATATGGCAGTGAATCTTGGAATGTAAATGAACAAATTAGGAAGAACTTAGAAACAACAGAGATGTGGCTTTTTAGACGAATATTGCGAATTCCTTGGACTGCCTGAGTAACTAACAACGATTGCCCGAATGAGGCTAATGAAACTAGAAAACTATATACAACAATAAGAAAGAGACAAACAGCTTTCTTTGGTCATGTGATGAGAAGAGAGGCACTGGAGAACATACTGACAACTGGAAAGATCGAGGGGAAGAGAGGCAGAGGCAGATCAAGAGAAAAGATGCTGGATGGATTGAGACGGTGGCATGGAGGAATATCATCAGCAGAGTTGTTCCAGAACATTCAAAGACCGAGATCTGTGGAGAGTTATGAACGCCTACGCCAGCAGGCAGGGCACTTGATGATGATGAGATTGTACCAGGACATTTGTTGAAGTAAAACATGATGAACGAACTGATTCAAATGTTCATAAACAAACACACATGCATTGTTTTGCGCTCAAAGAAGTAAGGACTAGAGGACGCAATGGACAACAAACATACTGAAAGCTATAGTTACCCACAGGGATTCGAACCTGTCTCCTCCAAATGGCGACAGTGCCTCGATGTAAGAACAAGTGTACTACGACGCATGACCAACTAGACACCACTGGAAACGTGTCTTCATTAGCCAAGTCTATCATCCACATGACAAGTATTATTAAAATGTTGGAAGATATCAACATTGATGGGAAAGATCTCAGAATAATAAAGAACAGTTACTGAAATCAAGTAGCAGCAATTAAAATGAGTAGAGCAATTATGAAAAAATAAAGCCAGGAGTACGATAGGGATGTGTTTTGTAAGCGGACCCCTTCCCTATCTCTATAGCGAGCGAAGTAATAATGAAAGAGATTAAAAAGAAGCCAGGAATACTAATCTTAGGTTATAATGTAAACAATATACGCTTTGCAGATGACACAGTATTGATGGCGGAAAATGCACAAGATCTACAACAATTGTTGAACATTGTAGTAACAGTGAGTGCAAAGAAAGGACTCTCCTTGAATATCAAGAAAACAGCAACAATGGTGATTTCCAAGAAAAAGGTGACACCTATTGTGAATTGGAAATAGAAGGGAAATTGCTTAATTATGTGGGTAATTTTAAATACCAATTATAATATCAGATGGAAGATACACAATAGAAATTAAGAGCAGAATAGGGCAAGTCAAACTGCATTTCACAACATGAAAGGTATCTTTTTTTTTATGCTTGCTGTCTGTGAACTCAAGCGTAGTACACACATACACACACACACACACACACACACACACACACACACACACACACACACACTACTTCTTGTAGTTATGGACTGAACTTTGCGTGTGGATTAGCTTTCCCTACTAACAGTGTCCCTCGCCATCTGGCGAACCCACTCCGACTTCAGAGGTACTTGTAATTTACGTAGCAAAGACAAGGACGATAGGTTAACATTTTAGTCCAATTGTACTGTCCGGGGTAGGAGTTTAACCCTATACCACAGCATCAGCACACCGGATGTTTAAGAACGCGCGTTCTTATCCATTCGGCCATGCT
Organism: Cepaea hortensis; assembly: GCA_963921405.1. Taxonomy (NCBI): domain Eukaryota; kingdom Metazoa; phylum Mollusca; class Gastropoda; order Stylommatophora; family Helicidae; genus Cepaea; species Cepaea hortensis. The sequence continues at coordinate 129,225,985 of OY992882.1, read as the reverse complement.
GACCTACGAAACATTCTTATGCAATAAGACACTATTATTGAATGTAAGACAGACAGAGATAGAATAAGACACTATTATTGAATGTAAGAAAGATAGAGATAGAATAAGTCACTATTATTGAATGTAAGAAAGAGAGTGGTGAAGTGCCGTACAGAACCTATTTTGCTATATGGCAGTGAATCCTGGAGTGTAAATGAACAAACACTCACGCAATACCAGCAAACCCACACAAACACTCTCACAAACCCACACAAACACTCACACAAACCCACACAAACAATCACACAAACCCACACAAACACTCAGAGTGTTAAAACCTCGTGATGTGAATAGAAAAGGTCTCATATTCATTAAAGGTCCGATTTTGTCCGAAGTTTTCAGTTATCACATGTTCACACGTAGTCATGTTTCAGCACATGTTCACACGTAGTCATGTTTTAACACATGTTCACACGTAGTCATGTTTCAGCACATGTTCACACGTAGGCATATTTTAACATATGTTCACACATAGTCATGTTTCAGCACATGTTCACACGTAGTCATGTGTTAGCACATGTTCACACGTAGGCATGTTTTAGCACATGTTCACACGTAGGCATGTTTTAACACATGTTCACACGTAGGCATGTTTCAGCACATGTTCACACGTAGGCATCTTTTAGCACATGTTCACACGTAGGCATGTTTTAGCACATGTTAACACGCAGGCATGTTTTAACACATGTTCACACGTAGGCATATGTAGCACATGTTCACACGTTTCAGGACATGTTCACACGTAGGCATGTGTAGTTCATGTTCACACGTAGTCATGTTTCAATACATGTTCACACGTAGTCATGTTTCAATACATGTTCACACGTAGTCATGTTTTAGCACATGTTCACACGTAGGCATCTTTTAACACATGTTCACACGTAAGCATATGTAGCATATGTTCACACGTAGTCATGTTTTAACACACACATGTTCACAAGTAGTTAAGTTTTAACACATGTTCACACGTAGTCATGTTTTAGCACATGTTCACACGTAGACATGTGTAGCACATGTTCACACGTAGTCATGTCTTAACACATGTTCACACTTAGTCATGGTTTAACTCATGTTCACACGTAGGCATGTTGTGTCACATTGCCAAATTTTCTCACGTTGTCAAGAGGTTATCACGTAGTCATCTATTGTAACACACACACACACACACACACACACACACATGTTGTTTTTCGTCCATCAAGAATGATGATGACCATTCATTTCATCCAGTGCGGGTTGAAAGTATGGAGCCGTGAGTTCTAAGATGGCTGATAAGGCCTATTTTGGCTCGAAATGTTCTTTGACAATGTGGACAAAGGATGCTTGACGTTCCAGGAGGAGGATCTCCTGCAGTGGTTTTTCTGTCCAGTCTTTTCTTCACAGTTCTTGCAGTCCTGGTTGCATCACACGTGACTGCACCCTTGCGTAATGATGCACGCCACGAATTTCGGTCTGGCTGCAGTCTCCCAGGTGTCATGGTGAATTCCAAAAGCTTTCAGTAAGATTTTCAGAGTGTCTTTAAAGAGGTTTCTCTGGCCGCCTTGGGAGCGTTTACCACACACACATACATACATATACACATACACACATACATACACACACACATACATAGTACCCACACAGACAGACAGACAGACAGGCAGGCAGGCAGGCAGGCAGAATTATCCATGTGAGCCACAAATAAGAGATTCGTGTTGTAAAAGAAGGAATAATTGTAATAAGCCAGCTAGATAACATCCTGGCTGATGACTGCAGGGAAAGCTAGCCACACGATGATCCAATTAAATGGGAAACGACAAGCCACTGAATCCCAGAACAAACAAACTGAAGATGGAGACAGACACCAACTGGAGTAGAAAGTGGACATCTTGAAATGTCCGCCGTCACTCTAGGACCACTCAAGTTGTCACTCCTCCAGACTCACGGAAACTGGCAGTTACGCACATTCAAATACTCCTCTCTAGCATCGATCATTATAAATGTATGAAACTTGTGTGTGATTATATACTCTAGCTGTAACATCAATCATTATAAATGTGTAATTATATGCTCTATCTGTAACATATATCAATATAAATGTTTAATTACATACTATGTCTGTAACATCAATCATTATAGATGTGCAGTTATATACTCTATCTGTAACATTAATCATTATAAATGTATAATTATATGCTGTATCTGTACCACCAATCATTATAAATGTGTAATTATATACTGTGTCTGTTATAAATGTGTAATTACATACTGTTTCTGTTACATAAATCATTATAAATGTGTGACTATATATTTTAATGTTATTAATATACTAGTTAATGTATTTTTTATTATTAATTATATTTGAATAACGAAGACACAAACAATAGATTGCACTATTTATTGCCTGGCATATTTCGCTGCATTTCGTCAGGTACATACTGCAGAAATCACACAACGTAAAGTAAATTAACTAGATAAATCCTTCGAGCTGAAATGTACACATGTTCGCACAGTAATGTCAATTATCTACCACGGTAATTTAAGCTGACTAGCATGTCTTTCTGTTTGCACAAATCTGGCTTGCGTTGATTGATCATTATTACTTCTGCAAACTTTAACTTAACTTAGGTCCACACGTCTGAGTAAGAGGGACCTAAGTGTATCTGCTGTCGGTGAGTCTGATTCATGGTGCTCTCACTAAGTGTTATCCTCCACAGGTTCTATCTTGTTGAGAGCAGAGCGATGATCTGGGGACGAGTCCAGTGATCCGGACTACGGCGAGTTCCGGTGTGAACCGCTTGGAAGTCCACCATCACAGCGAGCAGTACTTACAATCGAGATTACATCTCAGGATGGGCTCCAGATAATGCATCACCTACGCCACGTCTGATATCCCAGGTTATTCGCCATGACAGCACCCTATTGCCTTGTTAGTTACTTCACCAGACAAGTATCTGGATGTTGTTATGTCCCAGTTGTGAGCCTGACTGACTGCCTTCATATACCAGCTAGCTATGATGTCTTCGCCACCAAGTGCCTGGTACCATGTGGTGCTTGATTTTGTGGAAAGACTGTTTATCTACCGTTCCACATTTCAGCAAGGGGTGTTTCTATGCTGTGATATCTGCGCTATGAGTCAGATGATCAAGGCTGGTCGCATAGACTGTTGTGACTGTTACAACCGTTGAGTGTAAGATTCACATCTCGCTCGACCAGCAGAGTCAGTTACACTTCAAGACATTTTCTAGAGGAGTGTTCTAGTTCCTCAGCCACACGAGAGACAGTATTTAGCACTACCCTAGGGTGGTCCAGACTTCAGTGACGTCATCCACCGGAGGTCCCGAGTACCAGTGAGTCTACTCGCCAGCCATCCTGTCCAAGTGGAGAAACCTATACCTGGAGGGAGGCCTGATAGACTTGGTGAGCGTGTCCGACTTACCTGATAGTGGAAGACTTGAGGCCCTGACGATGATGACACTTTCTCCGGGAGGCTGCTCGATCCTTGCCACGTCTTATCTCTCATAGATACTGCGAGGACTATCTCGGAATCATTATCATCATTCTCATTCATCTTGTATAATACACCATATTGTTAACATAGTTAGCTGCCAGAGTTGTGTCATGAGTTCAGGACGCGGTTTGAAAGGGGTAACGTCCCGTGGTTGAGAGTGAGGGAGATAGTGATCCAAGGGTCGACGGGGTTTTGTGGACTGAGGTCACCTATGTCCTAGGGCTAAAGGTATCCCGTTGTTAAAGTGTGACAGCAGGTTCCCCTCACCCCAGGAAGTGCTGTGACAAATTCTACACTCCATCTGTCAGTGCAGTCAGTGACTGTGTAATTCTACACTCCATCAGTCAGTGCAGTCAGTGACTGTGTAATTCTATACTTCATCTGTCAGTCCTGTCAGTGACTGTGTAATTCTACACCCCATCAGTCAGTGCTGTCAGTGACTGTGTAATTCTACACTCCATCTGTCAGTACGGTCAGTGACTGTGTAATTCTACACTTCATCTGTCAGTGACTGTGTAATTCTACACTCCATCTGTCAGTGCTGTCAGTGACTGTGTAATTCTACACTTCATCTGTCAGTGACTGTGTAATTCTACACTCCATCTGTCAGTGACTGTGTAATTCTACACTCCATCTGTCAGTGCTGTCAGTGACTGTGTAATTCTATACTTCATCTGTCAGTGCTGTCAGTGACTGTGTAATTCTACACTCCATCTGTCAGTACGGTCAGTGACTGTGTAATTCTATACTTCATCTGTCAGTGCTGTCAGTTACTGTGTAATTCTACACTCCATCTGTCAGTGACTGTGTAATTCTACACTCCATCTGTCAGTGACTGTGTAATTCTACACTTCATCTGTCAGTGACTGTGTAATTCTACACTCCATCTGTCAGTGACTGTGTAATTCTACACTTCATCTGTCAGTGACTGTGTAATTCTACACTCCATCTGTCAGTGACTGTGTAATTCTACACTCTATCTGTCAGTGCTGTCAGTGACTGTGTAATTCTACACTCTATCTGTCAGTGCTGTCAGTGACTGTGTAATTCTACACTCTATCTGTCAGTGCTGTCAGTGACTGTGTAATTCTATACTTCATCTGTCAGTGCTGTCGGTGACTGTGTAATTCTACACTCCATCTGTCAGTGCTGTCAGTGACTGTGTAATTCTATACTTCATCTGTCAGTGCTGTCGGTGACTGTGTAATTCTACACTCCATCTGTCAGTGACTGTGTAATTCTACACTCCATCTGTCAGTGCTGTCAGTGACTGTGTATTCTACACCCCATCAGTCAGTGCTGTCAGTGACTGTGTATTCTACACCCCATCAGTCAGTGCTGTCAGTGACTGCCTAATTCTACACTCCATCTGTCAGTGCTGTCAGTGACTGTGTAATTCTACACTCCATCTGTCAGTGCTGTCAGTGACCGTGTATTCTACACCCCATCTGTCAGTGCTGTCAGTGACTGTGTATTCTACACCCCATCAGTCAGTGCTGTCAGTGACTGCCTAATTCTACACTCCATCTGTCAGTGCTGTCAGTGACTGTGTAATTCTACACTCCATCTGTCAGTGCTGTCAGTGACCGTGTATTCTACACCCCATCTGTCAGTGCTGTCAGTGACTGTGTATTCTACACCCCATCAGTCAGTGCTGTCAGTGACTGTGTATTCTACACCCCATCAGTCAGTGCTGTCAGTGACTGTGTATTCTACACCCCATCTGTCAGTGCTGTCAGTGACTGTGTATTCTACACCCCATCAGTCAGTGCTGTCAGTGACTGTGTAATTCTACACTCCATCTGTCATGCTGTCAGTGACTGTGTAATTCTACACTCCATCTGTCATGCTGTCAGTGACTGTGTAATTCTATACTCCATCTGTCAGTGACTGTAATTTTATACTCCATCTGTCAGTGACTGTAATTTTATACTCCATCTGTCAGTGACTGTAATTTTATACTCCATCTGTCAGTGACTGTAATTTTATACTCCATCTGTCAGTGACTGTGTAATTCTATACTCCATCTGTCATGCTGTCAGTGACTGTGTAATTCTATACTCCATCTGTCAGTGACTGTAATTTTATACTCCATCTGTCAGTGCAGTCAGTGACTGTGTAATTCTACACCCCATCAGTCAGTGCTGTCAGTGACTATCTAATTCTGCACTTCATCTGTCAGTGCTGACAGTGACTGTGTAATTCTACACTCCATCTGTCAGTGTTGTCAGTGACTGTGTAATTCTACACCCCATCAGTCAGTGCTGTCAGTGACTATCTAATTCTACACTCCATCTGTCAGTGCTGTCAGTGACTGTGTAATTCTACACTTCATCTGTCAGTGCTGTCAGTGACTGTGTAATTCTATACTTCATCTGTCAGTGCTGTCAGTGACTGTGTAATTCTATACTCCATCTGTCAGTGCTGTCAGTGACTGTGTTGTAATTCTATACTCCATCTGTCAGTGACTGTGTAATTCTACACTCCATCTGTCAGTTACTGTGTAATTCTACACTCCATCTGTCAGTGACTGTGTTGTAATTCTACACTCTATCTGTCAGTGCTGTCAGTGACTGTGTTGTAATTCTACACTCCATCTGTCAGTGCTGTCAGTGACTGTGTTGTAATTCTACACTCCATCTGTCAGTGACTGTGTTGTAATTCTACACTCTATCTGTCAGTGCTGTCAGTGACTGTGTTGTAATTCTACACTCTATCTGTCAGTGCTGTCAGTGACTGTGTATTTCTACACTCCATCTGTCAGTTACTGTGTAATTCTACACTCCATCTGTCAGTGACTGTGTTGTAATTCTACACTCTATCTGTCAGTGCTGTCAGTGACTGTGTATTTCTACACTCCATCTGTCGGTGCTGTCAGTGACAGTAACTATGTTACAGCTAGATAGAAAACCGTCCCATTTCTTCTCAATGACTAGCTGTGTGAACGGTGTTGGTGGCTGGCCGGGAGGTATGTCACTTCCAGTCAAATACTGCCACGGGTTGCTATCTCAGCTCCGTGCTCTCTCACGTTGGCCTGAAGATGTGTCTGTGGTTCCATTCCTTGAGCTCCCAATACATAGTGTGTGTTTGTGCTGGATCAACGCAAAAGGCCCGAAACGTTGATGCGGGCTGCTTGACTGTTTCCTGCACATTTCCATTACCACCTTCCTGCCTTTTTCATATTTGTAATCAAGTGTGAAATGAGAGTTTGAGGAAATCCATCAAGAATAAGAAACGAGCATTTGATGGCAAGCACGTGACCTGGGATTGAGAGAAATAGTTATTGATTGTGCTTGTTCCTGTACTGCTAGGATTATCCTGATTACTTTCCGTCCTAATCCTGGCTGAGAGCAGCTGTTTGCTGCCGCCTGGCTGGCATAAACCTTCGCTCTGATTCCAGCAATCACAACTCCGCGCTTGTCACACGTTCGTATAGATCAACATTGTGACTGCTTCCTTCACATGACCGCGCCTGTCATATCTTCATATAGATCAACAATGGAATTGTTTCCTACACATGTCCGCGCCTGTCATGCGTTCATATAGATCAACAGTGGAATTGTTTCCTACACATCTCCGCGCCTGTCATATCTTCATATAGATCAACAGTGGAATTGTTTCCTACACATGTCCGCGCCTGTCATATCTTCATATAGATCAACAGTGGAATTGTTTCCTACACATGCCCGCGCCTGTCATATCTTCATATAGATCAACAGTGGAATTGTTTCCTACACATGTCCACGCCTGTCATTTCTTCATATAGATCAACAATGGAATTGTTTCCTACACATGTCCGCGCCTGTCATACGTTCATATAGATCAACAGTGGAATTGTTTCCTACACATGTCCGCGCCTGTCATATCTTCATATAGATCAACAGTGGAATTGTTTCCTACACATGTCCGCGCCTGTCGTATCTTCATAGAGATCAACAGTGGAATTGTTTCCTACACATGTCCGCGCCTGTCATACCTTCATATAGATCAACAGTGGAATTGTTTCCTACACATGTCCGCGCCTGTCATATCTTCATATAGATCAACAGTGGAATTGTTTCCTACACATGTCCACGCCTGTCATATCTTCATATAGATCAACAGTGGAATTGTTTCCTACACATCTCCGCGCCTGTCATATCTTCATATAGATCAACAGTGGAATTGTTTCCTACACATCTCCGCGCCTGTCATATCTTCATATAGATCAACAGTGGAATCGTTTCCTACACATGTCCGCGCCTGTCATATCTTCATATAGATCAACAGTGGAATCGTTTCCTACACATCTCCGCGCCTGTCATATCTTCATATAGATCAACAGTGGAATTGTTTCCTACACATGTCCGCGCCTGTCATATCTTCATATAGATCAACAGTGGAATTGTTTCCTACACATGTCCGCGCCTGTCATACGTTCGTATAGATCAACAGTGGAATTGTCTCCTTCAAATGTCCGAGAGAGAGACCATGTAGAGAGCTGAGAGAGAGAGAGAGACCATGTAGAGAGCCGAGAGAGAGACCATGTAGAGAGCCGAGAGAGAGACCATGTAGAGAGCCAGGAGAGAGAGGTACGATGTAGAGAGTCGAGAGAGAGAGGTACGATGTAGAGATGAGAGAGAGAGAGGTACGATGTAGAGAGACCAGAGAGATGAATGAGGTAGAGAGCCGAGAGAGAAGGAGGTACGATGTAGAGAATCGAGAGAGAGAGAGAGAGAGAGAGAGAGATAGAGAGAGAGAGAGGTACGATGTAGAGAGTCGAGAGAGAGAGAGAGAAAGGACGAGGTAGAGAGCCGAGAGAAAGAGGTATGAGGTAGAGAGCCGAGAGAGAGAGGTACGATGTAGAGAGTCGAGAGAGAGAGAGAAAGGACGAGGTAGAGAGCCGAGAGAAAGAGGTATGAGGTAGAGAGCCGAGAGAGAGAGGTACGATGTAGAGAGTCGAGAGAAAGAAAGGACGGTGTGGAGAGCCGAGAGAAAGAAAGGACGAGGTGGAGAGCCGAGAGAAAGAGGTATGAGGTAGAGAGCCAAGAGAAAGAGGTATGAGGTAGAGAGCCGAGAGAGAGGTACGATGTAGAGAGTCGAGAGAAAGAAAGGACGAGGTAGAGAGCCGAGAGAAATAGGTATGAGGTAGAGAGCCGAGAGAGAGAGGTACGATGTGGAGAGTCGAGAGAGAGAGAGAGAAAGGACGAGGTAGAGAGCCGAGGAAAAGAGGTGTGAGGTAGAGAGCCGAAAGAGAGAGGGATTAGGTAGAGAGCCGAGAGAGAGATCATGTAGAGAGCCGAGAGAGAGAGGTATGATGTAGAGAGGCTAGAGAGATGGATGAGGTAGAGAGACCAGAGAGAGGGGGGATGAGGTAGAGAGCCGAGAGAGAGGCGGACGAGGTAGAGAACCTAGAGAGAGACAGTGACGATGTAGAGAGTCGAGAGAGAGCGAGAGAGAGGAAATGTAGAGAGTCGAGAGTGAGTGGCGATGTAGAGAGCCGAGAGTGAGTGGAGATGTAGAGAGCCGAGAGAGAGCGAGAGAGAGAGAGAGAGGTGATGTAGAGAGTCGAGAGTGAGTGGAGATGTAGAGAGCCGAGAGAGAGCGAGAGAGAGAGGTGATGTAGAGAGTCGAGAGTGAGTGGAGGTGTAGAGAGCCGAGAGTGAGTGGAGATGTAGAGAGTCGATAGTGAGTGGAGATGTAGAGAGTCGAGAGTGAGTGGAGATGTAGAGAGTCGAGAGTGAGTGGAGATGTAGAGAGTCGAGAGTGAGTGGAGATGTAGAGAGCCGAGAGAGAGCGAGAGAGAGAGGTGATGTAGAGAGTCGAGAGTGAGTGGAGATGTAGAGAGTCGAGAGTGAGTGGAGATGTAGATAGTCGAGAGTGAGTGGAGATGTAGAGAGTCGAGATTGAGTGGAGATGTAGATAGTCGAGAGTGAGTGGAGATGTAGAGAGTCGAGAGTGAGTGGAGATGTAGAGAGTCGAGAGTGAGTGGAGATGTAGAGAGTCGAGAGTGAGTGGAGATGTAGAGAGTCGAGAGTGAGTGGAGATGTAGAGAGCTGAGAGAGAGCGAGAGAGAGAGAGGTGATGTAGAGAGTCGAGAGTGAGTGGAGATGTAGAGAGTCGAGAGTGAGTGGAGATGTAGAGAGCCGAGAGTGAGTGGAGATGTAGAGAGCCGAGAGAGAGCGAGAGAGAGAGAGAGGTGATGTAGAGAGTCGAGAGTGAGTGGAGATGTAGAGAGCCGAGAGAGAGCGAGAGAGAGAGGTGATGTAGAGAGTCGAGAGTGAGTGGAGATGTAGAGAGTCGAGAGTGAGTGGAGATGTAGAGAGTCGAGAGTGAGTGGAGATGTAGAGAGTCGAGAGTGAGTGGACTTGTAGAGAGTCGAGAGAGAGCGAGAGAGAGAGAGAGAGGAGATGTAGAGAGCCGAGAGTGAGTGGAGATGTAGAGAGTCGAGAGTGAGTGGAGATGTAGAGAGTCGAGAGTGAGTGGAGATGTAGAGAGTCGATAGTGAGTGGAGATGTAGAGAGTCGAGAGATAGAAGGACGAAGTAGAGAGCCGAGGAAAAGAGGTGTGAGGTAGAGAGCCGAAAGAGATAGGGATTAGGTAGAGAGCCGAGAGAGAGATCATGTAGAGAGCCGAGAGAGAGAGGTACGATGTAGAGAGGCTAGAGAGATGGATGAGGTAGAGAGACCAGAGAGAGGGGGGATGATGTAGAGAGCCGAGAGAGAGAGGGACGAGGTAGAGAACCTAGAGAGAGACAGTGACGATGTAGAGAGCCGAGAGAGAGCGAGAGATAGAGAGGAGATGTAGAGAGTCGAGAGTGAGTGGAGATGTAGAGAGTCGAGAGTGAGTGGAGATGTAGAGAGCCGAGAGTGAGTGGAGATGTAGAGAGTCGAGATTGAGTGGAGATGTAGAGAGTCGAGAGTGAGTGGAGATGTAGAGAGTCGAGAGTGAGTGGAGATGTAGAGAGTCGAGAGAGAGTGGAGATGTAGAGAGGCGAGAGTGAGTGGAGATGTAGAGAGTCGAGAGTGAGTGGAGATGTAGAGAGTCGATAGTGAGTGGAGATGTAGAGAGTCGAGAGAGAGCGAGAGAGAGAGAGGGAGAGGAGATGTAGAGAGTCGAGAGTGAGTGGAGATGTAGAGAGTCGAAAGAGAGCGAGAGAGAGAGAGGAGATGTAGAGAGTCGAGAGTGAGTGGAGATGTAGAGTCGAGAGAGAGTGAGAGAGAGAGAAGAGAGAGAGAGTCGAGAGTGAGTGGAGATGTAGAGAGTCGAGAGAGAGCGAGATAGAGAGGAGATGTCGAGAGTCGAGAGTGAGTGGAGATGTAGAGAGTCGAGAGTGAGTGGAGATGTAGAGAGTCGAGAGTGAGTGGAGATGTAGAGAGTCGAGAGTGAGTGGAGATGTAGAGAGTCGAGAGTGAGTGGAGATGTAGAGAGTCGAGAGTGAGTGGAGATGTAGAGAGTCGAGAGTGAGTGGAGATGTAGAGAGTCGATAGTGAGTGGAGATGTAGAGAGTCGAGAGATAGAAGGACGAAGTAGAGAGCCGAGAAAGAGAGAGAGCTACGAGGTAGAGAGCCGAGAGAGAGAGAGAGAGAGGTACGATGTAGATTTTACTTAGTTAGTTAGTTAGTGAGTGAGTGAGTGAGTGAGTTAGTTAGTCAGTCAGTCAGTCAGTCAGTCAGTCAGTCAGTCAGTCAGTCAGTCAGTCAGTCAGTCAGTCAGTCAGTTAGTTAGTTAGTTAGTTAGTTAGTTAGTCGACGGATCATTCTTATTGCACATCGAACCATTCAGTCCATACGTGCTCGCATCCCCTCCTCAGCAAATCCCGCAGCGTGTATCGGCTAACGACACCAGTTCTGTGTTGGTTTATCAATCTTCTTTGGCTTCCTGCGTATTGTTCTTGTTTGGCTACACCTCTTTTAACTTGCTGTTCTCGCAGTCTGACCATGGTTGTAGATTCACAGTCATCCCTTGCTTCTCGTAGCGCATTCAGAATATCAGCCTGGTCTATGGCTCGACCGTCTTCCACAGTAGCCTCACCTGCAAGCTTGTCAGTCTTCTCATTTCCTTGTGCACCCGCATGCCCTGGCACGAAACTGAAACGGTCTTTGCCAGCGAGACCGCTCCATAGACAGCAGCCACTCACTTCGGATCCACCCCATCTCTATTCTCTTGATCATACTCATTGAGTCACAAAGGAAACATGACCTAGTGAATGTCTGTGTCTCGAGCCATGTTATTGCTTTACTTACTGCCAGACTTCCATAGTCATGCTACTTGTGGTCAAAGCAAAAGCACCAGCATCTTCCTTCACAACTCTCCCTCCGACCCGAGCCGTAAAGGCTCATGAACTTCTCACTTGTCGAACGACCAAACCATCAACTATGTAAATGGCGGCATCACACTCTAAAGAATACTCGAAGATCAAAGACTGTACTTCCGCTCCACAGCTGCCGGATTTTCTTATCTGCATTTTCTGTCTAGTTCAGTGGTTCTCAACTGGTGGGGAATTCCCCCCCCCCCCACCCAGAGGGGGATTTTAGGGTTTCCAGGAGGGGAATTATGAGTGTTTCAAGATCGCGTTAATACAAGAACCGATTACTTGATATTGTTTTTCCCTTCATACTTTACGGTTCTGTACGTCTCACCTTTCTAAAATTCATTTTATAACGTAAGGAGACCCACAAATCACGTTTTATGTAGGCGTCTGGACTTGTTTTAGTATGTGCTATTAAATTTACCTTCCATTATTACGTATACTGTGTAGGGAAGGGGGATTTTTAGGGAGGAATTACGGAGGTGGAAGGGGGGGGGAATGACGTTCTGAAAATATTGTGAAGGGGGGAACGGGCCAAAATAGGTTGAGAACCACTGGTCTAGTTGGATGCAAACTGAAAAGGACGGACAGAACTCTGTTGGTACTTGTATCCACTCCTCGCCAGGTTAAAAGTCATGAAGTGAACACACCTGTTGAAGAATGTCTTCGGCCTCATCCATCCACGACCGTCCTCTTTTTAACCTGCTGCCCTTCACCTTCATAATTTCACTATGCAGTGGATGTTGTGTATTACTATTTGCGTTAACTCTTGAGGTAGGCACATGCTCTGCAAACTTGTATTCTGTCTTCAATGGTTGGAAAATCAAGAAGGTAGCGCATCGCCCTGCATACTGTATCTCTTGTACATCCAAGAATAATGCGCATAGCTTCGTTTTGTATCCTTTTCCATCCTTTCCATCTGCTTATGATACGATGTAGAGAGCCGAGAGAGGGACGAGGCAGAGAGCCGAGAGAGAGAGGGGAACGAGGTAGAGACCCGAGGGAGAGAGTGGTGTTGTAGAGAGCCAAGAGGGAGAGAGTGGTGATGTAAAGATCCGAGAGGGAGAGAGTGGTGATGTAGAGAGCCGAGAGGTAGAGAGTGGGGATGTAGAGAGCCGAGAGGGAGAGAGTGGTGATGTAGAGAGCCGAGAGGGAGAGAGTGGTGATGTAGAGAGCCGAGAGAGGGACGAGGCAGAGAGCCGAGAGGGAGAGAGTGGTGATGTAGAGACCCGAGAGGGAGAGAGTGGTGATGTAGAGAGCCGAGAGGGAGAGAGTGGTGATGTAGAGAGCGGAGAGACGGACGAGGCAGAGAGCCGAGAGAGAGAGAGGGGGGGGAACGAGGTAGAGACCCGAGGGAGAGAGTGGTGTTGTAGAGAGCCGAGAGGGAGAGAGTGGTGATGTAAAGATCCGAGAGGGAGAGAGTGGTTATGTAGAGAGCCGAGAGGTAGAGAGTGGTGATGTAGAGAGCCGAGAGGGAGAGAGTGGTGATGTAGAGAGCCGAGAGAGGGGCGAGGCAGAGAGCCGAGAGGGAGAGAGTGGTGATGTAGAGACCCGAGAGGGAGAGAGTGGTGATGTAGAGAGCCGAGAGGGAGAGAGTGGTGATGTAGAGAGCGGAGAGAGGGACGAGGCAGAGAGCCGAGAGAGAGAGAGAGAGGGGGGAACGGGGTAGAGACCCGAGGGAGAGAGTGGTGTTGTAGAGAGCCGAGAGGGAGAGAGTGGTGATGTAAAGATCCGAGAGGGAGAGAGTGGTGATGTAGAGAGCCGAGAGGGAGAGAGTGGTGATGTAGAGAGCCGAGAGGGAGAGAGTGGTGATGTAGAGAGCCGAGAGGGAGAGAGTGGTGATGTAGAGAGCCGAGAGAGGGACGAGGCAGAGAGCCGAGAGGGGGAGAGTGGTGATGTAGAGACCCGAGAGGGAGAGAGTGGTGATGTAGAGAGCCGAGAGGTAGAGAGTGGGGATGTAGAGAGCCGAGAGAGAGGTACGATGTAGAGAGCCGAGAGACAGAGAGACAGAGAGAGCTACGGGGTAGAGAGCCAGAGAAAATGGGACGAGGTAGAGAGCCGAGAGAAAGTGGTGATGTAGAGAGCCAAGAGAGAGGGACTAGGTAGAGAACCGAGAGAGAGGGGCGAGTTAGAGAGCCGGGAGAGAGATGCGAGGTAGAGCCTCGAGACAAAAAGAGAAGAACGATGTAGGGATCTGAGAGAGGGAGAGAGAGACAAATCAAATCAAATCAAATCAACTTTATTAGGGTCACAAATTGGGCGCGCAGGCCCGTCTTACATTCGGCCCTTCCAACCACTCGTCTTTCGTTCATCAAGAGCATTATACATTTACATAGGAAGAAAAATAAACATTGTGAAATGAATGTTGTAAACATAAACAAGGCAAATTACCATGTTATGAAGCCCATCTCCCACCTATCCATACATCACCCCACCCACACAACACCCCCACCTACCCACACACACGCAAACCAAGGGACACATACACACCCCCACCTACCGACACACACGCACACCAAGGGACACATACATACCCCACCAACCGACCCATCCCCCTCCCGCACATCCCCCACCCACACACACTGCCCTCACCTGATCCCCCAACCAAAACACACTAGCCACTCACAAACATTCCCCCACCAACCCACACATCCCACGCCCATCCACATTCTACCCTACACATCCTCTCCCCACCCACACCTCAAACCACCCATCCCCCAGCCACATCTCCATCGACAACATATTCCCCACCCACACACACAATCCCCCACCAACCCACATCCACTCACACATCCCCAAACCATACACACACATTCCCAACAACTGACATGTCCCTACCCCCCCCACACACACACACACACACCTCCCTAACCACCCATACATCCCCAATCCACTCACACACACCCCACCACCCACACATACAACTTCCACCCACCCACACATGCCTTAACCTAATCCCCCACCACACAATCCCCCACCCGCACATCACATACACCACGCACTATTCCCAACCCACGCACCACACACACACATATCCCTCACCAACACATCCCCACTTACACACCACACACATATCCCCCACCCAGATACCACACAATATTCCCACCCACACCCACACAGATACCCTTACCCATCCACCCCACATACCCCCACTCACACACCACAAAATCCCCCACCCACACACACATACCTCACCCACACAATATCACCAACCAACACACCACACACCTCTCCCCACCCACACAGGCATTCCCTACCCGTCCACCAACACACACTCACTCACGCATACATCCTCCACTACGCACCCACACACCCCCACCCACCCCAAACCAAACATCTCTCGATCACAATACCCCTACCCCCACACACATCCTCCACCCACTCACACATCCCACCCCGACACATACAACTCCCTCACCCACCTACACATCCCTAAGCCACTCACACACCCCCACCCACACATTCCCCACCCACACACACACATCCTCCCACCCACACTCCCACACATACTTCCCCCAACCACCACAATCCCCTGCTCACCCACACATATACCCCACACATACGCACATTCCCCGCATCCATCACACACATCCCCCACACCACACACTATCCTCCACCCATACCACCACAAACATATCCTCCACCCACACATCATTCACACATCCCCCACCAACACACAGCACACATATCTCAAACCCACACACCATACACTTCTCCCCACCCGCCCTTCCATCCCAAATCCACCCAACACAATCCCCTACCCACACAACCCCGCCTCCCACACATACTTCCTCAAACCATCCACACATCTCCACCCACATAAACACACATCCCCTGCATCCGTCCCATACACATATCCTCCACCCATACACACATCCCCCACACCCATTCCAACACCCCTACTTTCACCCCCACACATCCATCCACACATCCCACCAACACCCACAAATACCACTACCCACCAAAACCCACACACCCCAACCTATCCAAATGCATACCCCCACCCACACATACACCCCACCCACACATATCCCCACACTCACACACATCCTCCACATACACTCACACTTCCTCACATCTAGACACATACAAAATGTCTCACGTTAGTATTGAAATTAGTATGAACAAACTCCCACACTTTACTCACACACATACACTGACACTTGTCATGAGCAGTCTCATAAAAATGTTAAACATGGAGAAAAATGTGTACATAAAATGTATGTGACGTAAAAATAGTGATGCTCTCTCTCTCTCTCTCTCTCTCTCTCTCACACACACACACACACAGAGAGTGTGTGTGTGTGTGTATGTGTGTGTGTGTGTGTGTACTGAGAGAGGTGAAGTAGAAAGCCGAAAGAGGGGCCAGAGAGAGAGGCAGGAAAGATATGTAAAGGCCTGGTAGAGAGCCGAGTGAGAGCCAGAAGTTACATGAGAAAGAATGTACGAGCGAAATTTATTTTGAAAGGGTCAGAAATTGGGCGGAGAGAGATATCAAGGGGTGAGGTAGCGAGCCGAGAGAGAGAGAGAGATAGAGATAGAGAGAGAGAGAGAGAGAGAGAGAGAGAGAGAGAGAGAGAGAGACGAGAAATAGAGACGGGAGAGGTATATATTGAGGCAGAGTAGAGAGCCGAGAGAGAGGCGAGACATGAAGCTAAAGAGGTATATATTCAGCCGGGGTAGAGAGCCGAGAGAGAGAGACGAGAAATAGAGGCTGAAGAAGTATATATTGAGGCGAGGTAGAGAGCCGAGAGATGGTGTTTCCACCCATACACCCCACACATACGCACATGGTGTTTCCACCTTGTCGTGGTGGGGGAGCTTGAGTTTCTCAATGACCCTGAGAGCTATGCCGGCGGTAGCGTAGCTACCAGCAGGGCCTCCCAAGCCGGACAGTTCAAAGGGTAGAGAACAGACAAAGAGAAACACCCTGGTCCTCCAGGTTGGGGGTTGAAGCGTGGGGTTAACATCCCCACCTTTGTAAAAACCTTTCTTTGTTACGAAACAAATACATGAGCCTCGATATCGGACTGACTTATCTGGACAACGACCTTGGAACGTTAAAGGACTTTTGAGATTTGGAACATGGAATGTACGGACACTATATCGAGCTGGAGCGGCCGAAGAACTAACCCGGGAGCTGATTGAATATCAAATGGATATAACAGCAATTCAAGAAATAAGGTGGCCAGGAGAGGGTACTTTAGAGCAAAATGGAATGATTATAATATATGGAGGAAACACCCAAAATAAACATGAATTAGGAACAGGATTTGTCATCGAAAAAGAGTTATGGGGGAACGTTTTAAACTTTAAAGCTTTTAATGACAGGATTAGTAAATTACGAATAAAAGGTAAATGGAAAAATATAACGATGATTAATGTACATGCACCTACTGAAGAGAAAGAAGATGATATTAAAGAAGACTTTTATAATGATCTGGAAGATGTCATAGAAGAAACCCCCAAACAGGACATCCTGATTGTGCTGGGAGACTTCAATGCAAAAATAGGTAGAGAGCAAACTAATAAAAAAGTGGCCGGTATGGAAAGCCTACATACAACTTCAAATGATAATGGATGGAGAGTCATCAACCTGGCAGAAGCCAAAGGACTGCAGGTTAGCAGTACCAGACTACAAAGAAAGGATATACACAAACAAACTTGGAAATCATGTGACAAGAGAACCTATAATCAAATAGATCACATTTTAATTAACAACAGAAATGCATCAAACATACAGCAAGTCAGAAGTTATAGAGGAGCTGAGTGCCACAGTGACCACTTCCTCGTTGGAGCAAAATTTAAAATAAAACTTAAGAGAGCTTTCTATACTAAATTACAAAGATTACACCCAACATATAACAGAGAAAAACTGCAAGACATTACAGTCAAAGAGAAATTTACAGATGAAATAAAATGTAAACTTGAAACTCTGCAAAACCCTTTGGAGGAAAGCATTGACCAAACTTGGTTGAACATCAAGAATACAATTCAGTCTACCGCAGAAGAATGTCTCGGTGTGTTAACCACGCATAGAAAGAACAGATGGTTCAATCAAAAATGTGAAGAAGCAGTCATTGGGAAGAAGAATGCCAGACATGTATGGTTAAATGACATCAATAACATCCAAAAGGAAGAGCATTATAGAAATGAATGTAAAGAGGCTACAAAAATAGTCAGACAGCAGAAGCGAGAATATATGAGTAATATAATCAAAGATATGGAAACTAATCACCAGAAAAATGAATCCAGAAAATTTTTTAAAGAACTGAAGTCAATGAAACGAGGGCACCAACAAAACACATATGGTTTAAAAGACAAAAATGGGAATATGATAAATACCAATGAGGAAATGTGCAACACATGGAAAGAATATTTTATTGAATTACTAAATTGTGAAGCTCCAAGTAACATTTTCTCACAGGAAGAGGTTCTAACATGCGAACCACAAATTGAAGAACCTACATTTGAAGAAATCCTATATGTAATCACACGACTTAAAAACAATAAGGCAACTGGGACTGATGGAATTGCTGCTGAATTTATAAAGGCAGGTGGCCATGCATTACATCTAAAGCTATACGAACTAATAATAAAAATCTGGAGGACAGAAGAATTACCCCATGACTGGAAAGAGTCATTATTGATACCTATCTTTAAGAAAGGAGACAAGTTCCAATGTGGAAATTATAGAGGAATATCACTACTGTCCACAAGCTATAAGATACTATCCGCAGTATTACTAAATAGACTAAAACCATATTCAGAAGACATATTAGGTGACTACCAGGCGGGTTTTAGACAAAACAGATCAACAATAGATCAGATATTTATCTTACGACAAATAGCCGAGAAACATTGGGAATATAAAAGAGATCTCCATAACATTTTTGTGGATTTTAAAAAGGCTTATGATAGTGTCCATAGGAATAGTCTATGGAATGCTATGCAGGAATTTGGAATACCAAGGAAGTTAATCAACATGACCAGACTATGTATGGAAGATACTTATAATATAGTAACATATAAAGGCAGGAAATCAGACCCCTTCCAAATAACATCTGGCTTGAAACAGGGTGATGCACTATCGCCGCTACTCTTCAATCTGGCTCTAGAGAAAGTTGTAAGGAAGGTAAAGGAGGAATGTGATATTGGAGGAACATCCAAGCTGCTTGGTTATGCAGATGATATAGATATTATAGGGCAAAGTGAACAAAAGACATTGGAAATATTGACTCACTTAAAGGAAAAAGCCCAACAGATGGGGCTGGTTATCAACCAAGATAAGACAGAATATATGGTAATTTCAAGAGACGGAATGGCTAGAAACTCTGGCCACATACAAATAGATAATATGACCATTAAAAGAACGGAAACATACAAATACCTGGGTACGATCTTCAACTGCTCCAACATCATAAGGGAAGAAATACAAACTAGAATCAACTCTGGAAATAAGATATACTATGCACTACAACATCTACTAAAATCAAAGGCGCTATCTCGTAACACCAAAATCACAATATACAAAACACTGATCAGACCAGTTGTGCTGTATGGCTCTGAAACCTGGAGTACAACGAAAGGAGACGAAGCCTTGTTACAAACCCTTGAGAACAAAATTTTAAGACGCATCTTTGGACCCATTAGGGATACACAAAGTGGAGAGTGGAAAAGAAGAAGTAACAAAGACATTTATGATCTGTTTAAGTCCCCGCTAATCACTGGTATCATGAAGGCTAATAGACTACAATGGCTGGGGCATATAGAAAGAATGGAAGATAATAGGGAAACAAAACTCGCTTACACTCAGGAAATAAATGACCGTAGACCCCGAGGTAGACCAAGAAGGCGGTGGAGAGATAATACATGTACAGACCTACAAGCACTTGGAATCAACGACTGGCAAGAGAAGGTCCACCAGAGAGACGAATGGAGACGGATTGTATTTGCAGCAAAGAACCTCAATGGCTCGGAACGCTGAAGAAGAAGAAGAAGAAGAAGAAGAAGAGAGCCGAGAGAGAGAGGCGAGACACAGGTGGGAGAGTACATACTGATTTATAAGGAGTAGAGAGTCTAGAGCAGTGTTTCCCAACGTGGGGCTAACGCCCCACAAGGGGGCAATTCGACTGTTAAGGGGGGCAATTCGAAAATGGAAGAAATCGGCTGGATATAACAAAACGGGGAGACTTGAGACTGAAGTTAACTAAATTGGAAAATGATATAAAATCTCTTTGCAGCAAGCATCAAGCGCAAGGATTTCACTAAATTTAATTAATTACTAATAATTAAAATAATATAGAAAAATCTTTCATTAAAGTTATTTTGTACTTGAATTTCAGTTCTCCATTATATGTTTTGAAAATTTACTTACTGTGTTTGCTCAATAATTATTTCCTAGTGATTTCTTTCTAAAACCTATCGGTCCTTTGGCTAGGATCGGGTACATTTGCTACTCTCCCCCCAGTAGTGCGCCTGGTCTGGTCGGGGGCCAGGATGATCAGATAAAAAACCATCACATATCTTCACCTTAGATGTGGGCCTGGTGGACCACTGTGGGCAATAGCTCACAGTGAGACTAAGGGTCCACACAAAACAAGGGGGAGGCGGGGGAACTAGCTTGTCTGGGGTAACCGCCAAACCAAAAACAAACAAAAAATTCACCCAACACAACCGACACACAGGAACGCGGGACATGGGGGAGGGGGGCGGCTCTGGCCGCTCTGGGAACCGTGAGCCCTTCTAAAACAAAATTCAAGTTTCTTTAGTGAACATTTCAATTTTTGAATATTAAATTTTAAAAAGGCTTAGGTGGGGCATAGCACAAAAAAGGTTGGGAAACACTGGTCTAGAGAGTAGAGAGAAATAAAGGCAGAAAATGTATATATTTAGGCGAGATAGAGAGTCGAGAAATAGAGTTGGGGGAGGTATATATTTAGGTGGAGTAGAGAGCCGAGAATGATGCGATATATAGAGGCTGAAGAGGCACATATTGAGGCGAGGTAAACAGCCGAGAGAGTGGCGAGAAATAAAGGCGGAAGATATATATATTGAGGCGTGGTAGAGAGTCGAGAAATAGTTTATGGGAATGTATATAGTTAGGCAGGATAGAGAGCCTCGAGAGATAAGAGACATAGAGGTGGGAGAGGTATATATCGAGACGAGGTAGAGAGCCGTGAGAGAGGCGAGAAATAGAGATGAGAGAGGTATTATCGAGTCGAGGTAGAGAGCCAAGAAACAGAAGCGAGAGAGGTATATATGGAGGCGAGGTAGAGAGCGGGAAGAGAGGCGAGAAATAGAGATGAGAGAGGTATATATTGTGGCAAGGTAGAGAGTCGAGGAGAGGCGAGAAATAGAGGCAGGAGAGGTGTATATTGAGGAAAGATAGAGAGCCGACTGAGAAGGGGGGGGGGGGGGGGGGGGGGGCGAGACAGAGTTCACGATATTAGAAAACCACATACTGATGACGGCAACATTCAGTAGCGGAGAAGGATGCCACAAACGGATCATGTCACTGATGAAGGCATTCTGAGATGAAGAATAGCGAGTCGTCGTGAAGGGTGATATTTGATGATCGAGGCTGGAGTTGGCGGCTGAAGATGCTGGGAAACTATGGTTAGTGGGTGACAAGCACACTCGACGACACTACAACAACAGCTAGTCCCACAACGGCCCGACTGTAGCAGCGGAATATTAACTATTCGTGTATATTTGATCACTTGGGCTGGGAAATTGTATATTAATTCCAACGGGGGGTTAGGTAGAATATAAGTGGGGGAGGGGAGAGAGAGGGGGAGGAGAGAGACTAATACATTCACTTATTGTATGTACTTGGAGCGTGGAACTAATACATTCACTTATGTCATATCGTGAGGCGAGGAACAAATGCATTAATTTCTGTTATATACTTGGTACGGGGAACTAATACAATCACTTATGTTATATACTTGGTAAGGGGAACTAATACAATCACTTATGTTATATACTTGGTACGGGGAACTAATACAATCACTTATGTTATATACTTGGTAAGGGGAACTAATACAATCACTTATGTTATATACTTGGTACGGGGAACTAATACAATCACTTATGTTATATACTTGGTAAGGGGAGCTAATACAATCACTTATGTTATATACTTGGTACGGGGAACTAATACAATCACTTATGTTATATACTTGGTACGGGGAACTAATACAATCACTTATGTTATATACTTGGTAAGGGGAGCTAATACAATCACTTATGTTATATACTTGGTACGGGGAACTAATACAATCACTTATGTTATATACTTGGTACGGGGAACTAATACAATCACTTATGTTATATACTTGGTACGGGGAACTAATACAATCACTTATGTTATATACTTGGTACGGGGAACTAATACAATCACTTATGTTATATACTTGGTAAGGGGAACTAATACAATCACTTATGTTATATACTTGGTACGGGGAACTAATACAATCACTTATGTTATATGCTTGGTAAGGGGAGCTAATACAATCACTTATGTTATAAACTTTGAGCGGGGAACGGCAGGGGATGGTCACATTCGCACTGCGAGCGCTAACAAGTCAAGTCGCATTATTCTGTCAAGAAGCCTGATCAGCGGGAAAATGTCACGTGGAAAGACCAACAACAAGAAACACGCTGTTGCCAAGATGTGCAGCGTGGGAGCCGACAACAAGAAGAAGAACGTCGAGAGCCCACCTGCTAGCTGCATCAAAGAGCCTGATACTACAGCTATTACTGAAGCTACTACGAGGGAGAAGATTGACAACCCAACACAGTCAAGAACCAAGACAGCAGAGAAGGAGGAGAAAGACACCAGAGTCGGAAACACCGACTCAAAAACAGTCCGATGGGTTGTCAAGCGGATTCCTGTGGAGCTGACAGATGAAGAAATCCTGAAGCAGCTACGTGAAGAGAATCTTCACATCCGATTCTTGAAGGCGGAGCGACTTCTCACCTACTCCAAGATACCTACAACCTTGGCAGTAGTGACGTCGGAGGGCAGCGAGATGCCGAACACAGTATCATTCAACAAGAAATGCAGCAACCAGTGAGATTCATACCAAGAATCATGCAATGTTCCAGATGTCAGAAGGCCGGCCACAGTAGAGCTACGTGTCGCAGTAAGACGGAAATATGCCGATTTGCGCCGATCGCCACGCCTTCAAGGAGTGTCCGCTGGCGAAGCTGTACACGGACTTCCGAGCACCCAACAACAACAAAAAATGCGCCAACTGCCTGGGCAAACATGGAGCAAGATACCTGGGCTGTCCGTACCTGCAGAGACACAGAGACGTCTTAAAGATCGCCATCATCACAAAGTCACCATTCAAGGAAGCAATGCAGAGGGGCGAGACAGCCACGGGTATAGCACAAGCCGAAAGAGATCAACTTCAAAAACAGATAGACGAGTTGAAGAAACAAGTCAAGGCACTGCTGACGACGACTCCGACCAGCGATAATGAGAAGCTGCTGGCCGACATGAAAGAAATCCAGCTCAACATCAAACAAGAGATTCAGCGCATGGCTGAGATAAAGAAGGAGAACGAAGAAATCCTACAAATTATCAAGACCGAAAGAGAACTGCATAGAGCTGAAATGGAACTCTTTCAAAACAAACCAACAGAAGCCACACAAGAACTCACAGAAAAACCGCAAGAAGAAACCCAAGAGACCGAGTCTGAACAGCAAGCTAAAGCCAGCAGCCCAACCACAACGCCCAAGAGGGAACTACTATACCGTCGGATCTCTGAAGGAGGCACAGAATACCCAGTCGACAAGGAGGAACTCAAGCGCCAGGAATTCAGAAGGCGCTGGGAAGAAAAAGAAAAGAAGAAGCCTAAAAAACTCCGGGGGAAACCGATGATATACCCATTAGTACACTACAACTGTGAGGCCGACTTCGAGTACTATATCGAGGACGGTGAAATCGTCCCATGGCTGACCACGGAGGAAGAAAACGCTAGGCAGCAGATACGCAAACGCAACAGTGAAAACTGTTTCCCCAAGGAGGAAAAAGAAAACGTCGAAAAGCTCCTACAGAAAATGCACAAAAAAGGAGACAGAATACCAAATAAAAAGTCCTTTTAAGGACTGCAACCAGTCAAGCCTGGAGCCTGCATCAACAACGAAAACAAAAGGAAACATGCACAAAGGACAGCCGCCGACCGATCCCCAGGTGGAGTGTCATCACGAAAAGCCCTTATAAGGACTGCAGCCAGACGAGCCAGGAGCCTACACCAACAAAGAAAACCATAACAACAGAAGAGCATAAAGGATAGCCGCCGACCACTGCTGACGTCACAGACACAAACGTTACATAACCAGTCCGAGATAGGACTCACAAGACAAGAATTAGGGTGAATAAACCCACAAAAACCACGTACCTCAACAATAACCACAGCTGATGAAGCAGGTTAGACGAGGTCAAATTTGGAATTTTTGTTTTTGAAATGGAACTGGAACTGGAACTGGACAGGGGATACAATCTGGTCTACAAGGTGTGGACTGAGTCTAGCCCAGCAGCCAACAGGGTTAGGGTCGGCTAGTCTCTCCCAGGATGGGTGAAAAGTGAAAATTAGTAGCCTGCCGATGACCTGCAGACTACACAAGTCAACCCCACCTCCACGTGGTGTAGACCGGGAAACCATGACAGCGGGGTCATGGGCTAACGGGACGAACTCCCTATGGTCAGAATTTTTTACCTAAACCTGCGAATGGCCTAGCAAGCCGGCAGGGGATCTTCATACTGCTCGTAGAAAAACTAAGAAGTATAAACGGACTGACCCAAATGGGTTTAGACCCAAAAATATTAATGGATTACGAGATAGATCAGCGATTCATAAAATAGGTACAATGGACGTCTGCGGTTTTAATAGTAATGAAGAATACCTTATGGAAAGTATGGACGAGAGGAAAATTGGATTGATGGGAATAGCGGACACCAGAATAAAGGGGGAAAGGATTCAAGGAGATCCACCACGGTTATACGTTTGTCTATTCTGGAGTGGAACGGCAAGAAAGGGCAAGACACGGTGTGGGAATAGTCATCTAACCACGACTAGCAAGAGGAATACTAGAAATTATATATATATATACACACACTAGCTTACCCGGCCCGGTTTCGCCCAGCCCCTGGCGGGGATCTATCTATCTATCTATCTATCTATTTATCTATTTATCTATCTATCTATCTATCTATCTATCTATCTGTCTGTCTGTCTGTCTGTCTGTCTGCATGTCTGTCTGTCTGTCTGTCTGTCTGATCCGGCCCGGCTTCGCCCAGCTCCTGGT
Organism: Cepaea hortensis; assembly: GCA_963921405.1. Classification (NCBI taxonomy): domain Eukaryota; kingdom Metazoa; phylum Mollusca; class Gastropoda; order Stylommatophora; family Helicidae; genus Cepaea; species Cepaea hortensis. The sequence goes on along the minus strand of OY992882.1, from coordinate 129,200,846 downwards.
AGGGAGCATCTCATTTAATTCATATTAGTAGTCATATAAGCTCCCGTTCCCGACTATCTGTCTGTCTGTCTGTCTATCTGTCTGTCTGACTGTCTGTCTGACCCGGCCCGGCTTCGCCCAGCCTCTGGTGGGGAGCATCTCATTTATTCATATAAGTAGTCATATAAGCTCCCGTTCCCAACTATCTGTCTGTCTGTCTGTCTATCTATCTGAACCGGCGCGGCTTCGCCCAGCTCCTGGCGGGGAGCGTCTCATTAAATTCATATAACCCAAAAAAATTAACTTAAGAATGTCCTTCCACACACCATCCATTATTTTTAATGAAAACTGTTTTTAATCACCTACATGACTGTAGATAACTTCTTTAAACATAAAAAGATGAGTTAGAAAATTTTCACTATTTAAATAGATGCATTATTTTTATGAAAACTTTGAAAATGCCTTAAAGATTATATCATTATTTATTATAACGCATATGCCTATAAATAATTGTAGACAAAGAATTTATAAACCTTTGGAAACAATGCAACAATCTATATATAAAATATATAGCAATGCTATTAAAAGTTATGCCCCTTGAAATAGCCTTTCTTAAGTTAAACGCCCTCGCTATATATAAATGATACTGTAAATTAAAATATTAAATTTTAGTAAGTAGATAGCTGATTGTACACTGACAAACTATGACAGTTGGCTGCACGGGAATGAAAAGAAAACATGTAGAAAATTTCATCTCAATCGGATGGAACGTTATCGAACTCATCAAATACATCCCTACATACATTGTCTTATATATATATATATATATATATATATATATATATATATATATATATATATATATATATATATATATATATATAAGAAATAATCAAACAGTGAGAATAAAAGAACAAATAATTACAACATATGTACAAATATACGCACCATGTAATACAAACAATAATGAGCAAGAATGCGAGGAATTCTACGAAAACATCCATGACGTGCTAAATAAAATAGAGAAGCAGGACAACATCATTGTTATGGGAGACTTCAATGCAAGACTAGGACATAACAGAGTGGGCATAGAAAAACATCTTGGAGCATTCGGAGATCAACATAATGAAAGAAATTATAACGGAAGCAGACTGATAGAGCTATGCGGCCAACACGACCTCTATATAACAAACACATACTATAAACACAAAGACTCACACATATACATCATCATCATCATCAAGTGCCATGCCGGCTGGCGTAGGCGTTCATGGCTATCCATTGATCTCGGTCTTTGGTTTTCTGGATCAACTCTGCTGCTGATATTCCTCCATGCCACCGTCTCAATCCATCCAGCATCATTTCTCTTGGTCTACCTCTGCCTCTCTTCCCCTCGATCTTTCCAGTTGTTACGATGTTCTCCAATGCCTCTCTTCTCATCACATGACCGAAGAAAGCTGTTTGTCTCTGTCTTATTGTTGTATATAATGTTCTAGTTTCATTAGCCTGTTTCAGGCAGTCGTCGTTAGTTACTCTGGCAGTCCAAGGAATTCGCAACATTCGTCTCAGGAACCACATCTCTGTTGCTTCTAATTTCTTCTTAATTTGTCATTTACATTCCAAGATTCACTGCCATACAGCAAAACTGGTTCTACATAGCATTTCAGCACTCTCTTTCTTACATTCAGTGATAGTGACTTATTGCATAAGATACTCTTCATTTTCTGAAATGCGGCTTTTGCCTGCCCTATTCTGCTCCTAATCTCTGTTGTACATCTTCCATCTGATGTTATAAATGCCCCTAGGTATCTAAAATTATCAACTTGGTTAAGGATTTTCCCTTCTATTTCTATGTCACATTTTGGTGTCACCATTTTCTTTGATATTACCATTGTTACTGTTTTCTTGATATTCAAGGAGAGTCCTTTCCTTGCACTCTCTGTTACTACAACGTCTAATAATTGTTGTAGGTCTGTTGAATTATCCGCCACCAATACTGTGTCATCTGCATAGCGTATATTATTTATATTATAACCTCCAACTAGTATTCCTGGCATCTCTTTGATCTCTCTCATTATTACTTCGCTATACAGGGAGAAAAGATCTGGTGACAAGACACACCCTTGTCGTACTCCTAGCTTTATCTGTTCGTAACTACCCTCTTTATTTCCCATTTTAATTGCTGCTACTTGGTTCCAGTAAACATTCTTTATTATTCTTAAATCTTTTCCATCAATGTTGATATCTTCCAACATTTTAATCAGTTCATCATGTTTTACTTTATCAAATGCCTTAGTATAATCTATGAAGCACAAATATATGTCTCTCTGTTTCTCTATTGACCTTTCTATTAGTGTCCGTAATGTATAAATTGCATTGTTTGTGCCCTTTCCTTCCACAAATCCATACTGTTCTTCACTAATTTCCATTTTTATTTTCTTTTTGGTTCTTCTCATTATGATTCTGAGTAGAAGCATAGTGATATGGTTTATAAGGTTAAGTGTACGAAAATCTTCACAATCAATTGCTCCTGGTCTTTTTGGTATAGCTATAAATAGATAGCTGATTACCGTCGTTACGTGGACGATATACTAATTATCACCACAGACGAGCTACAAGCAACGTCGTTCCAGGCCACAATGAACGAGACTCATATAAACATCTCTTTATCTATGGAATACGAACACAACGAAGCGTTGCCGTTTCTAGATATCCTAATGAGAGGTAGAGCAGATGGCACAATTCAAAGATCGGTGTACCGAAAAGAAACATGGACTGGCCAATACTTAAATTTTCAGAGCTTCGCACCTGTCCAGTACAAACGGGGCTTAGTACGGACCCTGTTTGTCCGTGCTAGGAAGATATGCACCCAGGACACACTGACAGAAGAATTTGAAACTCTGAAGAATGCCTTAAACCTGAATGGGTACTCAACAGGATTTATAAAGCGCCACTGCCAACAGCCCAAACCGAAATCAGAAGTAACTACAGTACCTAAACTCAAAGTATTCATCCAGCTAACCTTCCGAGGAGATGACGTAATGCAACGTCTGCGGGACCGGCTCACCACAGCAGTCGAGTGAACATTCTGTGCTGCAGCTCTAGTCATCAGGTACAGAAACACACCGATCCCAGTCCCAGCAGTAAAAGAACCTGTAGCTTTGTACGCCAAATCAAATTGTATTTACTAATTTACATGCAGATGCGAGGCCATCTACATAGGCAGAACTGAGCGACAGTTACATTGCAGGGTTTCGGAACATATTCCGAATTGGTTGGACAAGATACTACACACAGAAGATGGTAGCCTAGGCAGGCCGACACACCGGAAGAGTCTGGCTTCATCGATCGGGAGACACGTGCTCGAGAGTGGTCACGTGGTTGAAAGAGCCAGTGCCTTCCGTGTGTTGTTCAACACACAAAGTAGTCGATTGTTAAAGTTTGCTGAAGCTATACTTATTAACCTTCGTAAGCCGTCCTTGTGTAAGCAGAAAGACATGTTAGTCAGTTTAAAATTACCGTGGTAGACAATCGACATTACTGTGCGAACATGTGTATATTTCAGTTTGAAGGATGTATCTAATTAATTCACGTAAGTTGTGTGATTTCTGCAGAATGTACTTGACGAGATGCAGCGAAATATGCCAGGCAATAAATCGTGCAATCTATTGTTTGTGTCTTCGTTATTCAAATAGCTATAAATACAGATTTCAGCATATCACTGGGTAAATATCCACTGCTGTAAATATCATTCAACATTTTGGTTAATATATCTACTCCAAATTCTCCCAATACTTCTAATTCTTCTATTGTGATTTCATCTGGCCCAGCTGTTTTTCCTTTCTTCATACGTTTCATAGCGTCAGCGACTTCTTCTTTCAGAATAGGTGGACCTTCTAAGTTACTATCTTCTGTTAATTCTTCCCTTTCTCCTTCATATAATTCTCTTATATACTCATTCCACCTCTTCATTATAACATCTTCCTCTAATATTATCTTTCCTGTTTTTTATTTCAAACACCCCGTATTTATTATTATTTTTCTTCCTGTAAGCTCACTGATTTGTCTGTGCATATTTTGTGTATCTTTAATGGAATTTAATTCAATTTTTTTGCATTGCTCGTTTAACCAACTTTCTTTAGCCTTCCCACATTTATCTTTTATTTCTTTATTTATCTTAGCGTATTCTTGTTTGTCATTTTTACTCTGTTTTCTTTTGTCCATCAGTTTTAAGATATCTTCATTCATCCATTTTTTCTTAGCTATTTTGCCTCTCTCCGGTAATACTTCTTTGCTAGTTTGATGAATGGAGTCCCTTAACATTTCCCATTGTTCATCTATACTCTATATTTTAATTATTGCATTGTACCTATTTTTCACAGTCACTCTGTATTGTTCATGCATTTCTTTATCTATTTTCAGAACCTCTTTATTAAGTCTCATGTTCTTAACCATTTTTTCCCCTCTCTTTAATCTTACTTTTATTTGTCCACATAGTGGTACATGATCACTATTACAGTCAGCACCAGGCATTGTCTTTACATTAATTAAAGCATTTCTAAATCTTTTATTAATTAGTATGTAGTCAATTTGGTTGCGTATTTTCTTATCAGGGCTTATCCATGTGTACAGTCGTCTTTTATGGTGTTTAAACCATGTGTTTCCAATTATCATCTCATTGATATTTGCCCATTCTATTAGCTTTTCCCCTCTTTCATTTCTTGTACCTAAACCATAATTCCCCACTACATCCTCCATTTTTCCCTTTCCTACTTTTGCATTAAAATCACCAAGTATTATCTTTATTTCTTGTGATCCAATTTGAGCCATCGCCATTTCTATTTCGTCGTAAAAGTGTTGTATTTCTTCATCACTACTGCTTGTTGTTGGTGCATATACTTGTATAATATTTATATCTATTGGTTTGCCTTTGATTTTTACCATAATAACTCTATCTGAAATACACCAGTATCCATTAATTGACTTGGCTGTTTTTTCGTCTAATATTATTCCTACACCTTTTTCATGTGTATCCCCTCCAGAATAAATTATTGTGTGATTGTCAGCTATAATTTTGCCCGATCCCTTCCATCTCATCTCACTAACGCCTATATGTCACCGCCTCACCTTTAGAGATATTATTTAGAGGGCTACAACTCCAGCCCAAGGGATAGAAGAGAGTCACTCAGAGCCCGAGTAATCTAGAGCCTTCTAGAAGGACTGGTCATTGAGTCCAGGGTTCCGTGGACACTGATGTGGCCCGCCTATTGCGGGGTCCACGGGGAACTCGGACAGAGTTACCACCCGTGTCGGATTGGGACACGTGTAGACCGGCAGAGGACAGACGGACTTGAGAGAGGCAACAGGGCCTGCCTTTGAGGGACTCTATAGATATCAATAGATATATAGACATAGGCTAGATAGTTTGCTAGACTGTTGTATGATACCTATGTGTTTGATGTTCACTATCTGTGATATGTAATATAGCGCGGGTCTGTTTACCCACTGCGTCGATCTCATAGCAAACAGATTTATTGTTGCCTGTATGAACCCAAGTTCAGTTACCTAGATACGAGCAAGACGATGACAGGCTTTTTGGGGGCTAGTTTTCCGGTTTTGGCATAAAATCTATTGTGAAAGAGCTATTAATTGCCATGTAAAATTACTTAATTGATCATATCACATTAATTTGTTTAAATCAAAAAAATTTTTAACTTTACAAGTTTACAAAAATTAGTAGCTATCTAGCGATAAAATAGAATTAATCTGAGTCCCTCAGCAGCGTCACAGCAGTGCCTTCTCAGTGTGCCTCATTATTGTTATTCTGTAAACTATTTTTGACATGACTGCGACATTTTTTGGACCGTTACTAATGTTTTCTCACTCTACGAGCAGATTGTTCCGCAAATAGTGCCGCGTGCAACCCATGTAACTGTTCCAACAGGGACGAGAGTACAAGACAACATCGAGTTCTCGGATTGAAAGCTAAGTTTCATGTCATACCCATTGTAACTCTAAGCTGTACTTCTCATATTTCATCAATGTATTATGTTGTTTCATATTGATTTGGTTGCATATTCATGACCTTGTCACCAACATAATCTTGCATTTTGATTTACACATTAATAATTAAGGGAGTTAACCAAATTTTCGAATACACAACATTTTTTCTAAGGGATTTAACTCTATAAACATTACAAACAAGTAAAACACAAAATGTCTAGCTTAGATAAGTGCATCGAGCAAGGAATAAAATTAGGTTATAAAGAAGAGAAACTGTCAGAATGGGCACAGAAAACGCACGCAGAAAACATTGCCCGTGAAGAAAGAGCGATAGAACGAGAAGAAAAGAAATTGCAAATGGAAGCCGAAGAAAAGAAAATGCGAATGCAAGCAGAAGAAAAGAAATTGCAAATGGAGGCAGAAGAAAAGAAAATACAAATACAGGCAGCAGAAAAGAAATTACAAATGGAGCTCGACGCGGCGGCCAAGCAAGCCCAATTGAATGCTGATACACAAGTGAAACTAAAACAAATGGAAATTGAGTCCAACGCAGAAATATCGATAAATAAGCTAAGAAGCAAAGAGGAAGAACAAAAATATAATAAGTATAAAGGCCTCGTGAAGGCGTTCTGCTCAGGAGATTCCATTAGCGCCTACTTGGAAAATTTTGAGTGTCTCATGGCCTACCATAAGATCATTAAATCAGATTGGGCATTTATTCTAATGAGAAACTTAGCTCTTGAACCACTAAAAGTAATAGAGACAGTACCATAGGAAATGCGAAAAGACTATGATTACTTAAAACAACGCATTCTCCAACATTTTTCTTTAGATACTGCAGGTTATCAACAACAATTTGCCAAATTATCACCACAACCAAACCAAACCTTTATAGATTATGTCAGTACAGTCCAAGACGTGTGCACAAAATGGATCAACTCGGCTAAAACCAACAATAGCCATGACAAACTTAAAGAGCTTATTATTATAGACAAAATAGTTAGCACCATCCCCACACCTTTTGCCAAGTTCTTAAAACAGATGGACTGTAAAAGTATTCAGGAAATTGAGTCCAAGGGGAACGCATTTTTCACAGCAAATAGAGACATTTTTCAGCTAAACATAAGTCATAACGATACAGCAGCAGCAGTAGTGAATACCAAATACTCCAAACAAACAGAGAGTAAATTCAAACCTCGCTCTAATGTCATTAAACTAGTTAAATGCCAGTATTGCGGTTTGAATCACGACAGTTACTCTATGTGCGACAAATCGCCGAACTATCCTCACCATGTCAAGATGATGGTGGAGAAGCAGAAGACCAAGCGCAATGCTTACCAGAGAGCGGTCAAATGTTTTTTTTGCCGCAGTTTTGGCCACTATAGTCGCTTTTGTGATGGCCGAAAGTTATTGAAACAGGCCAATGCAGCACTAGTGGAAACGTCGTCAGACGAAGAGATTGAATCACTGAATGATTGTGATAATCAACACGACAATGAAAGCGAGCTTGGAAATGCTGTACAAATTATTGACACCATTACAGACAGTAAGTGTAACACCTGTACGAAGTTCCAACTTGACACAACATTACTATGTGGCCACACTATCCCTATTTCAAATGAAACAGCCAACGCTGCTTTGTCATCTACAGGCAAGCTAGTTTTTTCTACAGGGTTTGTAAACAACAAAAAGTGCACATTAATTCGGGATTCCGGCGCAACGCTCTGTGGGATTAAGAAAACATTAATAGACACTAAAGACTACACAGACAAACATGTTACTTGTCGCACATTCTCAGGTACTATAGAGAAATACCCCCTTGCTCTGGTCGAAATTCGAACACCGTTCATATCAGGACAAGTATTGTGCGCTATCCTTGAAAATCCAGTCGCTGATATTATACTTGGGAATTTGCCCAACATACGAGCATGCTCTGAGAAGGAAATCAGAGAGTGGGAGCATAAAAATGGTATCCACCCCACAAACAGCGATGCTATAGAGAAACACCATTCATGCTTGTCTCAATCTGCCAAAAGACCAAGGGAGACAACCACTGAGGTAATTCAGAAAGAATTCACCGATGTGTACAATGCAGGGGCGGTCGAATCTGTGAGCGGTACGACCAAATTAAAACCTCGAATTGAGGATGCTACCGATCTACCAAGTACCAAGCCTGTAGATGTGCAACAAAACACACAACACACAAATGCAATAACACGATAGACAACCCATAAAACCAACACTGACCAACTGCAGGAATCATTAGAAATAATAGCACCAAACGCAAATAACACTAATTTTGGGAACGAACAGAAAGCAGATCCTACTCTGTCACCATACTTTAAGTTAGTAGGACTAAAACCAAAACTAACAAAGAACGCATCGTGGACATTTAGGCTACAGAACAACATCTTAACTAGATTTTACACAACAAAGCAGACCACGTTACAGCAAGTAGTGTTACCACAAGCACATCGAGACAAAGTTCTAAAAATAGCCCATGACTCCCCTTTTGGAGGTCATATGGGGTATGAAAAGACCAGGGCTAGGGTCCTGACCCAGTTTTATTGGCCAAAGTTTTGCCAAGATATAAAAACCTTTTGTAGATCTTGTGATATATGTAAGAAACTAGTGAAAAAGGGAAAAAAACCTACAGCAGAAGTCCAATCAACGACAACTGCCTCGAGGCCTTTCCAAATCGTGGCAGTTGACCTAGTAGGTCCGTTGAATCACATTTCAAATAAAGGGAATAGATATATTTTCACTCTTGTGGATGTATGTACGAGATGGCCCGAAATGCTTCCATTAAGATCTATCTCCTCTAAGGATGTGACGGACATATTATTAAATATTTTCTCCCGTTTTGGCTTCCCGGAGAAAATCATTTCTGATAGAGGAACCCAGTTCATATCGAATGCCACCCAATCAGTAACTAAGTTACTAGGCATCAAGCAGTGTTTCACCAGTCCCTATCGACCGGCCGCAAATGGTATCTGCGAGAAACTAAATGGGGACCTGAAACATATGCTATCTAAAGTGACAGCTGAAAATCCAGCCGATTGGGACATACTTCTCCCAACGGTGCTGTTCGCATATAGAGAAGTCCCACAATCAAGTACAGGGTTCTCTCCCTTCGAATTGATGTATGGAGCGAACCCAAGAGGACCTCTCACCATTTATAAAGAGATCATATCACAAACTGTAGATATCCAACTTCCCATTTCTACCTATGATTTGGTCACTGATACCAGAGACAAAATCATACGTTCCTGTATATTGGCCAGAACATCACTACAGGAGAAAGGTTTTAAATACAGGCAGTACGCCAACAGAGGTGCAAAAACAATTGTGCTAAATCCAGGTCAGGATATTTTACTACTCCTACCTGACAAAAGAGATTTACTGTCAACCTCTTGGCAGGGACCTTTTAAGATCATTAGAAGAATTTCAGAAGTAGATTACGAAATCTCATTAAATGGAAAGCTGAAAATATTCCATGTAAATATGTTGAAACCATATTATGCTAGACAGGACAATGAGACAAATGAACTGACTCAACGAACTGGTGACGGAGACGAAACGACAATTTCCCAACGAAATGACACCTCGACAAACGAAGCATCGTTAACGACACACTCTTACGACGACGAAAACGACGAAGACATATGGACATTACCGACAATCTGTGATATCGACAACGACGACAAATTTGACGACATATTGACAACGATTGATCTCAACGACGACGACAATGACATTGAAGACAATTTACAAACAGTAGCATCTGTGATAAATCAGACAGACGTGGACAACACTGAAATCCCTGTACCAATCATGACTGACGACGGAAGTATAAATGACATACATATCTCTGACACTTTGACACAACAACAGCGACAAGACATTTTGACTATCCTTGACAAGTATAAATCTATCTTTTCTAACAAACCTGGACGCACTGATAAATTAACACATTCAATTGTGCTGACAGATCTGAGACCGGTCAAATGTAGACCATATTCTATTCCTCTCCATTACAGATCTAATTTAGATAAAGAAATTTTAGATTTAGAGAAGAATGGCATTATTCAAAATTCGATGTCTCAATATTCTTCACCGATTGTTCTGGTGAAAAAGAAGGACCAGACAATCCGCTTGTGCATCGACTATAGAGTATTAAATACAAGAACAACAACGGATGCAGAGCCAATGAACAGTTGTGAAGATCTTATCTTAAATATGGCTCATCATCCTTATTTTCCAAGACCGATTTAGCGAAAGGATATTGGCAAGTTCCACTACACCCTTCTTGTAGACATATAACAGCATTCGCAACACCTCTCGGTTTGTACGAATGGCTATATCTTCCGTTTGGCCTCAAGAACGCACCGGCCACATTTGTGAGACTAACAAGATTGTTATTACACGGAATTAAAGATGTAGTAGCCTATATTGATGATATATGCGTCCATTCTTCTGATATGACTTCTCACTTACTTACCCTCAAACAAGTCTTCAACCAAATCTCTCTTTTTGGACTTACTATCAAACCTTCCAAGGTTGAAATAGGTTATACACAAATAGACTTCCTTGGTCACAGAATTTCTGAAGGTAAATTGTTGACAGATGATAAAATTGTTTCGAAGATTCTTAATCTAGAAGTGCCTACCACCAAGAAACAGATTAGAAGTTTACTGGGCCTTATTAACTATTATTCTAAATTCATTCCACATTGGGCAGAACTCACCTCAGTCTTTTCTGATATGTTAACTAAAAATCATCCATCAAAAATTTGTAAAAGTACCAGCTTAGATGATGCAATGTGTAGATTGAAACATATTTTTTCTAATCCACCAGTCTTACGATTACCCAACATAAATTTACCCTTTATTTTGACCACAGATGCGAGCGCTATCGCAATATGAGGATGTTTAATGCAGGAAATGGATGGAGTGAGACACCCGATTCTCTACGTGAGCCGCAAACTAAAGAAGGCAGAGACACGTTATGCCACAGTGGAATTGGAGGCTTTAAGCTTACTGTTTTGTATATTGAGATTATCTAAGTTCCTCTTGGGTAGTCACTTTGTGGTCCTCACGGACAGTTCGCCATTATTGGTCCTTAACCATGGGTCGCCTAAAATCCATCGGCTACAAAGATGGTGTCTTCTACTTCAAGATTTCGACTTCGAAATCCGCCATATTAAAGGTACCGACAACATTATGGCTGACCTATTATCACGGCAAACGAATGCGCCAGTAGAATGACTCTTAGCGTATCGACCATTCGCCGCACTATAAACTGTGATACTTTTAATCGGTTGCATATAACAGTGTAACTCTACACCTGCTAGAGAACTCTCAGTGATTATGTTACTTACGACACCCACGAACATGATACTTGAAGAGCTATACATTAAGAACTATACTTTAAGAGCTATACTATCAAGTGCCCAAGCTCTAGAACGATTCCAGCAAGAAACGTTAACTGTGTGTCAACCAATAAGATCAACCAGTGAACTGACTCCGAATTCTGTAAGAACACGTTATATGGGACATTGAGAACATTCCATACTTGCTGTTACTACGAAACTTTACAAACAGCCGAAACAGAACGACATCGACTACAACACTCAAGAGACAGCCATACTAACTTTAACATTCATGGCATAACACGCTAACAACAGGAGGACAACGCGCACATCATCGTTGGATTTAATTATTTCATTAGTTAATTACTTAATATGTATTATATTTGCATTAATGATGTATATAAAATGTGTTAACCTGTAATTTGTACATATTCTAAATTAATATTACAGGCGGTGCTATTCATAGGCTAAAGAACCGTCCGATACAATTGTCTCTGTGTAAATTATAACCCATTTTTGAGTCATCGTACAAGAAGTACGTATTTTCTTAAAGGGCAAATATCGCCTAGTCCATTTTTTCTAAGGGCAATAACACTTACCTCAACTTTAATTATATATTTTAACCAAATACTATTTTGAATGAAAGGTGAGTGAATGACTGCGTGAATGGATTAAATGAGAGAACGATACACTTGGCGGACAAATTGTACGCAAAACGTATTTATTTTAATTTGTCTGCGTCTTTCATGTAAAATTGCATGACTTGTCTAAATTGTGAATACATGTTTACTAGTTAGTTTAATATACTTAGCATAGTAGTTAGATTAATATACTTAGTTTAGCAGTTAGGATACATCTAAGCACCACTACTTGGAATGTCTGATCATGTATTTCATGATTGAGGTTATCCCAACTCGTGACGCTTGGACATAAGCCACACATTCAGCATACACTTTACACAAAACTTAAAACTCAACACTATCAATTTAAAATACATTCACTTTATTAGAAACAGCAACTTAGTAGTCAACACACTAACAAGCCAACAGGGACACATGTAGTCTGAGGGGGATAAAATAACAAGGTAACTACATATTTAGCATTATACAACATACGAGAGTAAAAGTGTATTGAAATGCACACACAAATCAAGATTTGAAAGTGTACTTAATTAGCCAGGACTTCGGTCTTGTTAACTCTCTTTAATACAGAGGTTAATTGTCTGGGTACCAGTTGGGTACTATGAGAAGGGCGGGTTGTAAATACAACTACTAAAACGTCACGTAACTTCGGTCTGATAAGCATTGTTAAGGACACAGGAGACAGAGTGATCTCTTTACCAAATCAGAGAAGTGGTGTATGGGAGAATACATGAGTTTTAATGCCACTATGTAGGTTACCAGGTTACTGCCCACCAAACCACAAACACCAACTTTATGTGATTCGGTGACAGAATTAGAACATATCTAATTACCCTATAACAAAACGTCATCAGGGGAGAAGGGGGAATCCTGTCACCGCCTCACCTTTAGAGATATTATTTAGAGGGCTACAACTCCAGCCCAAGGGATAGGAGAGAGTCACTCAGAGCCCGAGTAATCTAGAGCCTTCTAGAAGGACTGGTCATTGAGTCCAGGGTTCCGTGGACACTGATGTGGCCCGCCTATTGCGGGGTCCACGAGGAACTCGGACAGAGTTACCACCCGTGTCGGATTGGGACACGTGTAGACCGGCAGAGGACAGACGGACTTGAGAGAGGCAACAGGGCCTGCCTTTGAGGGACTCTATAGATATCAATAGATATATAGACATAGGCTAGATAGTTTGCTAGACTGTTGTACGATACCTATGTGTTTGATGTTCACTATCTGTGATATGTAATATAGCGCGGGTCTGTTTACCCACTGCGCCAACGCATACTGTATATGTAAATACAATAAATATTCGATCTCATAGCGAACAGATTTATTGTTGCCTGTATGAACCCAAGTTCAGTTACCTAGATACGAGCAAGACGATGACACTATATAACACACATATAAACCTGGTATAAATGGAACGATCTAAATTCCAAAAGCCAAATTGATTTTATATTAACAAGAGATAACAGAAAGAGAAATATATTAGATGCAAGGGCAGTGCCCAACTTAAGTATAAACACAGACCGCAAAGCAGTTGTTGCCACAATAAGAACTAACAGAAGAAGAAAACAAAGTCCAGGAAAATAGATATCATACGAATCAGTAAACTTAAAATACCTCAAAGACGAGACAATGAGGAAATATTATGAGAAAGAACTAACTGAAATCTTTGTGAAATTACCTATAGAAAGAAAAACAGTGGGAGAAGAATGGGAGATGTTCAAATAAAGTATTTTTAATACTGCAAACATAACACGTGGAACTACTAAAAAACGCAAAACACGGATAAAGAAAATAACAAGTTGATGGAACGCAAAGGTAAAGAATGTTGTAAAAGACAAAAAAGAAAAATATAAAAAGTGGTTGAAGAGCAAACAGGGACGTATTTACATAGAATATAGAACAGCGAGGAGACTTCTACAAAAAGATAAGTGCAATGAAAACCAGAGGAGAACCCTTTGACCCAATTGAAATAATTAACAATGAAAATGGAGAACCAATAAGTGAACAAAAACAAATCCTAATAAGATAGAAACAGTATTTCGAACAACTTCTCAACATTCCATCAGATGTCACAGGAATTCAAGAAACCGACACAGATGCCACCGAAGAACTAGAACCAGACATACTGAAAGAAGAAATTTTAGAAGCCGTCAGATTAGCCCCATTGAACAAATCACCCTGTAGAAGCTTATACAACAGCGAATGCATAGTGAGAGCAACTGGAGGACACTCAGAACCCTTCACTATAAGATCCGGAGTACGACAAGGTTATGTAATTTTCCCTATCTTGTTCAAAACCTGTATAGACAACATATGTAAAGAAACAAGCCCAACAGAGACCGCAAGAACACCGCATGACGAGAACACAGAAGAAGAAACATCTGCAAATTATACCATTAGAGAACTCCTGTTCGCGGATGACCAAGCACTAATAGCAAAATCAGAAGATTAATTACAAGACTACATGAATAGTCTAAACGAAATGTTTAGGGAACATAACATGAAAATTAGCACAAATAAAACAGAGGTAATGATTATAACTAAAGAAGAAAAAACAACAACAATTCACCTAAACGTACATCCCTTGAAACAAGTAAAGAGCTTCAAGTACCTAGGAAGTATAATATCAACTGGCAAATCAGAAGACGAGATAGAAAATAGATGCAATAAGGCAAACCAACTCATTGAACAAATGGCACCAACACTAAAGAACAAAAATGTATTAATAGTTACTAAGAAAGTACTTTGCCAGCTGCCTGGCCGAGGGGTTAGCAGCTTTTCTCCGTTAATCCCGAATACTCTCGTAGTCAATGTGAGAGGACGAGAATTAGAAGTGGTTCGAGTCACGCTAGTGACTTATGAGAGTATGGAGCCGGTCGCTCAGAAAGTCGTGGCGTGATGATGAGCGTAATCTAGCCTAAGAATCAACATACAGCTGAAAGATGCTGGTGTTGACCGCAATATCCTGAAACAGGATGGAAACGCGGGGGGGGAAAAAAAGTACTTTACAACTCAATCTTTCTACCAACTCTCTGCTACCAACGCCAAACCTGGACAACGAGAGAAACACAGAAAAGAAAAATCACAACAACAGAAATGAGATTCCTGAGAAGAATATTCAATGTATCAAGAAGAGATACGATCAGAAATGAAGAAATCAGGACTAAAGTGGGGGTTATAGCAGCGCTAGATTTTATTAGAAAGCAGCAAATAAAATGCTTTGGCCATGCAAGTAGGTTACCAATTAACAGTATACCACAACAGGCAATGATGTGCAGACCAGATGGAAGCAGAGGAGAGGCCCGCCACGTAAGCGATGGACGTATGGAATAGCAGAGTCTATGGGAATATCGATACATGAAGCCTATAAGCGGGCACTCTCCCGCTGTTTATACTTCACTTCGACACCGCAAGGTACAAGATGAAACTGATGAGATGAGATGAGAGATGAGTTCTACTTTAGACTGGTAAAGGGAAATAATACAATCTGTTCTACTGTAGGCTGATAAAGGAAATAATACAATCTGTTCTACTGTAGACTGATGACGCAGAAATAATACAATCTGTTCTACTGTAGACTGATGACGCAGAAATAATGTAATCTGTTCTACTGTAGACTGATGACGGAGAAATAATGTAATCTGTTCTACTGTAGACTGATGACGAAGAAATAATGTAATCTGTTCTACTGTAGGCTGATAAAGGAAATAATACAATATGTTCTACTGTAGACTGATGACGCAGAAATAATGTAATCTGTTCTACTGTAGACTGATGACGGAGAAATAATGTAATCTGTTCTACTGTAGACTTATAAATAAATAAATGTTTTGCATATCCTTTACAGGACATCGCTGTCAACATCAGCATCTTTCAGCTGTATGTTGATTTCTTGGCAAGATTACGCTCAGTAGTTTGCCATTGCTTTCTGAGCGGCCGGCTCAGTTATCCCGCAAGTCACCAGCGGGGATCGAACCGCTCCCAGCTCTCGCACCGCTACGAGACTCTGCGTGACAAACGGGATTACGGAGAAAGTGTTATAACCCCTCGGCCAGAGAGACCGGCTGTAGACTTATGAAAGGGGAAATATTACAATCTGTTCTACTGTAGACTGATGACGGAGAAATAATACAATATGTTCTACTGTAGACTGATGACGGAGAAATAATGTAATCTGTTCTACTGTAGACTGATGACGGAGAAATAATACAATCTGTTCTACTGTAGACTGATGACGGAGAAATAATGTAATCTGTTCTACTGTAGACTGATGCAGAAATAATGTAATCTGTTCTACTGTAGACTGATGCAGAAATAATGTAATCTGTTCTACTGTAGACTGATGCAGAAATAATGTAATCTGTTCTACTGTAGACTTATGATGGAGAAATAATACAATCTGTTCTACTGTAGACTGATATCGGAGAAATAATACAATCTGTTCTACTGTAGACTGATGACAGAGAAATAATACAATCTGCTCTACTGTAGGCTGATGACGGGGAAATATTACAATCTAGGACCATCAACTTTAATATTCTCAGCACTGTGAAGTTCGCCCTGTCTGAGATCTTCTACCGACTCACATGCCACAAATGTATAAAATTTGGTGGAACTGCGGTAAAGCTGTGAAAGTGTAAACAATATAAAATGACACAAAGTAGTGCAGCTTTACATAACAGAGTTACGTCACATACAGAACGTTGCGGCGGTTAGCCTTCATCAGCAAACAAACACATTCACAAACACAACATACAGTCAAGGAGAACTCCTGTGACTACATTAGAAGGTGATGACAGGACGAGAGGAACAAATGCATGGACAAATAGAAGCAATGAAGAGAAAATGAGAATTGAAAAAAATTTTAATTGAAAAGAATGTTAGTTGAAGAAAATGTTTAATAGAAAAACTGTTGATAGAGAAAAAACTGTTAATAGAGAAAAAAAACTGCATACTCACCTCACCTACGGATCTGTAAATGACTACGAAAATCTCGGGTGTAGTTATATACGGTGCTGGGTGTTACGGTTCAGTGAGCACATAGAAAGAAGGGGGCGGGGTAGGAGGCATGTAAAATTGGTATTGACCAAGACCCCATTGTGTTATTTAAGGTTTGGGTGGACTGGTGTGCATGAACACGCGTACATACATAGACACACTTCAACAGACAAAATGCTAGTGTATGTGGACATATGCACAGTATATGCAAGAAGAGAGAGAGAGAGAGAGAGAGAGAGAGAGAGAGAGAGGAGAGCGAGAGAGAGAGACAGGCAGAGAGAGACAGAGAGAGACACAGAGAGAGACAGAGAGAGGAAAAGTGCCTGCGACATACCACATGGGGCATACTGTACCCTACGAAATAGTCAGTATGGTTGCTTGTCATACAACGCGCTTCAGGAGCCCCTCGCCCAGTGCTCGAGTTGTTGGGGCTGTGTAAGATCCAACCACTGGCAATGCACGTGAAGAAGGTATGCACAGAGAAGCCAGATGTTAGGGGAGAGAGAGACGGAGAGGGAGAGAGAGGGAGAGAGAGTGAGAGAGAGCGCGCGAAAGGGAGGGAGAGAGTGGGAGAGAGAGGAAGAGAGAGAGAGGGAGAGGGAGATAGAGAGAGAGGGAGAGAGAGAGGGAGAGGGAGGGAGAGCGAGAGAGAGAGGGAGAGAGAGAGGGAGAGAGAGATAGAGAGAAAAGGAGAGAGAGAGGGGGAGAGGAAGAGAGAGAGGGAGAGAAAGAGGGAGAGAGAGGGAGGGAGAGAGAGAGGGGGAGAGAGAGGGAGAGGGGAGAGAGCGAGAGAGAGTGAGAGCGAGAGAGGGGGAGGGCAAGAGACAGATTAAGAGAGGGAGAGAGAGAGGGAGAGAGAGCGCGAGAGGGAGTGAGAGAGGGAGAGAGAGCGAGAGAGGGGAGAGCGAGAGAGAGATGGAGAGAGCGAGAGGGTGAAAGAGAGAGAGGGCAAGAGAGAGGGAGAGAGCGAGAGAGAGAGAGAAAGAGAGAGAGAGAGAGAGAGGAAAAGTGCCTGTAATATACCACATGAGGCATGTGGGGCGCGTCAGTCTACACGTACGACGTTTCCCTCGTACTGTACCCTATGAAATAGTCAGTATGGTTGATTGTTACACAGCACACTTCAGGAGCCCCTCGCCCAGTGTTCGAGTTGTTGGGGCTGTGTGAGATCCAACCACTGGTAATACAAGTGAAGTAGGTAGGCACAGAGGAGCAAGATGTAAGGAGAGAGAGAGAGAGTGAGAGAGAGAGAGAGAGAGCAATTTTACATGCCTCCTACCCCGCCCCCTTCTTTCTATGTGCTCACTGAACCGTAACACCCAGCACCGTATATAACTACACCCGAGATTTTCGTAGTCATTTACAGATCCGTAGGTGAGGTGAGTATGCAATTTTTTTCTCTATTAACAGTTTTTTCTCTATCAACAGTTTTTCTATTAAACATTTTCTTCAACTAACATTCTTTTCAATTAACATTTTTTTCAATTCTCATTTTCTCTTCATTGCTTCTATTTTTCCATGCATTTGTTCCTCTCGTCCTGTCATCACCTTCTAATGTAGTCACAGGAGTTCTCCTTGACTGTATGTTGTGTTTGTGAATGTGTTTGTTTGCTGATGAAGGCTAACCGCCGCAACGTTCTGTATGTGTCGTAACTCTGTTATGTAAAGCTGCACTACTTTGTGTCATTTTATATTGTTTACACAAATGGATAGCGCGCTGTTGATTCCCCCATGGTGCACTCGTGTACTTCTTAAGCCCCGCGTGAATTCGCATTTCCGGTGAAGCTTTTACCACAAACACACGGCCTGCCAGAACGTGTGGCTGGAGTCGAAGTGCGTGTATGGTATAGAGTGGAGAACTAATACATTAACATTATGGTATAGAGTGGAGAACTAATACATTAACATTATGGTATAGATTGGAGAACTAATACATTAACATTATGGTATAGAGTGCAGAACTAATACATTAAATGATGCTAAAGTGCAGGAAATTAATACATTAAATAATGGTATAGATTAGAGAACTAATACATGAAATTGTGCGATAGACTGAAGAACTTCTTCTTCTTCTTCTTCTGCGTTCATCCGGATTTTTTTTTCGGATGTAACTGCGTTGTGCCTGTTTACAGCAGAGCTGCGTACTTGCGCCGTCAGGCCAACACATCCGACTTCTGCGGGCATTTGTTGACCGGGTTAACCTTCCCGGGACTGAAGAACTGATACATTAAAGTATGCTATAGAGTTGGTAGCCGGTCTCTCTGACCTAGGGTTAAAGTCTTTCTCCGTAATCCCGTATATCCACGTGAGGAACGTAACCTGCGCGAGAATCGGTAGCGGTTCTAGCCGTGTTGATAACTTACGGGGTATGTGAGTCGGTCGCTCAGAAAGCAATGGCAAACTACTGAGCGTGATCTTGCCAAGAAATCAACAATCAGATGAAAGATGCTGATGTTGACAGCGATGTCGTCTAAAGGGTATGCGAATTTATTTATTTTTTAAATTTAAAAAGTTGAGTTGGTAACTAATACATTAGATTATGGTATACCCTGCAGAACTAATCCATTCAATGTTGGTATAGAGTGGAGAATTAATACATTAGATTCTGGTATACACTGGAGAACTAATCCATTCACTTCTGGTATGTGGAAATGTGGATTCAAACAAATGTGAAAGCAAATAAAGGTGACATTAAACAAATGTGACAACAAATAAATGTGACAGCAAACAAATGTGACAGCAAATAAATGTGACATGCTAATGTGACAACAAACAAATGTGACAACAAACAAATGTGAAAGCAAACAAAGGTGACATTAAACAAATGTGACAACAAATAAATGTGACAGCAAATAAATGTGACAGCAAACAAATGTGACATGCTAATGTGACAAACAAATGTGAAAATAAACAAATGTGACATGCTAATGTGACAACAAACAAATGTGACAACAAACAAATGTGGCAACAAACAAATGTGAAAATAAACAAATGTGACATGCTAATGTGACAACAAATAAATGTGACAGCAAATAAATGTGACAGCAAACAAATGTGACAACAAATGTGGCAACAAACAAATGTGAAAATAAATAAATGTGACATGCTAATGTGACAACAAATAAATGTGACAGCAAATAAATGTGACAGCAAACAAATGTGACAACAAATGTGGCAACAAACAAATGTGAAAATAAACAAATGTGACATGCTAATGTGACAACAAACAAATGTGGCAACAAACAAATGTGGCAACAAACAAATGTGAAAATAAACAAATGTGACATGCTAATGTGACAACAAACAAATGTGGCAACAAACACAGATGACAATATAAACATGTTGTAATAATGATGTACGCCCCTTTCGTGTTTGTGTGTGAGTTTGTGTGTGTGTGTGCGTGTGTGTGTATGTGTGTGTGTTGGGGAGGGGGAAGACATGGGTGGACACAAAGACAACTTGTGGTACGGGTGGCCTTCAGATAGTGACTCATGTCTGCTGACTGGCAAGGCTGCCAGAAACGGAAATCTGTTGCAGACCGCTGGTTTAATCAAGTTTCTCATTGGCGCCGACGCCATCTTGAGGCGACAGTTTGCATGTGCGAAATTGTGTCTGTCCGTCATTGTAGACTTCAGCCCGGGTTTATGAGATCCTGGGCAGACATGACCGCACCCAGCTCCCGCGGTAGTCGATTCCTCACTTCAGAGACACTCGATTCAGAGGAAGTGTTGGGCAGCAAATCCTTGGAGAACATATGGCCACGTGGTCTGTGGGAAGGCTCTACAAAACTTACACGTGTATGTGTGTGTTGTGGTGCGTGTGTGAGTGTGTGTGTGTGAGTGTGTGCTGTGTACGTGTGTGTGTTTGTTATGGGTGGGTGGGTTGTGTGTATGTATGTATGTGTGTGTATGTATGTATGTATGTGTAAACTTTTGTTTGTGAGTAAGTATATGTGTATGCGTGGGAGTGTGTTTGTTTGTATTATTTGAGTGGGTGTATAACTGTGAGAGTTTGTGTACATGATTTAAGTAAGTTTGTGAGTAAGTATATGTGTATGCGTGGGAGTGTGTTTGTTTGTATTATTTGAGTGGGTGTATAACTGTGAGAGTTTGTGTACATGATTTAAGTAAGTTTGTGAGTAAGTATATGTGTATGCGTGGGAGTGTGTTTGTTTGTATTATTTGAGTGGGTGTATAACTGTGAGAGTTTGTGTACATGATTTAAGTACGATTATGTATGCAGAATTGTTGTATGTGTTTATGAATGTGCGTGTGTGTGTCCGCCTGCCTTCTTCTTTCATAACATGATAATATACATTGTTTATTTTTACAACATACACACTCCCTCTCTCTCTCTCTCTCTCTCTCTCTCTCACACACACACACACACACACACACACACACACACACACACATACACACACTCTCTCTCTCACACACACACACACACACATACACACACATAATGAAGAATGATACCAGTAGGTGAGTTATGGTGGCATATAGTAGGTGAATTATAGTGGCATATAGTCGGTATGTGCCATGACCCAGATTATAGTCTATTGGGGAGTCATGGCATATTGAAATATAGTCACGCTTAAGAGTGTGCATGACATGGAGCTTGATCCAGGCGGCGCACGCCCAGAGTCACCGGACCGGAAACAAGGTCCGTGAAGATGGCTGGACATCAGTCGTTCTGCAGATTGGTTCTGTGTATACACCAAATTGTGCAGTGGGCAATGGCCAGTTATTGCGCCGCCGATTTTAAGTGTTTAATTAACTATTGTTACGAGTGAACGTTAATGTGAGTGTCATTAATTGTATGATGGATATATGATATTTGTGGAAAGCTAGTGATTAAATATAAAAACAGGAACTCGTCTCGTGTAGTGATTAAATGGAAGTCAGGGACGTGTGGATACGATAATCCAGTGGTCTAACCAATACTTATTATGGTTAACGAGCAAGTGTTGATTCAACTGCACCTCATCTCTGAAATGACCTTCACGGCATAAATTGTCCAGTGGAACTAACTTATCGACCATCACACAATAACCCCATAGTGTACCCGCATATAACGTATTCGTCCATAGCTTATACGTGCCAGAATATATACGACCAAATACAGTCATCATGAAGCATTTTCGTCTCGTCATCTAAAAATATATTCATCTACAGAAATTCACCTATAATCATTCGAATATGGGAGTATGGTGTAGGCATTGAAAGAGTTTTCGGTTGAATTTGTAGGGACTCATTTTAGTTTTCAGATCTGGTGGAAGGTCATTCCATACATGAGAACCAGAATAAGCAAAACATTTTTTGTATAAGTCCAAATTGGAACATGTAATAAATTTAAGCGCATGCTGTTCATTACACGAGATTGAACCAAAGGTAGAGGATACTCTGTGCTATTTTGAGATTTAATGTTATTCACTAATTTGGCTTTGTTAAAAATGAAACGCTTTCGAAGTGGTAGAAGACTTAGATGACTTTATGCCAGAAACTAGACGTATGGTCTGGTTTTGAAGAGAACTGTGTCGTGTCATGTTAGATTTAGGGCAACCATCCCAGACTGTTAAACAATCATCGAGATGTGATTGGATATAGGATGTAAAGAATATTTTCCGTGCGCTTTCGTCCAGGAAGTGCTGAATGTTAGCAAGCTGGTAAATTTGTTGTGCTATATTCTAGGTAAGGACGTGGACATGAGAGCTCCAGTTTAAATGTCTGTCAATTTTTTTTTTTAACCTAGTGTTTTATGTTCATTTACATTAACTATAAGTAACGTGTCCATGCTGAGTTTGAGTGGTACCCCAGTTATAGCTAGTGTCTGTAGTTTGTGTCTGGTTGTTATTAGCATGGATCTGATTTTGTTGATGTTAATTTTCATGAGGTGTTCATTGCCCCATCAAGTAAGATCATCAAGTCTTTTTTGTAAATAAGTCTCCAATTCACTACGGTTCTTTTGATTAGTATATATAGTACAGTCGTCTGCAAACAAATAGCACGATGTATAGAGAGCCCCGAATCACATCGTTATGTAACGCTGTGTGGGTCTTGATAGACAGTTGTTGAAAGAACCAACTTGTTGTCTGTCGGATAGAAATGGCGTAATTAGGTTCAGCATATTTGGGAGAGACAGCGACTGTAGTAGATGGGAAGACACAGACTGTAGTAGACGGAAAGACGGATAGAGAGACAGATACTGTAGTAGGTAGAGAGATGAAGATTGTAGTAGATGGAGAGATATACTGTAGTAGATGGAGAGACAGAGACTGTAGTAGATGGAGAGACAGAGACTGTAGTAGATGTAGAGACAGAGACTGTAGTAGATGGAGAGGCAGATACCGTAGTAGATGGAGAAACAGAGACGGTAGTAGATGGAGAGACAGATAATGTAGTACATGGAGAGATAGACTGTAGTAGATACAGAGATAGACTGTAGTAGACGGAGAGACAGAGACGTTAACAGATGGAGAGACAGATATTGTAATAGATGGAGAAAGAGAAGCGATAGTAGATGGAGAGACAGAGACTGGAGTAGACGGCGAGACAGATACAGTAGTAGATGGAGAGACAGACTTAGTAGATGGAGAGACAGATGTAGAGACAGAGACTGTAATAAATGGAGAGACAGAGACTGTAGTAGATGGAGAGACAGAGACGATAGTAGATGGAGAGACAGATGTAGAGACAGAGACTGTAATAAATGGAGAGACAGAGACTGTAGTAGATGGAGAGACAGAGACGATAGTAGATGGAGAGACAGATGTAGAGACAGAGACTGTAATAAATGGAGAGACAGAGACTGTAGTAGATGGGCAGACAGAGACTGTAGTAGATGGAGAGACAGAGACGATAGTAGATGGAGAGACAGATGCTGTAGTAGATGGAGAGAGGAGACAGAGACGGTAGTAGATGGAGAGACAGACTGTAGTAGATGGAGAGACAGATGTAGAGACAGAGACTGTAATAAATGGAGAGACAGAGACTGTAGTAGATGGAGAGACAGAGACGATAGTAGATGGAGAGACAGATGTAGAGACAGAGACTGTAATAAATGGAGAGACAGAGACTGTAGTAGATGGGCAGACAGAGACTGTAGTAGATGGAGAGACAGAGACGATAGTAGATGGAGAGACAGATGCTGTAGTAGATGGAGAGAGGAGACAGAGACGGTAGTAGATGGAGAGACAGACTGTAGTAGATGGAGAGACAGATACTGTAGCAGACAAAGAGACAGATACTGTAGTAGAAGGAGAGACAGAGACGGTAGTAGATGAAGATATAGAGACTGTAGTAGACGGAGAGGCAGAGACTGTAGTAGATGGAGAGACAGAGACGGTAGTAGACGGAGAGACGGAGACTGTAGTAGACGGAGAGACAGAGACTGTAGTAGATGGAGAGACAGATACTGTAGTAGACGGAGAGACAGAGACGGTAATAGATGGAGAGACAGAGACGGTAGTAGATGAAGAGATAGAGACTGTAGTAGATGGAGAGACAGATACTGTAGTAGACAGAGAGACAGATATTGTAGTAGACGGAGAGACAGAGACTGTAGTAGATGGAGAGACAGAGACTGTAGTAGATGAAGAGACAGAGACTGTAGTAGATGGAGAGACAGATACTGTAGTAGACAGAGAGACAGATATTGTAGTAGACGGAGAGACAGAGACTGTAGTAGATGGAGAGACAGAGACTGTAGTGGATGGAGAGACAGAGACTGTAGTAGATGGAGAGACAGAGACTGTAGTAGATGGAGAGACAGAGACTGTAGTAGATGGAGAGACAGAGACTGTAGTAGATGGAGAGACAGAGACTGTAGTAGATGGAGAGACAGAGACTGTAGTAGATGGAGAGACAGAGACTGTAGTAGATGGAGAGACAGAGACTGTAATAGATGGAGAGACAGAGACTGTAGTAGATGGAGAGACAGAGACGGTAGTAGATGGAGAGACAGAGACTGTAGTAGATGGAGAGACAGAGACTGTAGTAGATGGAGAGACAGAGACGGTAGTAGATGGAGAGACAGACGGTAGTAGATGGAGAGACAGAGACGGTAGTAGATGGAGAGACAGAGACTGTAGTAGATGGAGAGACAGAGACTGTAGTAGATGGAGAGACAGAGACTGTAATAGATGGAGAGACAGAGACTGTAGTAGATGGAGAGACAGAGACTGTAGTAGATGGAGAGACAGAGACTGTAGTAGATGGAGAGACAGAGACTGTAGTAGATGGAGAGACAGAGACTGTAGTAGATGGAGAGACAGAGACTGTAGTAGATGGAGAGACAGAGACGGTAGTAGATGGAGAGACAGAGACTGTAGTAGATGGAGAGACAGAGACGGTAGTAGATGGAGAGACAGAGACTGTAGTAGATGGAGAGACAGAGACTGTAGTAGATGGAGAGACAGAGACTGTAATAGATGGAGAGACAGAGACGGTAGTAGATGGAGAGACAGAGACTGTAGTAGATGGAGAGACAGAGACTGTAGTAGATGGAGAGACAGAGACGGTAGTAGATGGAGAGACAGAGACTGTAGTAGATGGAGAGACAGAGACGGTAGTAGATGGAGAGACAGAGACTGTAGTAGATGGAGAGACAGAGACGGTAGTAGATGGAGAGACAGAGACTGTAGTAGATGGAGAGACAGAGAATGTAGTAGATGGAGAGACAGAGACTGTAATAGATGGAGAGACAGAGACTGTAGTAGATGGAGAGACAGAGACTGTAGTAGATGGAGAGACAGAGACTGTAGTAGATGGAGAGACAGAGACGGTAGTAGATGGAGAGACAGAGACTGTAGTAGATGGAGAGACAGAGACGGTAGTAGATGGAGAGACAGAGACTGTAGTAGATGGAGAGACAGAGACTGTAGTAGATGGGCAGACAGAGACTGTAGTAGATGGAGAGACAGAGACGATAGTAGATGGAGAGACAGATGCTGTAGTAGATGGAGAGAGGAGACAGAGACGGTAGTAGATGGAGAGACAGACTGTAGTAGATGGAGAGACAGATATTGTAGTAGACGGAGCGACAGAGACTGTAGTAGAAGGAGAGACAGAGACGGTAGTAGATGAAGATATAGAGACTGTAGTAGACGGAGAGGCAGAGACTGTAGTAGATGGAGAGACAGATACTGTAGTAGACGGAGAGACAGAGACTGTAGTAGATGGAGAGACAGAGACTGTAGTAGATGGAGAGACAGAGACTGTAGTAGATGGAGAGACAGAGACGGTAGTAGACAGAGAGACAGATACTGTAGTAGACGGAGAGACAGAGACTGTAGTAGATGGAGAGACAGATACTGTAGTAGACGGAGAGACAGAGACGGTAATAGATGGAGAGACAGAGACGGTAGTAGATGAAGAGATAGAGACTGTAGTAGATGGAGAGACAGATACTGTAGTAGACAGAGAGACAGATATTGTAGTAGACGGAGAGACAGAGACTGTAGTAGATGGAGAGACAGAGACTGTAGTAGATGAAGAGATAGAGACTGTAGTAGATGGAGAGACAGAGACGGTAGTAGATGGAGAGACAGAGACTGTAGTAGATGGAGAGACAGAGACTGTAATAGATGGAGAGACAGAGACGGTAGTAGACAGAGAGACAGATACTGTAGTAGACGGAGAGACAGAGACTGTAGTAGATGGAGAGACAGATACTGTAGTAGACGGAGAGACAGAGACGGTAATAGATGGAGAGACAGAGACTGTAGTAGATGGAGAGACAGAGACTGTAGTAGATGAAGAGATAGAGACTGTAGTAGATGAAGAGATAGAGACTGTAGTAGATGGAGAGACAGAGACTGTAGTAGATGAAGAGATAGAGACGGTAGTAGACAGAGAGACAGATACTGTAGTAGACGGAGAGACAGATACTGTAGTAGACGGAGAGACAGAGACTGTAGTAGACAGAGAGACAGATACTGTAGTAGACGGAGAGACAGAGACGGTAGTAGATGAAGAGATAGAGACTGTAGTAGATGGAGAGACAGATACTGTAGTAGACGGAGAGACAGAGACTGTAGTAGATGGAGAGACAGAGACTGTAGTAGATGAAGAGATAGAGACTGTAGTAGATGGAGAGACCGATACTGTAGTAGATGGAGAGACAGAGACTGTAGTAGATGGAGAGACAGAGACTGTAGTAGATGGAGAGACAGAGACGGTAGTAGACAGAGAGACAGATACTGTAGTAGACGGAGAGACAGAGACTGTAGTAGATGGAGAGACAGAGACTGTAGTAGATGGAGAGACAGAGACTGTAGTAGACAGAGAGACAGATACTGTAGTAGACGGAGAGACAGAGACTGTAGTAGATGGAGAGACAGAGACTGTAGTAGATGAAGAGATAGAGACTGTAGTAGATGAAGAGATAGAGACTGTAGTAGATGGAGAGACAGAGACTGTAGTAGATGAAGAGATAGAGACGGTAGTAGACAGAGAGACAGATACTGTAGTAGACGGAGAGACAGATACTGTAGTAGACGGAGAGACAGAGACTGTAGTAGACAGAGAGACAGATACTGTAGTAGACGGAGAGACAGAGACGGTAGTAGATGAAGAGATAGAGACTGTAGTAGATGGAGAGACAGATACTGTAGTAGACGGAGAGACAGAGACTGTAGTAGATGGAGAGACAGAGACTGTAGTAGATGAAGAGATAGAGACTGTAGTAGATGGAGAGACCGATACTGTAGTAGATGGAGAGACAGAGACTGTAGTAGATGGAGAGACAGAGACTGTAGTAGATGGAGAGACAGAGACGGTAGTAGACAGAGAGACAGATACTGTAGTAGACGGAGAGACAGAGACTGTAGTAGATGGAGAGACAGAGACTGTAGTAGATGGAGAGACAGAGACTGTAGTAGACAGAGAGACAGATACTGTAGTAGACGGAGAGACAGAGACTGTAGTAGATGGAGAGACAGAGACTGTAGTAGACAGAGAGACAGATACTGTAGTAGACGGAGAGACAGATACTGTAGTAGATGGAGAGACAGATACTGTAGTAGACGGAGAGACAAAGACGGTAATAGATGTAGAGACAGAGACGGTAATAGATGGAGAGATAGAGACTGTAGTAGATGAAGAGATAGAGACTGTAGTAGACGGAGAGGCAGAGACTGTAGTAGACAGAGAGACAGAGACGGTAATAGATGGAGAGACAGAGATTGTAGTAGATGAAGAGATAGAGACTGTAGTAGACGGAGAGGCAGAGACGGTAATAGATGGAGAGTACTGTAGTAGACGGAGAGACAGAGACGGTAGTAGACGGAGAGTACTGTAGTAGACGGAGAGTCAGAGACGGTAGTAGACGGAGAGACAGAGACGGTAATAGATGGAGAGATAGAGACTGTAGTAGACAGAGAGACAGAGACGGTAATAGATGGAGAGTACTGTAGTAGACGGAGAGACAGAGACGGTAGTAGACGGAGAGACAGAGACGGTAGTAGACGGAGAGACAGAGACGGTAGTAGACGGGGAGACAGAGACTGTAGTAGATGGCAGACATATAACTGTAGTAGATGGAGAGACAGAGAGACAGATGGAAAGACAGACACTGTAGTAGATGGAAAGACAGATTGTAGTAGGTAGAGAGGCAGATGGAGAGACAGACACTGTAGTAGATGAAGAGACAGAAACTATTGTAGATGGAGATACGTATGGAGAAGCAGATGGATAGACAGAAAGTGTAGTAGATGGAGAGACACGTGGAGAGACAGAAAGTGTAGTAGATGGAGAGACAGGTGGAGAGACAGACGCTGTAGTATATGAAGAGACAGGTTGTAGTAGATAGAGACAGATGGAGAGACATTGATTGTAGTAGATGGAGAGACAGACGGAGAGGCAGAGATTGTAGTAAATGGAGAGACGGGTACTGTAGCAGATGGAGAGACAGGTGGAGACAGATGTAGAGAAAGGTGGATAGACATAGACTGTAGAAGATGTAGAGACAACCAGGGAGGTGAGAGAAAGATAGAGAGAGGTAAAGACAAATGGAGAGAATTCATTGAAAGTGTATGGGGGGAGGGGGGAGTGGAATTAGTATCAAATATAGTTTTCAAATTGCAATTTAAAAACTGCGTCCATTTGGAGGAAATCAACTGCTTGTTTTTGTCTGTTGGCTGTTCTGGGATAATCGGACTGATTTCTTGGCCTCTGGGAATCGATTCTCGCGAAGAAATCGCCAGCACCTCAAGATGTGAGATCGATACCAGAATCCAACAGATGTTCAAGTCTCATTTTTGGGGGCTTGGATTTCAGTAATCGACCCGGCACCACTTGACACCGGGTGTCAGACATCGACCTGCCATCACATGTAACGATCTTTGGCTCAAACTTAACTATGGCGGCATCAAGTTTCAGTCACACTTTTGTTTGCCCAGTAACCCTTGTTCAACGTATGTCCCTGCTTCCTCCACCATCTCCCGCGTATTTCTCTAGAGCAGGGGTCACCAAACTTTTTTCACGGCGGGCCGGATAACTGACAAAATGGCGAGCGCGGGCCGCATACTCATTCTGTACAATACTTGCGCCGCGCTCCGTTCTCATACTGACTCGGATCGTAATCCCGTATACCCGCGTTCGAAACACAGCTGCGCGCGATTTGGCAGCAGACCGCGTTGCGTTGGTTTTTTACGCTATGGTATGGGTGCCGGTCGTTCAGAAAGCAATGGCAAACTACTGAACGTAAACTTGTCAAGACATCAAAAACGGCAAAATATGCTGGTGTTGACTGCAAACGTCCTACAAAGGATATGCAACTAACTTTAACAATATTTGCAAGCCAGAACGAAAGCTCTGGGGAAACAAAAGACGAAAAACTAAGTTAATCATGAGTGAGTGGCGTGCAATGCACAAAAAAATACAAAGACAATCAACATTTATTTACTTTTAAAAGATTATTAAAGAAGGCGACGTTAGTAAAAAGATGGTTATATCAGACCTAGTATGTACATACATATCCGAATCTCACAAAGTAAGCAGCAAAAAAACGGTTAGTGAGATTTGTGAAACTGACGTTTGGCTTTCAAGATATCATCAATGCTTGGTTTGGGATAGCTGCATCCAATCAAAAGAACTGCTTTCAAATGTTCATCAGTCAATGTCTTTCGATATGTTGACTTCACATACTTCATGTTTGAAAATGTTTGCTCACAGAAATAAGTTGTTCCAAATATGATGCCATACCAGTGGCAAATTTCTTCAGTTTTGGAAACTCAACATTAAGTAAGCGGCGGTAAAATTCAGCAAGTTTTCCTTCTCTGTGCTTCTCTTTCAACAAGTCATTTGCTTGCAAATCAGTGAGTTCTAACTGTCGTTCAACTGGCACATCATCAAGGTTACAATGAAACGGATTCTGGAACAGAAGAATGTCACTATAATTTCTGTCAAGATCTGAAAATCTCTCCAAAAAATGCTTCTTCAAGTCACGAATAATATGTTTTCGGAAAATATAGATTGACATCTTCGACGATTGTAGTGCAAAACTCTTTGAAACAGTGAAAATGAGAACAGTTTTCTCCTTCCAGTTGTGCTTCAAACAATGACAGCTTTCTCCGAAATCCTTTGATGATTCTGTAGAGATCACAGACGATGTTATCTTTTCCCTGAAGTTTCAAATTCAGTTCATTCATGTGGGATGTGATGTCGGCCACAAATTACAACTTTGATAGCCAGGTAGGATCTGACAGCTGTGGATCAGCTCTATCTTTTTCAGTGAGGGAAACATCTATTTCGTTTCGGAGCTTGTAAAAACGAAAAAGGACTTTACCGCAGCTGAGCCACCTCACTGATGTGTGATAAGGCAAGTCACAGAATACAGAATCAATTTCTTCAAGAAAAGCATGGAACTGACGGTCACTGAGTGCATGTCCCCGAATGAAGTTCACAGCAGAAACGACTGGTTTCAGTACACAAGAATCACCTAAGTCTTTCCCACAGAGTGCTTGCTGCTGTATAAACAGAGCGCCCGGAATTTGCAAATCTTCCAATTAAGTCCTGATCTGCCCCATCAGACCCTTCCTCACTCCAGCCATGTTTTTCCCTCCTTCAACTGTAACACCTCGAAGCTGATTCCACTGAAGGTTATAGACTTGCAAAACTATTTGCACTTCCATGTTGTTGTTCCACGCATGCTGCAAACGGATGCCAACTCTTCCATTATCTTAAAGTCCACATTGACACCATGAATAAACACGAGAAGTTGTCTTCCGGTTTCAAGATGGCGACGGACGGTCGTGTTGTTTTGTGTTCGTTAACTTTTTCGCGTAGGGGATGGATTTATTCATCTCTTGCGTGTAATTGGTGTGCCAGGATGTAAAACCAGGAGTTTCTACTCAAGATCTGCGCGGGTGCTACGGAGTTCGTGCATCGAGCGAAGCCATCCTTGAGTGAATTTCCAGCAGCGTGTGTGGTTTTCAAAGTCTGTGTTTACGTTTTTTCAACATGGCGGAACAACGTGTGTTCTTCGTGCGGTCTGCAGTCAACATACCGAAGCGGCGGGGTAGCCGCGCAGGGAAAAAGAAGCAAGGTAAGCGTGGAGGTTTGAGGCGTTTTAGACTCAAGTGTCACCGTCTAGGACTCAGGAATATCCGTATTCTATATTGGAACTGTGCCAGTGTAAAACAACGGGGCTCTATTTTAGAAACCCTAGTTTACAGGAACGACATTGTAGCACTCCAGGAGACGAGACTGGGCGATCAGCTACTCCAGATTGCCGGCTTCAAATGTTTCTACAACAGACGACATCTGGGAATGGCGATTCTCGTTCGCGACAGCATGGTGGCGTCAGAGCTAGACATGTCCAGTTTGGACAGTGACGATATACAAATACAGGCGTTGAGAGTTCATTCCAGTATACCATTCGTGGTGGTTAATGTTTATGCCCGCAATGCCAGTGTGGACGCCCAGAAGTGGCAGTGCTTAAGTGGCATATTAGGCCACGAGAGAAATGTTATTTTCTGTGGTGATTTCAACGCTAAAGGCAGATCATGGGGAAACACTTCATCCAATACACAGGGGGAGGAGCTCGAGACTGCACTGGAAACCATCGACCTGGTTTGTATCAACAGTGGCTGTGTCACCAGGACAGCAAGCCGTCCGGGCGATGAGGACAGTGCTATTGATCTGGCGCTAGTTTCACCTGCACTCACTACAGTGTGTAGATGGGGTGTCCTAGGACACCATGGCAGCGACCACCACCCGTGCAGCATACTGGTGGAGAAAGGCAGAACCAGGCAGCACAAGCTAAAGGTAAAGACGTTCCAGTATGACAGTACAGGGCAAGATGTGGTGAGTAAAATAAGACGTGACAAGCGCAGAACGTTTCAGGGCAGGAAAAAAAGCTGGGAGCAGCCACCGTGGTGGTGTTTCGAGGTGGAGAAGGCTTGGGTGGATAAGCGTAGTGCTGTAAGGAGATGGCAAAATGCCAAGAAGAACAGAGCTGGTCATCCTAGTCCCTGCTTGCACTTAGAAAGAGAGATGCACACAAAAGTAAGCTACTTCAAAAAACTGGTCAAGGTTGTTAAAAGCGAAAAATGGGCAGAGGTGTGTCAAAGAGTAAGCACAGACAAGTCACTGAAATTGTTCTGGCGACTACATAAAAGCATGAGTGGTGTAGTCAAGAATAAGAGCATTTCTGACTTCCAAGGTGCTGACCTCATCTGGCAGAGGACTGACGAGGACAAGGGCAAAGCCCTCTTTGAACGCTACCTTGAGCAAAGCAACCAGACAGACATGGGAGGCCGGAATCTGGCCAAGGAGGTCACCCCAGACAGATGCAAGGCCCAGGACACTTCGGATAAAGACACAGTGACAGTGAAAGAAATCAAGGCTGTGCTTCGACGATCAAAAAACAGTGCTCCAGGTCCTGATGGCATAAGATACGACGACATTAATAGGTGTACCGACAATGAGCTAGAGAAACTAGCAGACATGTACAACAACAGTATAGGGGGTGCTAGCATCAAGGAGGAATGGTTACACAGCTATCTGATTCCCTTGCCGAAGCCTGACAAAGACCACAAAATAATTCAGGGATATCGAATTATAACCATGCAGAATACAATAGGCAAGCTGCTGGAGAAGGTAATTGCCAGGAAAATATCAAGCCAACTAGAGAGGCAAGGTGTTTTCCCACCCACCCTGGGTGGGTACCGTCCAAAAAGGGAAACCTGGACCAATGCAGCAGTCTTTGCCCAGGATGTCTATGAAGGTTTCCACTCAGGCACTGAAACCGTTGCTGCAGCGATTGATCTTGAGGACGCATACAACAGAGTACCACTGGATTTTTTAATGTTTCAGCTTCTCGAACTAAACATAAGTCCATTCCTCCTTAGTTGGATCGCTGCAGCCCTCTTCCAACGGAAAGTAGTTTTTAGATGTGGCAGTTGGACTTCGGAACCAACAACAATATATCCTGGCCTACCACAGGGATCACCATTATCTCCGGTACTGTTCAACGCATACACATTGAGAATCACCAGTGAGCAGATCACTGGACCTGGCAGGACATTGTCATATGTCGATGATGTTTTAGTGTATCGTCAGGGGAAGGATAGAGAGGAGGTTGCTGTGGAACTACAAACCGAACTCAATCGCATAAGTACTTGGTGTGATGAAGCTGGGGCAATGGTCAACCCAACAAAGGCAACAGTGACTTGGTTCTCGTTGAATAATCCTATTGTCAACACTCCAACACCAACTGTAATGCTGTGTTCAGAGACGGTGGAAAGAACGCAGGCAATGAATTACCTGGGGATACGGTTTGATCGAAGCCTTGCTTATAATGTGCACATAGACCAGGTGATAACAAAGGCCAAGCGGGGTTTGGCAGCGATGCGGGTGATGGCGGCAGCAAACTGTGAGCAGCGCCATCTATGTCTTCTGTACGAGGGGTTGGTCATGTCTGTTTTGGAGTATGCAATGGCAATCCTGACTCTCAGCCATAAGCAGATAGAACGGATGGAAAGGATACAGAATGAAGCTATGCGCATTATTCTTGGATGTACAAGAGATACAGCATGCAGGGCGATGCGCTACCTTCTTGGGTTTCCAACCATTGAAGAGAGAATGCAAGATTGCAGGGCACGCGCCTACCTCAGAATTAACGCAAACACACAACATCCACTGCATAGTGAAATTAGGAAGGTGAAGGGCAGCAGGTTAAAAAGAGGACAGTCGTGGATGGGTCAAGCCGAAGACATTCTTCAACAGGTGTGTTCACTTGAGGACTTAGAACCTGGCGAGGAGTGGGTGCAAGTGCCAACAGACTTTTGCACATCCTTTTCAGTTTGCATCCAACTTGACAGAAAATGCAGACAAGAAAATCCGACTGCTGTTGAGGCTGAAGTACAAGCGTTGATTTTCGAGAATTCGCTAGACGGTGACGCGGTCATCTACACAGATGGGTCGGTCGTCCGACATGTGAGAAGCTCATGGGCCTTTACAGCTCGGGCCGGAGGAAGAATTGTGAAGGAGGACTCTGGTGCTTTTACTGAAACCACAAGTAGCCTGACCATGGAAGTCATGGCAGTAAGTAAATCAATAACATGGCTCGAGACACAGACATTCACTAGGGCTTGTTTCCTTAGCGACTCAATGAACATGATCAAGAGGATAGAGGAGGGGTCGATCCGAAGAGAATGGTTGCTGCCTCTGGAGACGTCTCGACTGGCAAAGATTAGTTTCATCTTCGTGCCAGGGCATGCGGGAGTACAAGGAAATGAGCGGGCTGACAAGCTCGCAGGTGAGGCTACTGTGGAGGGCGGACGCGCCATGGACCAGGCCGACATTCTGAATGCTCTACGAGAAGTAAGACTTTTGCGAGAACCAAGTGATGACTGTGAATCTACAACAATGGCCAGACTGCGAGAGCAGCAAATTAAAAGAGGTGTGGCCAAACAAGAACACTACGCAGGAAGCCAAAGAAGATTGATAAACCAACACAGAACTGGCGTCGTTAGCCGCTACACGCTGCGGGATTTGCTGAGGAGGGGATCCGAGCACTTATGGACTGAATGGTTCGATGTGCAATGAGGATGATCTGTCGACTAACTAACTAACTAACTAACGAGAAGTTGTGACGTCCTCGAGAAATCAGTAGACTCGTCCAGCTCCAGATTATACTACAAGTTCCTAGTTTTCTCGCGTATCTGTAGCACTAGGTTCTGTCCAAGTTCTTCTGTTCTTCGCACAACTGAACTTGCCGAAATGCTGATAGTTCCAGACAAATCAGTTTTTTCGTGACACAAGTCATTTGCTGCTTCCATCATACACTCTTTGATGAAGTTGCCATAAGTAAACGTTTTTCTTCGTTCTGCTAACTTATGCACTATTATGTAACTTGTACGAGTCGAGTGACAAATTCATTTTCAGCAAACTTTTTCGTGAAGAGATTTCTTTGTGTTTCTAAACCACGTTTCATGGACTCATATTTCTCAGAGCGTAACTTTCTAGAAAACTTTGAATATGTTGATAGATGTTTTGTTTTGTAGTGACGCCGGAGTTTGTACTCTTTCAAAACGGAAACACTTTCGCTGCATATTACGCAATTGGTTTTCTGATCCTTTGTTTCCACAAAGAAGTACTTTACTCACCATTCTTCATTGAAAACGCGACACTCGGCGTCAGCTTTTCCTTTTCTTAGTAGCGATAATGAAGGGTGAAGTACACGGGATCTGAAACTGAAAAAGACATTGAATTAGAAATATATTAAAGTCCTATTGAAATACAAGAAAAGCAGAGGGCTAAGGGTCACTGGTGAGGCTACGGCTCACCAAAGGTACATATAAAGTTTATAAGTACCTTTGGTAATAGAATATATCTCATAATAAGGTTTGTAAAATATATAAATAGGGCCGGCCTAAATAAACAGCCTAGAGCAAAGTTTTTCAACCGGGGTTCTGCAAGTCTCAGCCATGTGGGTCCGCTGAAAAAGACCGAAATGGCCTAAATGCTAGATTTCTGCCCATCAGGTTTATTACATAAAGTAGGACAAACACTTGGATCATCGCACAGAGTTCCATGAGCAACGTAAACTTTTGCGTAAGGATCTGCTCCACTGGCCTAGAGACGAGCTGGATTAACACCTTGACCGGGGAATTCTTCTGAGCTGGGGATAATATTTTCGTAATAACACGACGCTTCTGTGGCATTTTTATGCTATGTTTGCGACTTTATTGCCTCAATTCACACTTGTAGTTCACTTACCTATCACTGTCAAACAAAGAAATCCTTGTTGCATACCTATAAAATGGATGACTGGCAAAAAAGAAATAAATATTCTGGAGCATCAGACCTGTGTTGACGGCGCGAAATAAGCAGACATTGCAATAAACAAGAAAATCTAGATACAATAATGTATAACTTAAAATAGTAAATTTAAGACACATGGCAGCCAGGAGGTCTCCGCGCGTGTGAAGATCTCCTGTTATTCGAAACATAATATTTACATGCAAATTGTATCACAACATCGCGTGTTCCATACGCTATATCAAGCAAGTTCGAGTACCGTCGGCGGACGGATGAAATGACTTCGCGGGCCGGATCCGGCATAGCCTGACATCTCCGTGTAGGACATTCACCTAGCCTCACATCTCTGTGTAGGACATTCACCTAGCCTCACATCTCTGTGTAGGACATTCACCTAGCCTCACATCTCTGTGTAGGACATTCACCTAGCCTCACATCTCTGTGTAGGACATTCACCTAGCCTCACATCTCTGTGTAGGACAATCACATAGCCTGACATCTCCGTGTAGGACATTCACACCCCCTCATATCTCTGTGTAGGACATTCACCTAGCCTCACATCTCCGTGTAGGACATTCACCTAGCCTGACATCTGTGTGTAGGACATTCACACCCCCTCATATCTCTGTGTAGGACATTCACATAGCCTGACATCTGTGTAGGACATTCACATCCCCTCACATCTCTGTGTAGGACATTCACCTAGCCTGACATCTGTGTGTAGGATATTCACCTAGCCTGACATCTGTGTGTAGGACATTCACCTATCCCGGCATCTGTGTGTAGGACATTCACATATCCTCACATCTGTGTGTAGGACATTCACCTATCCTCACATCTGTGTGTAGGACATTCACCTATCCTCACATATCCTCACATCTGTGTGTAGGACATTCACCTATCCTCACATCTGTGTGTAGGACATTCGCCTATCCTCACATCTCCGCATAGTTCACCTAGCCTGACACCTGTGTGTAGGACATTCACCTATCCTCACATCTGTGTGTAGGACATTCACCTATCCTCACATCTGTGTGTAGTACAATCATATAGCCTGACATCTCCATGTAGTTCACCTAGCCTGACATCTGTGTGTAGGACATTCACCTAGCCTGACATCTGTGTGTAGGACATTCACCTAGCCTCACATCTGTGTGTAGGACATTCACCTAGCTTGACATCTCCGCGTATTTCACCTAATGATATTGTGACCATACTGAATGAAATCGCTGTGGGTGACACAATGCCAGATCTAGACTACAATATTTATTTTTAATGTTGCATCTTGTTCTTCTTCTTCAGCGACCTGGTCTAAAGCAGACATCGGCGGTGATGACTGTCCACTGCTCTCTGTCTTGTGTTATGTTGACGAAGATTGCGTTTTCTGTATTATGTTGCCTAGCTGTATCAACTGTTCACTGCTCTCTGTCTTGTGTTATGTTGACGAAGATTGCGTTTTCTGTATTATGTTGCCTAGCTGTATCAACTGTTCACTGCTCTCTGTCTTGTGTTATGTTGACGAAGATTGCGTTTTCTGTATTATGTTGCCTAGCTGTATCAACTGTCCACTGCTCTCTGTCTTGTGTTATGTTGACGAAGATTGCGTTTTCTGTATTATGTTGCCTAGCTGTATCAACTGTTCACTGCTCTCTGTCTTGTGTTATGTTGACGAAGATTGCGTTTTCTGTATTATGTTGCCTAGCTGTATCAACTGTTCACTGCT
This sequence comes from Cepaea hortensis, assembly GCA_963921405.1. Classification (NCBI taxonomy): domain Eukaryota; kingdom Metazoa; phylum Mollusca; class Gastropoda; order Stylommatophora; family Helicidae; genus Cepaea; species Cepaea hortensis. The sequence continues at coordinate 129,162,860 of OY992882.1, read as the reverse complement.
CTCTGTCTTGTGTTATGTTGACGAAGATTGCGTTTTCTGTATTATGTTGCCTAGCTGTATCAACTGTCCACTGCTCTCTGTCTTGTGTTATGTTGACGAAGATTGCGTTTTCTGTATTATGTTGCCTAGCTGTATCAACTGTCCACTGCTCTCTGTCTTGTGTTATGTTGACGAAGATTGCGTTTTCTGTATTATGTTGCCTAGCTGTATCAACTGTCCACTGCTCTCTGTCTTGTGTTATGTTGACGAAGATTGCGTTTTCTGTATTATGTTGCCTAGCTGTATCAACTGTCCACTGCTCTCTGTCTTGTGTTATGTTGACGAAGATTGCGTTTTCTGTATTATGTTGCCTAGCTGTATCAACTGTTCACTGCTCTCTGTCTTGTGTTATGTTGACGAAGATTGCGTTTTCTGTATTATGTTGCCTAGCTGTATCAACTGTTCACTGCTCTCTGTCTTGTGTTATGTTGACGAAGATTGCGTTTTCTGTATTATGTTGCCTAGCTGTATCAACTGTCCACTGCTCTCTGTCTTGTGTTATGTTGACGAAGATTGCGTTTTCTGTATTATGTTGCCTAGCTGTATCAACTGTCCACTGCTCTCTGTCTTGTGTTATGTTGACGAAGATTGCGTTTTCTGTATTATGTTGCCTAGCTGTATCAACTGTCCACTGCTCTCTGTCTTGTGTTATGTTGACGAAGATTGCGTTTTCTGTATTATGTTGCCTAGCTGTATCAACTGTCCACTGCTCTCTGTCTTGTGTTATGTTGACGAAGATTGCGTTTTCTGTATTATGTTGCCTAGCTGTATCAACTGTCCACTGCTCTCTGTCTTGTGTTATGTTGACGAAGATTGCGTTTTCTGTATTATGTTGCCTAGCTGTATCAACTGTTCACTGCTCTCTGTCTTGTGTTATGTTGACGAAGATTGCGTTTTCTGTATTATGTTGCCTAGCTGTATCAACTGTTCACTGCTCTCTGTCTTGTGTTATGTTGACGAAGATTGCGTTTTCTGTATTATGTTGCCTAGCTGTATCAACTGTTCACTGCTCTCTGTCTTGTGTTATGTTGACGAAGATTGCGTTTTCTGTATTATGTTGCCTAGCTGTATCAACTGTCCACTGCTCTCTGTCTTGTGTTATGTTGACGAAGATTGCGTTTTCTGTATTATGTTGCCTAGCTGTATCAACTGTTCACTGCTCTCTGTCTTGTGTTATGTTGACGAAGATTGCGTTTTCTGTATTATGTTGCCTAGCTGTATCAACTGTTCACTGCTCTCTGTCTTGTGTTATGTTGACGAAGATTGCGTTTTCTGTATTATGTTGCCTAGCTGTATCAACTGTCCACTGCTCTCTGTCTTGTGTTATGTTGACGAAGATTGCGTTTTCTGTATTATGTTGCCTAGCTGTATCAACTGTCCACTGCTCTCTGTCTTGTGTTATGTTGACGAAGATTGCGTTTTCTGTATTATGTTGCCTAGCTGTATCAACTGTCCACTGCTCTCTGTCTTGTGTTATGTTGACGAAGATTGCGTTTTCTGTATTATGTTGCCTAGCTGTATCAACTGTCCACTGCTCTCTGTCTTGTGTTATGTTGACGAAGATTGCGTTTTCTGTATTATGTTGCCTAGCTGTATCAACTGTCCACTGCTCTCTGTCTTGTGTTATGTTGACGAAGATTGCGTTTTCTGTATTATGTTGCCTAGCTGTATCAACTGTCCACTGCTCTCTGTCTTGTGTTATGTTGACGAAGATTGCGTTTTCTGTATTATGTTGCCTAGCTGTATCAACTGTCCACTGCTCTCTGTCTTGTGTTATGTTGACGAAGATTACGTTTTCTGTATTATGTTGCCTAGCTGTATCAACTGTCCACTGCTCTCTGTCTTGTGTTATGTTGACGAAGATTACGTTTTCTGTATTATGTTGCCTAGCTGTATCAACTGTCCACTGCTCTCTGTCTTGTGTTATGTTGACGAAGATTACGTTTTCTGTATTATGTTGCCTAGCTGTATCAACTGTCCACTGCTCTCTGTCTTGTGTTATGTTGACGAAGATTACGTTTTCTGTATTATGTTGCCTAGCTGTATCAACTGTTCACTGCTCTCTGTCTTGTGTTATGTTGACGAAGATTGCGTTTTCTGTATTATGTTGCCTAGCTGTATCAACTGTTCACTGCTCTCTGTCTTGTGTTATGTTGACGAAGATTGCGTTTTCTGTATTATGTTGCCTAGCTGTATCAACTGTCCACTGCTCTCTGTCTTGTGTTATGTTGACGAAGATTGCGTTTTCTGTATTATGTTGCCTAGCTGTATCAACTGTCCACTGCTCTCTGTCTTGTGTTATGTTGACGAAGATTGCGTTTTCTGTATTATGTTGCCTAGCTGTATCAACTGTCCACTGCTCTCTGTCTTGTGTTATGTTGACGAAGATTGTGTTTTCTGTATTATGTTGCCTAGCTGTATCAACTGTCCACTGCTCTCTGTCTTGTGTTATGTTGACGAAGATTGTGTTTTCTGTATTATGTTGCCTAGCTGTATCAACTGTCCACTGCTCTCTGTCTTGTGTTATGTTAACGAAGATTGTGTTTTCTGTATTATGTTGCCTAGCTGTATCAACTGTCCACTGCTCTCTGTCTTGTGTTATGTTGACGAAGATTGCGTTTTCTGTATTATGTTGCCTAGCTGTATCAACTGTCCACTGCTCTCTGTCTTGTGTTATGTTGACGAAGATTGCGTTTTCTGTATTATGTTGCCTAGCTGTATCAACTGTCCACTGCTCTCTGTCTTGTGTTATGTTGACGAAGATTGCGTTTTCTGTATTATGTTGCCTAGCTGTATCAACTGTCCACTGCTCTCTGTCTTGTATTATGTTGCCTAGCTGTATCAACTATCCACTGCTCTCTGTCTTGTATTATGTTGCCTAGCTGTATCAACTATCCACTGCTCTCTGTCTTGTATTATGTTGCCTAGCTGTATCAACTATCCACTGCTCTCTGTCTTGTGTTATGTTGCCTAGCTGTATCAACTATCCACTGCTCTCTGTCTTGTGTTATGTTGCCTAGCTGTATCAACTATCCACTGCTCTCTGTCTTGTGTTATGTTGCCTAGCTGTATCAACTATCCACTGCTCTCTGTCTTGTATTATGTTGCCTAGCTGTATCAACTATCCACTGCTCTCTGTCTTGTGTTATGTTGCCTAGCTGTATCAACTATCCACTGCTCTCTGTCTTGTGTTATGTTGCCTAGCTGTATCAACTATCCACTGCTCTCTGTCTTGTGTTATGTTGCCTAGCTGTATCAACTATCCACTGCTCTCTGTCTTGTATTATGTTGCCTAGCTGTATCAACTATCCACTGCTCTCTGTCTTGTGTTATGTTGCCTAGCTGTATCAACTATCCACTGCTCTCTGTCTTGTGTTATGTTGCCTAGCTGTATCAACTATCCACTGCTCTCTGTCTTGTGTTATGTTGCCTAGCTGTATCAACTATCCACTGCTCTCTGTCTTGTGTTATGTTGCCTAGCTGTATCAACTATCCACTGCTCTCTGTCTTGTGTTATGTTGCCTAGCTGTATCAACTATCCACTGCTCTCTGTCTTGTGTTATGTTGCCTAGCTGTATCAACTGTCCACTGCTCTCTGTCTTGTGTTATGTTGCCTAGCTGTATCAACTGTTCACTGCTCTCTGTCTTGTATTATGTTGCCTAGCTGTATCAACTATCCACTGCTCTCTGTCTTGTGTTATGTTGCCTAGCTGTATCAACTGTCCACTGCTCTCTGTCTTGTATTATGTTGCCTAGCTGTATCAACTGTCCACTGCTCTCTGACTTGTATTATGTTGCCTAGCTGTATCAACTATCCACTGCTCTCTGTCTTGTATTATGTTGCCTAGCTGTATCAACTGTCCACTGCTCTCTGTCTTGTATTATGTTGCCTAGCTGTATCAACTATCCACTGCTCTCTGTCTTGTATTATGTTGCCTAGCTGTATCAACTGTCCACTGCTCTCTATCTTGTGTTATGTTGCCTAGCTGTATCAACTGTCCACTGCTCTCTGTCTTGTGTTATGTTGACGAAGATTGCGTTTTCTGTATTATGTTGCCTAGCTGTATCAACTGTCCACTGCTCTCTGTCTTGTGTTATGTTGCCTAGCTGTATCAACTGTCCACTGCTCTCTGTCTTGTGTTATGTTGCCTAGCTGTATCAACTGTTCACATACGAAGGGCGTTCAGAAAATAATGCACCACATCGTTTTTCTCAGGAGCAAGGTTATTTTTCGGGGGGGGGGGGGGGGGGAGTCTCCATAAAACATGAAATTTACAGACAATATACATGGATATATCATGTCAACTTCGGTATTATTCAACATACTCACTGTCAACATGTAAGGCCCTAAGTCAGCGCGAAACAAGTGCATGTATTCTTTGCCCGTACCTAATTGCGTCTTGATCATGTAGCCATTTCTTCGCTGCATCAATCCCTCCTTCATTATCTTCAAACCTTGTCCTACGGAGTGAGTCTTTTAAAACGACCGAATAGATGAAAACCAGAGGGTGCCAAATCGGGAATATAGGGCGGACAGAGTAGTACAGTCCAACCCAATTTGGTGATTGCTTCCCGTGTTGCCAGACCTGTGTGAGGGCGCGCATTGTCGTGAAGGAGAAGCAGGTCTATTGGATTCTTGTGCGGCCGAACTCTGCGAAACCGTTGATTGAGTTTTTTTTTCAATGTCTTAATTTAAGCTTGTGAATTGATTGTCTCTCCTCTTGGCATAATATCCACAAGAATCACACCTTCAATGTCCCAAAAGACAGTGATCATGACCTTTCCTGCTGAAGGAGTTGTCTTGAATTTCTGTCTTCGTGGTCATTGCGGATGATGCCACTCCACTGACTGTCTTCAAGTTCCACAAGATGTGCCCAGGTTTCGTCATCTGAAACGATCTTGGTTCATTCAGCATTGAAACGCTCCAACAATTCAGGAGAACTCGCTTTCCTTTGCAACCAATGGTCATTTGTAAGACTTCAAGGAACCCATCTTGCGCAAACCTTACAAAATCCAAGTTTTTCTAACTGCATTTGCATTACCATTGCTGACTGACAGCTGTAAGGGCAATTATTGAGCAGTGATTCGCCTATCAGTAACAATAGTTCCCTCAATGCCTTTCAACATTTCTGCGTTGGTGGCTGTGGTGGGACGTCCTTGGCGCGGCCGATCAAACAGCTTCGTATCGCCACTTGCTGGTTCTTTGATTCTCTGAACCCAGCGACTGACCGTACTCCTGTCGACTGCAAAACTTCCAGACACTTGTAAATGTTCACAACAGTTTCCTTCTCTGCAACGAGAAATGCTATCATAATTTCGCTGCTTACAACGCAAGTTGCTAATACGCTCCTTTTTAACGGTTTAGGGTAGCCATATTATTTGGTCGATTGGGTTGCAATTCAGTGCACACAATCGGTACATGCCATATTCGAAGTGCTCAAAATTGCATTCTTCTTTCTTTATTAATAGATGAGATACCCCATGTGGTGCATTACTTTCTGAACGACCCTCGAACATCTTTCTGTGCCTGTCTCAGCCTCTTATCAAGTGCTTGCCATACTATGCTAGTGTTTCTATCCCACCTCTTCTGTACAGCGTCGCCTACATTTCATGTGTATATACCTGGAGGTGTGTATGAATGATTATCCATGTACACGTGTCCCATATCACGTCAGGAACAAAAACAGTATTTAACTTATGGGCAATGCTGAGCTAACTCAGACGCAAGCACACATAGCATACCAGGGAGAGATTACCCCTCTGGCTTTGTCTGACTTCAGTAATAAGTCTTGTGGCAGAATTTCCTAGCTATAAACTCAGGTAATACCAACATATTGTTGATCATTTCCCTTCTATTCTGTGGTCTTGCTTTAGTTTCCTGCTTCTGTTTACTTTTCCAAACTTCAAGCTTGTGGATTTTCATTGTTACTTATTGTTTCAGCTCTTGCCTTTATGGTGTCACTGTGAAAAATGTTTTCTCGTTGTTGTATGTGATAATTTGGAAAAATCTAACATTATCCAAGCCACGGTAGTGCTTAGCCTATTCATGTATAGGATAGACATTGATATTCGTCCTGTATGATACGGACGCACATTGGAGACTGACTACTCAGGAGAAATTCCTGAGGGTGAGCAGTCTATCGATAGCGTCCAAACAAACGCTGATTATTTGGACCAACACTTGGAATGCCTACCAAGATTGGTGTGAAACCACTTGGGAGAAATGTCACCAGTTTACCTTGTCTGCATGAGGATAGACAGAGGTCTTAGGACACTCATTCATCTAGACAAGTGCAGGGAAGGCCTTTGATGTTCAACAGGAATGTGCGACTAAAGCCCTTCAGACAGACAGTAGGAGAGAGAGAGAGAGAGAGAGAGAGAGAGAGAGAGAGAGAGAGAGAGAGAGAGAGAGAGAGAGAGAGTAAATGAGGTGAACTTATATGAGAAACACTCCATTATATATCTGTAAGTGAATACAGTGATACCTCGGGTTATGAACTTAATTCGTTCAAGAACTTGGTTCGTAACCCGAAACGTTCGTAACCCGAAACATTGAAATCAATGAAATAAAGACAATCCGTTTCAAGATGAAAGAATCGTTCTTTTTTTTATTAACATCTGGTCGTTTACCTGACAAAACGCAAGGAATACGTGTACTTCACGTTTTAAATAAAGAGAAAGAAAACAACCAAATGAATTAAATGTAAACTAAAAAGAGATTTAGTCCATCTTTATTACCAAGAAAACGATCATAGGAAATTTGTCACTTTCTTTGTTATTTTAAATCATTAGTTTCAGGAGTATTTTGTCGCTGTTTCTTGGCAGCTGACTGGGAATCTTTCTGCACCATGAAACTATCAAGGGAAATTTGTTGCTTCCTTTGCTGGAGAATCTTTCTGAAGTGGGCCATCGTGTTATCATTCATCACATATAGGGACATAGGGCTTGTTAGCAACAAGTTTGTTTGGATGATGGTTCACAATGAAGTCTTCGACGTCTGCCCACTTATTGCAAATTTCTTTAATCCTGGCAGTTGAAACGATCACTGATTCCTCATCATCGGACTGCTCCACCTTTAATGTATATAGCTGTTCATTCTGAAGATCCACAAGCTCATCCGTACCGAGACAGAGGATTCTCGAAGTTGTTTTTCGTGACCTGAGACGTTCATAACCCGAGGTACCCCTGTATGTATATGTTCTGAATTAGGTATGTTTATGTTTATATATATATATATGCTCTGAATTATATATGTGTAGGTGAATATGCATGTGGACTGAACTATATAGGTTTTGAATTATATTTATTTTATGGGGGAGAGAGAGGGAGAGAGAGACAGACAGAGAGAGAGAGAGAGAGAGAGAGAGAGAGAGAGAGAGAGAGAGAGAGAGAAAGAGTGCACGCGTGTGCACATGTGTATGTGTGTTCTGAGATGGACAGGCGGACAGGCAGACAGACAGACAAGACAGATTAGACTAAATTAGACAGACAGACAGACAGAGACAGACAAACAGACAGACCATACACATCCTCATTTTGTTTCATTACAGTTCTCATTCCGCAGTCCACTCACATAAGGGAGGAGATGGTCCTCGTGTAGAGCCACTGGGAATCCTACAGACTGAATGTGCAACACATCTCGGCGGGGAGCGTGATGTTGATCTAGTTCTTCGTCACCTTCAAAAACACATGTCAGGGAGCGTGATGTTGCTCTAGTTCTTCGTCACAATCAAAAACACATGTCAGGGAGCGTGATGTTGCTCTAGTTCTTCCTCACGATGAAAAACAAAGTTCAGTACATGTGATTTTCTACAGGTTGCACATGCCATTTGATCACACCTCATTCTCTCATTGCAAACCACCAGCATCTAACATCAGCAACTAGTATCATAACCATCATCATCATAAGAACATTATGAAAAGTAAATAAACAAACTTAGTGGTAGTTGTTAAACGCATAGTTCTTCCATATTTCTAACTGTATGTAAATGTCTGTGTAGCTTAATGGTACACGCTTTTAAATTACAGTTTGTGGTGGTGGGAGGGGGGGGCGCAATTATCTTTTCAGGAGATAAGTCAGGGAGGTCAACTGTACTATACAGAGCTGATGCAAAAAGCTTCTTCTGCATATCCACATTCCTCTTTCTCACTCCTGGGGGTATCAAGAGCAGGTACATCTATCTATTCAACCAGCCAATTCTTTGCTCTTTCTGTCTGCTGTTTTCTTGAGTATCCAGGGATTGCTTCTTAATCAGCATACAAGAGACATTTGTCCTGAGTTTTCTTTCAAGGATCTGGAGTGTAAGGGATCTGAACCTGCACCCAGAACTAAACACCAGTGAGAGAACCTTTTGACTTCTGACACAGGCATCATGTGACCATCTCATGGTAACAGCAGATCACGTGACCATCTCACAGTGACAGCAGACTAAGGTACATGAACTATTCTTGGCCTGAACTTTGGCTGGGGCGCCTCGTCAATCTCAGTACTAGAACATGTTATGGCGAATGATCTCGCCAAGTAGTTCTTGAGTACAGTAGATATGTTAACGTGTGTAACTGTGTGTAAGTACAGACAACACAGAGATCATGATAGACAGGCAATCATGTTAGACAGGTGACCACGAACTCACACAGCAGCAAGTCTGACGGACCCATTTTTGAACATTGTTTAATCATTCTCCAATGATAAATGCCAGATGTCAGTGCCACACGGTGCACCACTACTGCTGACGTCATGAGCAGCACACAACTGACATGTCATTCACTATGCATCACTGAGAGACAAATGTCAGTTGATTATTTTGTCAAATATTGAAGGAATAAAATACAGGCATACAAATGCCACCAGTAACCCCCAAAAAGATGCTAATATTGTCAAAAATGAAACATTGCAATAAGTATCAACATGTCAAGTATAGAATGTGGATGTCTTCCCATCAACACAAATATCCCAGCTCTCCACAAACGGACTGTCCTCTTCCTTCATTTGGATGTCTTCCATCAAAATAAATATCCCAGCTCTCCACAAACGGACTGTCCTCTTCCTTCATTTGGATGTCTTCCCAACAACATAAATATCCCAGCTCTCCACAAACGGACTGTCTTCTTCCTTCATTTGGATGTCTTCCCATCAACATAAATATTCCAGCTCTCCACAAACGGACTGTCCTCTTCCTTCATTCGGATGTCTTCCCATCAACACAAATATCCCAGCTCTCCACAAACGGACTGTCCTCTTCCTTCATTCGGATGTCTTCCCATCAACACAAATATCCCAGCTCTCCACAAACGGACTGTCCTCTTCCTTCATTCGGATGTCTTCCCATCAACACAAATATCCCAGCTCTCCACAAACGGACTGTCTTCTTCCTTCATTCGGATGTCTTCCCATCAACACAAATATCCCAGCTCCACAAACGGACTGTCCTTTTCCTTCATTTGGATGTCTTCCCATCAACACAAGTATTCCAGCTCTCCACAAATGGACTGTCCTCTTCCTGCATCGGTCCTCACAAGGCATCTTTGTCATGAGTACTTCATACATCAGACAAAACCTAGGCACCGTCACACAGAACCTCCCTTCAGTATCCTCACAAGGCATGCATGTGACAAGTCAGTCATACACCAGGCAACACCTTGGTATTTTCTCAGAAACATCCCGTATTCATCAGGCACATTCTTTTGTCAAAGCCTAGACATGTTACAAACATTCTCTGGTCACAGCCTAAATATCTTAGAGACATTCTCTGGTCAGAGCATAGATGTCTTACTCCGTCACCAAGTCTCTACGGATAGCTGGAGTCACATTCTGTCACCAAATCTCTACATACAGCTGGAGTCACAGTCTGTCACAAACTCTCTATATATAGCTGGAGTCACAGTCTGTCACGAAGTCTCAACATACAGCTGGAGTCACATTCTGTCACCAAGTCTCTACATACAGCTGGAGTCACATTCTGTCACCAAGTCTCTACATACAGCTGGAGTCACATTCTGTCACTAAGTCTCTACATACAGCTGGAGTCACAGTCTGTCACCAAGTCTCTACATACAGCTGGAGTCACAGTCTGTCACTAAGTCTCTATATACAGCTGGAGTCACAGTCTGTCACCAAGTCTCTACATACAGCTGGAGTCACAGTCTGTCACCAAGTCTCTATATACAGCTGGAATCACAGTCTGTCACCAAGTCTCTACATACAACTGGAGTCACAGTCTGTCACTAAGTCTCTATATACAGCTGGAGTCACAGTCTGTCACCAAGTCTCTACATACAGCTGGAGTCACAGTATGTCACCAAGTCTCTACATACAGCTGGAGTCACATTCTGTCACCAAGTCTCTACATACAGCTGGAGTCAGTGTGTCACTAAGTCTCTATATACAGCTGGAGTCACAGTCTGTCACCAAGTCTCTATATACAGCTGGAGTCACAGTCTGTCACCAAGTCTCTACATACAGCTGGAGTCACAGTCTGTCACTAAGTCTCTATATACAGCTGAAGTCACAGTCTGTCACCAAGTCTCTACATACAGCTGGAGTCACAGTCTGTCACCAAGTCTCTACATACAGCTGGAGTCACAGTCTGTCACTAAGTCTCTATATACAGCTGGAGTCACAGTCTGTCACCAAGTCTCTACATACAGCTGGAGTCACAGTCTGTCACCAAGTCTCTATATACAGCTGGAATCACAGTCTGTCACCAAGTCTCTACATACAACTGGAGTCACAGTCTGTCACTAAGTCTCTATATACAGCTGGAGTCACAGTCTGTCACCAAGTCCCTACATACAGCTGGAGTCACAGTCTGTCACCATGTCTCTACATACAGCTGGAGTCACAGTCTGTCACTAAGCCTCTATATACAGCTGGAGTCACAGTCTGACATCAAGTCTCTACATACAGCTGGAGTCACATTCTGTCACCATATTTCTACATAAAGTTGGAGTCACAGTCTGTCACCAAGTCTCTACATACAGCTGGAGTCACATTCTGTCACCATATTTCTACATACAGCTGGAGTCACAGTCTGTCACCTAGTCTCTACATACTAGTGGGGTCACATTCTGTCATGATATTTCTAAATACAGCTGGAGTCACATTCTGTCACCACATCTCTATATACAGCTGGAGTCACAGTCTGTCACCTAGTCTCTACATACTAGTGGGGTCACATTCTGTCATGATATTTCTACATACAGCTGTAGTCACATTCTGTCACCACATCTCTATATACAGCTGGAGTCACATTCTGTCACCAAGTCTCTACATATAGCTGGAGTCACATTCTGTCACCAAGTTTCTGCATATAGCTGGAGTCACATTCGGTCACCAAGTCTCTACATATAGCTGGAGTCACATTCTGTCACCAAGTCTCTACATATAGCTGGAGTCACATTCTGTCACCAAGTTTCTGCATATAGCTGGAGTCACATTCGGTCACCAAGTCTCTACATACAGCTGGAGTCACATTCTGTCACCAAGTCTCTACATATAGCTGGAGTCACATTCTATCACCAAGTCTCTACATATAGCTGGAGTCAGTGTGTCACCAAGTCTCTACATACAGCTGGAGTCACATTCTATCACCAAGTCTCTACATACAGCTGGAGTCAGTGTGTCACCAAGTCTCTACATACAGCTGGAGTCAGTGTGTCACCAAGTCTCTACACATAGCTGGAGTCACATTCTGTCACCACATCTCTACATATAGCTGGAGTCAGTGTGTCACCAAGTCTCTACATACAGCTGGAGTCAGTGTGTCACCAAGTCTCTACATACAGCTGGAGTCAGTGTGTCACCAAGTCTCTACATACAGCTGGAGTCAGTGTGTCACCAAGTCTCTACATATAGCTGGAGTCAGTGTGTCACCAAGTTTCTACATACAGCTGGAGTCAGTGTGTCACCAAGTCTCTACATATAGTTGGAGTCACATTCTGTCACTAAGTCTCTATATACAGCCGGAGTCACAGTATGTCACCAAGTCTCTACATACAGCTGGAGTCACAGTCTGTCACCAAGTCTCTACATATAGCTGGAGTCACAGTCTGTCACCAAGTCTCTACATACAGCTAGAGTCACATTCTGTCACCAAGTCTCTACATACAGCTGGAGTCAGTGTGTCACCAAGTCTCTACATACAGCTGGAGTCACATTCTGTCACCAAGTCTCTACATATAGCTGGAGTCACATTCTGTCACCACATCTCTACATATAGCTGGAGTCACATTCTGTCACCACATCTCTACATATAGCTGGAGTCAGTGTGTCACCAAGTCTCTACATACAGCTGGAGTCAGTGTGTCACCAAGTCTCTATATATAGCTGGAGTCAGTGTGTCACCAAGTCTCTACATACAGCTGGAGTCAGTGTGTCACCAAGTCTCTACATACAGCTGGAGTCAGTGTGTCACCAAGTCTCTGCATACAGCTGGAGTCACATTCTGTCACCAAGTCTCTACATACAGCTGGAGTCACATTCTGTCACTAAGTCTCTATATACAGCTGGAGTCACATTCTGTCACTAAGTCTCTATATACAGCTGGAGTCACAGTCTGTCACCAAGTCTATACATACAGCTGGAGTCACATTCTGTCACTAAGTCTCTATATACAGCTGGAGTCACAGTCTGTCACCAAGTCTCTACATACAGCTGGAGTCACAGTCTGTCACCAAGTCTCTACATATAGCTGGAGTCACAGTCTGTCACCAAGTCTCTACATACAGCTGGAGTCACATTCTGTCACCAAGTCTCTACATACAGCTGGAGTCAGTGTGTCACCAAGTCTCTACATACAGCTGGAGTTACATTCTGTCACCAAGTCTCTACATATAGCTGGAGTTACATTCTGTCACCAAGTCTCTACATACAGCTGGAGTCAGTGTGTCACCAAGTCTCTACATACAGCTGGAGTCACATTATGTCACCACATCTCTACATATAGCTGGAGTCACATTCTGTCACCACATCTCTACATATAGCTGGAGTCAGTGTGTCACCAAGTCTCTACATACAGCTGGAGTCAGTGTGTCACCAAGTCTCTACATACAGCTGGAGTCAGTGTGTCACCAAGTCTCTACATACAGCTGGAGTCAGTGTGTCACCAAGTCTCTACATACAGCTGGAGTCAGTGTGTCACCAAGTCTCTACATACAGCTGGAGTCAGTGTGTCACCAAGTCTCTACATCCAGCTGGAGTCAGTGTATCACCAAGTCTCTACATACAGCTGGAGTCAGTGTATCACCAAGTCTCTACATACAGATGTGGTCACAGGCTGTATACTTATACATATGGCATATGTGGATCATACGCATGTCCAAGGCAGTCCAGATGCAGTACTAAATCCTGTACTGGCATCATACAGAAACCTTGGGATACGTTTCAGGGCAAGTAACAAATGTGATTCAACAACGCAATGACACAAAAAACTCTAGAACGAAGGTCTGTGCCCTGGAGCTGGCCATGGCACAAAAAACTCTAGAACGAAGGTCTGTGTCTCAGAGCTGGCCATGACACAAAAAACTCTAGAACGAAGGTCTGTGTCCTGGAGCTGGCCATGGCACAAAAAACTCTAGAACGAAGGTCTGTGTCTCAGAGCTGGCCATGGTACAAAAAACTCTAGAATGAAGATCTGTGTCTCAGAGCTGGCCATGGTACAAAAAACTCTAGAATGAAGGTCTGTGTCTCAGAGCTGGCCATGGCACAAAAAACTCTAGAACGAAGGTCTGTGTCTCAGAGCTGGCCATGGCACAAAAAACTCTAGAACGAAGGTCTGTGTCCTGGAGCTGGCCATGGCACAAGAAGTACACTGTACCACACATAAATATACCACATTATACACAAGCTGTCACACACTGTACCACACTGCACCATAAAGCGCACTGTACCATGCTGCACACTGTACCATTGTATCACGCTGTACACTGTATGACAATGCACACACTGTACCACACTGCACACTGTACCACAATGCACACACTGTACCATTCTATACCACAATACACACACTATACCATTGAACCATGCTGCACACACTTTACCATGCTGTACCATTGTACCACACTGCACACCATATGACAATGCACACACTGTACCATGATGTACCACAATGCACACATTGTACCACGCTGCTGTCTATCTGTGTATATTATATATGCATGCATGCATGGATTTATGGATGAATGGCTGGCTGGGTGTGTGTATGTATGTATTCTGTCTGTGTATATGTATGTATTCTGTCTGTGTGTATGTATGTATTCTGTCTGTGTGTATGTATGTATTCTGTCTTGTGTATGTATGTATTCTGTCCATGTGTATGTATTCTGTCTGTGTGTATGTATGTATTCTGTCTGTGTGTATGCATGTATTCTGTCTGTGTGTATGTATGTATTCTGTCTGTGTGTATGCATATATGTGTGTATTCTGCCTGTGTGTATGTATGTATTCTGCCTGTGTGTATGTATGTATTCTGTCTGTGTGTATGCATATATGTGTGTATTCTGTCTGTGTGTATGCATATATATGTGTGTATTCTGTCTGTGTGTATGCATATATATGTGTGTATTCTGTCTGTGTGTATGCATATATGTGTGTATTCTGTCTGTGTGTATGTATGTATTCTGTCTGTGTGTATGCATATATGTGTGTATTCTGCCTGTGTGTATGTATGTATTCTGTCTGTGTGTATGCATATATATGTGTATTCTGCCTGTGTGTATGTATGTATTCTGTCTGTGTGTATGTATGTATTCTGTCTGTGTGTATGTATGTATTCTGTCTGTGTGTATGTATGTATTCTGTCTGTGTGTATGTATGTATTCTGTCTGTGTGTATGTATGTATTCTGTCTGTGTGTATGTATGTATTCTGTCTGTGTGTATGCATATATGTGTGTATTCTGTCTGTGTGTATGTGTGTATTCTGTCTGTGTGTATTCTGTATGTGTGTATGTATATATTCTGTTTGTGTGTATGTATGTATTCTGTCTGTGTGTATGTATGTATTCTGTCTGTGTGTATGTATGTATTCTGTCTGTATGTATGCATATATGTGTGTATTCTGTCTGTGTGTATGTGTGTATTCTGTCTGTGTGTATGTGTGTATTCTGTCTGTGTGTATGCATATATGTGTGTATTCTGTCTGTGTGTATGTATGTATTCTGTCTGTGTGTATGTATGTATTCTGTCTGTGTGTATGCATATATGTGTGTATTCTGGCATATATGTGTGTATTCGGTCTGTGTGTATGCATATGTGGTGTGTGTATTTGGTCTGTGTTTATGCATGCATATTATGCCTGTGTGTATGCACGCGTGTGTGCGCGCATCGCGCATGTGGCGCACGGGTAGGTGGGCGTGCGTAGAGAGAAGAGACGGACGTATATATGCCACATAACATGCTATTCAATATTTTTGTGTGTATCCATCTTTCACATTACCAATATTACTGCCACTTGACTTTAACATGACTGTCTGACTGACTGACAGTCATTTACTGCCAATATAGTACCTTGCGGTGTATGGCAGGGGGTCTTGAGCCTGAGGAATTAAGGCCGCCTGGCTAGTGCAGTCGCCACTAACTGTGCAGGTAAGGCTTTTATTTTTGCCCCTGACAGAAAAATACTCCACACCTTACCGAGGATTCTAACCCGGGTCTCCCGAAGGAGAATCTGGCATTCTAGCCACTCGGCCAGCCGCTCCTGCTTGTGCACTGCTTACTTCATCATGTTTATATAGTTTTAGGTAATATCTTGTTCACATACATTAATATACTTTACGTTACACAATGTATATGTATAATATATTTTTCTTTCCATTTGTTGTGTAGATGCTCATGCCAGTTGTCAATGTATGTGTGTGAATGTGTGTGTATTAGTTTGAGTGACTGAGTGAAGAAATGTGCGTATGTGTGCGTAGTTTTATGTATAAGTGAATATATATATATATATATATATATATATATATATATATATATATATATATATATATATATATATATATAATTGTGTCAGGTCTTAGATATGACTGAGCTACCGTATAACAATAGACGGTACTACCTGCTTTCTGTTAGCGCCGAACGTTGGGCGGCGCTTACCAAACCCGATGCCCCACATTGTGCCAACGGCTTCGGGCAGAAGAGCGCAATTGAGAGGGTACAAGCCTTACCCTGGTGTGAGGAAATGCAACCTAAAGACAAAGTGTCATTGCAGGGCAGACCAGGCCCTAAGCCTTGGTTGGCGGCTGGTCTAGGATCGAAGCTCCGACAGGCAAACAGAGCATTGCTTTGCTGATCCGCAGCTTCTGCAGCTTGTCTTGTTCCAGATGTAGAGGTGTTACCTTTCCTCTGGAGTGAACTAGGCAGGCCGAGAGAGGGATCATGCTGCATGGGCAACACATGATCTCTATATTTTAGCCCAGGCTTTGTGCTATGGAGAGGCAATAACTCCATCCCTTACAAACTATCGTCTGTCAAGACGGCAAGGTGCCAAATATATGTAAGGAAGTGTGTGTGGGTGTGTGACTGTGTGGATATACAAATGTGTGAGTATTTGTGTATTTGTCTGTGTGAAAGTGTGTATGTGTCGATTATGTGAGTATGGGAAAGAGTGTATGTGCATGCCTTGCTTATGTATGAATGAGGATATATGAACGTGAGAGGAGAGAGAGAGGGGATAGAGAAGGAGACAGGAGAGAAGGAGAGAGAGAGAGAGAGAGAGAAAGAGAGAGAGAGCGAGATGGAGAATGAAAGAGGTCTGTCTGCCTGTATGTGTGTCTGTATGTGTGTCTGTGTGTGTGTGATACGGACGGATTTCAAATGAACGCATCTTATATATGGTGAGGCAAAATGATCTGACACATTTGTAACTTTAATCAAACTAAATTAGAATAAATGAACAAAAAAGTATTTTTATTTATCAAATGTACACATGATGCCATTTTGTTTTATGTTGTTTGGGGAGATGTTACCCGGTCATTTAATTTCATTCCGAGGTGACCTCGGTTGGCCTGCCCGATCACCTGACTTGAACCTGTGTGATTTTTTTTCTCTCGGGATACCTAAAATCAAAGGTATACATTCATCGCCCCCGATCTACTGAACAATTGAAAGATGCAATTCATCAAGAAATTGAGTCTATTCCACATGAAATGATCCGCCCTCCCCCGATGTGTCTCCACCTTGCCGTGGTGGGGGAGCTTGCGTGTCCCATTGACCCTATCAGCTTGCCAATGGATGAAAACTACATATCGGACAGCTTATGGGATAGGGGCCAGACTAAGAGAGACACAACCTGCTGCTCTGCAGGTAGACTGAGGATAGCAGTCCAAAGTTTAAATCAGGTACACAAAGGCAGAAATCTTTGGTCCGGACAATTCTCTAAGGCTCTCTGTCGAGGATTTAGGCCACAAATCCTCGGATGTCAGAGCCAGGCCGATACCCACCTACCGAAAAATAGAGGTGATATACTGAGCATGCTACATGCCCAGTTCTGATACTTGTTCGACGGCTCTCAGCTGGGGATATGAGGGATTCCCGGATGAGAGGGCCTGGCCGTTTCTCGTTCACCGCTGCACGGAGGTAAGGTGCTGAGCCGGCAGCACATGTAGCCTACCTCGTGAGCGAGTACTAAAATGCAGAAAGTTAGTTAGTTAGTTAATTAGTCGTGGTTCCAACTTCACGGCAACGGGTCGTCCCCATATTGCTCCGTTCCAGTGCCAGTGAATAATGGAATAGACAAGAGTATCGGCAAGCCAACAGCCCGCACAGGTACACTGTGCATAATGCTGCCGCCAGAATGCCAACACAAAAGTCCTCCACAATAAATACAGTTCATCGTCAATGGAAATGGCAGTCACCAGAAAGACTTCATTGACCCAGGTTTTATCCCATATGGCTTGGTCTCTTTCCGCAGGATGACCCGCCAAAAGCGCCGCACAAAGAACAAACTCCGTAGCTCCAGCGGCGACTCCCAGGAGTCTCCTGAAAAGTGCACTTGTGAGCCGAAATAGCAAACCAGTCAATCCAGCAACAGTCGGCCGCCATCATTCCGAACATGCAGTTCACGCTACAAACAACCATGGACAGGTGTAAAAGCATTCCACGCGAAACTCACAGCTCACAGTGTCATGCCACGCACTCTCAGTAGCAGGGCGACGGAACCATATCCTCCTTAGTCGCCTCTTACGATGTGCATGGTAGGCAACAGTGTTACTATTCAGAAAGTGCCCCAGTCGAATGAAATGGTTACGAAATCTGTCTGTATCTAACTCATAGTGTGTAGACAAAAGTGGAAAACGTCTCAATAACACAAAATGGAATGCACGGCTAGCGAATCCATTGCGTGGTCCGAAGTCAAAAGCAAAAGCTTACCGAGTGGATGTCGCCCGCAGTCTGACCGTTCCTGGTGAGAGCTTGAGCGACCAGTGAGAAGCGAGATGCCCAACACATGGAAGTGAGGAATTAAAGCAGCCATGAGCAGGACGTGGCAACTCCTTGGGTGAGCCCAGTCTCAGAGCAACATGTGCCTGCTCTGCAATTATGGAAGCCTCCTTGGATAGCAGGGAACGCCCATTGTCTGCCCCTGCCTTCCCTTGAGGGTCGACCGTGATGTCGATGGTTTCTATATTGACCAGCCGAGATGTGGGTGACATCGCAACAATAAGTCTAACATGCCTCGAAACCTGAGGAAGGCTAACCTCATTAAAAAATGCCCGCTGAAGCCGGAAGTGCCGTCCTACGGGTGGCAAAATAAAAATTGGCACTACGCATTTACATCCGAGTGAAATGTCTCGTCCAAATGTCTCTCGTGCTAGGAACAGCTCTGACTACCTAGTTTCCGAATGCCGCTTTTGTTCGGAACAGCTCTGACTAGGTAGTTTTCCGAATGTCCGCCGTGCCTGGAACAGCTTTGACTGGCACAAGGACAAGCACATGTCCGTAAACTCGCTGAGTGGATACCATCAGCAGACCTGTCTGGTTTGTGCGGGAACGGCCCGGGGCGAACGAAATGCCCAATATATTGAAGTGAGGAATTAAAGCAGCCATGAGCAGGACGTGACGATTCCCTTGGTGAGCCCAGCACCAGAGCGTTATGTATCGGCTCTGCAATTATGGAAGCCACCCAGGATGGCGTAAAATGCTATGGACTGTCCCTGCCTTCATTTGAGGGATGAACGTGCAGTCTTCGACTGTTCCAACTTGACCAGCTGGGGGTGGACGGTACCACAAAAGTGAGAGTCTCCCAGGAATGCTAACCTGGTCAAAAATGCACGCTAAAAGTTGGATGTGTTGGCCTAAGGGTTCGACCCAAGGGTGCATAACGAGACACACCGCAATCACATCTGAAAAAACACTCCGGATGAACGCAAAGAAGAAGAAGAAATGATCCGCCGAGTTATGGACAACTTTCACGAACGTCTTCAACAGTGTGTGGACAATAATGGCAAACATTTGACTGATGTAGTTTTTAAAAGAAAATGAAATAAAATGACATATGTACATTTAGGAAATAAAAATACTTTTTTTCATTGTTCAAACAACATAAAATAAAATGGCATCATATGTACAGTTGATAAATAAAAATATTTTTTTGTTCATTTATTCTAATTTAGTTTTATTAAAGTTACAAATGTGTCAGATCATTTTGCCCCACCTTATATAAGTAAACTTTTGTTAGTGAGTTTGAGATTGTAAGTATATGTATTTGGGAGGGAGTGTGTACTTGTGTGTTACTAAGAGTGGGTGCATAACTGTGAGAGCATGTGTAAATAATGTCTGTAAGTATCTAGGTATGTATGTGTTTATTATGCATGTGCGTGTGTGTGTGTGTGTCTAGCTGCCTGACTGTCTCATAACCTGGTCATATGTATTGTTTATGTTCACAACTTTCCTTTGACAATGCTTTTTTTTCCTGCATGAAAGTAACATGCACAATAGTTAATTAATGTACGAAAGATGAGTGACTGGAAGGGCCGAATGTAAGACGGGCCTGTGTGCCCAATTTGTGACCCTTGAAAACAAAGTTTGTTTGTTAGTTCATACCACACTGCACACACTGTACCACATTGCACACACTGTACCACATTGCACATACAGTACCATGCTGCATACACTGTACCACATTGCACACACTGTACCACATTGCACACACTGTACCACATTGCACACACTGTACCACATTGCACATACTGTACCATGCTGCACACACTGAACCACATTGCACATACTGTACCACATTGCACACACTGTACCACATTGCACACACTGTACCACATTGCACATACAGTACCATGCTGCACACACTGTACCACATTGCACACACTGTACCACATTGCACACACTGTACCACATTGCACACACTGTACCACATTGCACACACTGTACCACATTGCAGACACTGTACCACATTGCACATACAGTACCATGCTACACACACTGTACCACATTGCATACACTGTACCACATTGCACATACAGTACCATGCTGCATACACTGTACCACATTGCATACACTGTACCACATTGCACATACAGTACCATGCTGCACACACTGTACCACATTGCATACACTGTACCACATTGCACATACAGTACCATGCTGCACACACTGTACCACATTGCATACACTGTACCACATTGCACATACAGTACCATGCTGCATACACTGTACCACATTGCATACACTGTACCACATTGCACATACAGTACCATGCTGCATACACTGTACCACATTGCATACACTGTACCACATTGCACATACAGTACCATGCTGCACACTCTGTACCACATTGCATACACTGTACCACATTGCACATACAGTACCATGCTGCATACACTGTACCACATTGCATACACTGTACCACATTGCACATACAGTACCATGCTGCACACACTGTACCACATTGCATACACTGTACCACATTGCACATACAGTACCATGCTGCATACACTGTACCACATTGCATACACTGTACCACATTGCACATACAGTACCATGCTGCATACACTGTACCACATTGCATACACTGTACCACATTGCACATACAGTACCATGCTGCATACACTGTACCACATTGCATACACTGTACCACATTGCACATACAGTACCATGCTGCATACACTGTACCACATTGCATACACTGTACCACATTGCACATACTGTACCATGCTGCACACACTATACCACATTGCATACACTGTACCACATTGCACATACAGTACCATGCTGCATACACTGTACCACATTGCACACACTGTACCACATTGCATACACTGTACCACATTGCACATACAGTACCATGCTGCATACACTGTACCACATTGCATACACTGTACCACATTGCACACACTGTACCACATTGCACACACTGTACCACATTGCATACACTGTACCACATTGCACATACAGTACCATGCTGCATACACTGTACCACATTGCACACACTGTACCACATTGCACACACTGTACCACATTGCATACACTGTACCACATTGCATACACTGTACCACATTGCATACACTGTACCACATTGCATACACTGTACCACATTGCACATACAGTACCACGCTGCACACACTGTACCACATTGCACACACTGTACCACATTGCACACACTGTACCACATTGCATACACTGTACCACATTGCATACACTGTACCACATTGCACATACAGTACCATGCTGCATACACTGTACCACATTGCATACACTGTACCACATTGCACATACAGTACCATGCTGCACACACTGTACCACATTGCATACACTGTACCACATTGCACATACAGTACCATGCTGCATACACTGTACCACATTGCATACACTGTACCACATTGCACACACTGTACCACATTGCATACACTGTACCACATTGCACATACAGTACCATGCTGCATACACTGTACCACATTGCACACACTGTACCACATTGCACACACTGTACCACATTGCATACACTGTACCACATTGCATACACTGTACCACATTGCACACACTGTACCACATTGCATACACTGTACCACATTGCATACACTACCATGCTGCATACGCTGTACCACATTGCACACACTGTACCACATTGCACACACTGTACCACATTGCATACACTGTACCACATTGCACACACTGTACCATATTGCATACACTGTACCACATTGCACATACAGTACCATGCTGCATACACTGTACCACATTGCACACACTGTACCACATTGCACACACTGTACCACATTGCATACACTGTACCACATTGCATACACTGTACCACATTGCACATACAGTACCATGCTGCACACACTGTACCACATTGCATACACTATACCACATTGCATACACTGTACCACATTGCACACACTGTACCACATTGCATACACTGTACCACATTGCACATACAGTACCATGCTGCATACACTGTACCACATTGCACACACTGTACCACATTGCACACACTGTACCACATTGCATACACTGTACCACATTGCATACACTGTACCACATTGCACATACAGTACCATGCTGCACACACTGTACCACATTGCATACACTGTACCACATTGCATACACTGTACCACATTGCACACACTGTACCACATTGCATACACTGTACCACATTGCATACACTGTACCACATTGCACATACAGTACCATGCTGCATACACTGTACCACACTGCATACACTGTACCACATTGCACACACTGTACCACATTGCACATACAGTACCATGCTGCATACACTGTACCACATTGCATACACTGTACCACATTGCACATACAGTACCATGCTGCATACACTGTACCACATTGCATACACTGTACCACATTGCACATACAGTACCATGCTGCATACACTGTACCACATTGCATACACTGTACCACATTGCACATACAGTACCATGCTGCATACACTGTACCACATTGCATACACTGTACCACATTGCACATACAGTACCATGCTGCATACACTGTACCACATTGCATACACTGTACCACATTGCACATACAGTACCATGCTGCATACACTGTACCACATTGCATACACTGTACCACATTGCACATACAGTACCATGCTGCATACACTGTACCACATTGCATACACTGTACCACATTGCACATACAGTACCATGCTGCATACACTGTACCACATTGCATACACTGTACCACATTGCACATACAGTACCATGCTGCATACACTGTACCACATTGCATACACTGTACCACATTGCACATACAGTACCATGCTGCACACACTGTACCACATTGCATACACTGTACCACATTGCACATACAGTACCATGCTGCATACACTGTACCACATTGCATACACTGTACCACATTGCACATACAGTACCATGCTGCATACACTGTACCACATTGCACATACAGTACCATGCTGCATACACTGTACCACATTGCATACACTGTACCACATTGCACATACAGTACCATGCTGCATACACTGTACCACATTGCATACACTGTACCACATTGCACATACAGTACCATGCTGCATACACTGTACCACATTGCATACACTGTACCACATTGCACATACAGTACCATGCTGCATACACTGTACCACATTGCATACACTGTACCACATTGCACATAGAGTACCATGCTGCACACACTGTACCACATTGCATACACTGTACCACATTGCACATACAGTACCATGCTGCATACACTGTACCACATTGCATACACTGTACCACATTGCACATACAGTACCATGCTGCATACACTGTACCACATTGCACATACAGTACCATGCTGCATACACTGTACCACATTGCATACACTGTACCACATTGCACATACAGTACCATGATGAATACACTGTACCACATTGCACATACAGTACCATGCTGCATACACTGTACCACATTGCATACACTGTACCACATTGCACATACTGTACCATGCTGCATACACTGTACCACATTGCATACACTGTACCACATTGCACATACAGTACCATGCTGCATACACTGTACCACATTGCACACACTGTACCACATTGCACATACTGTACCATGCTGCACACACTGTACCACATTGCACATACTGTACCATGCTGCACACACTGTACCACATTGCACATACTGTACCATGCTGCACACACTGTACCACATTGCACATACTGTACCATGCTGCACACACTGTACCACACTGCACATACTGTACCATGCTGCACACACTGTACCACATTGCACATACTGTACCATGCTGCACACACTGTGTGTCACACTGCACTCTAGTATGATCAGTTATACACAGGTTGTACCTACATACAGGTTGTACACATACACAAGTTGTACACATACACAGGTTGTACACATACACTGGTTGTACATACACACTGGTTGTACACATACACAGGTTGTACACACAGGTTGTACACATAATGAGAGGACAATGGTAACAGAACACCAGTGGTGATGTGTCCAAACTTGCCCGTACAAGAGCGTGAACATCAACTGGCCTCCATCAGTGGATGTTATCTGCATGTGTATGTGTGTACATGTGTGTGTACATGGTCACCTGGCTATGTACAGCATCAATGACTCTCTCTCTCTCATGTGTATATGTGTGTACATGGTCACCTGGCTATGTACAGCATCAATTACTCTTTCTCTCTCTCATGTGTGTACATTGCCACCTGGCTATGTACAACATCTATGACTCTCTCTCTCTCATGTGTATATATATATGTGTGTGTACAAGGCCACCTGCCAGCTTCCTGGCCTAGAGGTTAGTGACTTTTCTCCGTAATCTCTTATACTCTTGTAAGTAACGTGACAACAGTGAGAATCAGCAGTGGTTCGAATCGTGTCGGTAACTTACGGGGTATATGAGCCGGCCGCTCAGAAAGCAATGGCAAACTACTTAAGCATAATCTTGCCAAGAAATCAACAATCAGCTGAAAGATGCTGGTGTTGACAGCGATGCCTGTAAAAGGATATGGAAACATTTTAATTTAACACGGCCACCTGGCTATGTACAACATCTATTACTCTTTCTCTTGTGTAAGTGTGCATGTGTATATGTGTGTACATGGTCACCTGGCTATGTACATCAATGACTCTCTCTCTCGTGTGTATGTGTGTATACGTGTATGTGTACATGGTCACCTAGCCATGTACAACATCATTGACTCTGTCTCTCATGTGTTTGTGCATGTGTATATGTGTGTACATGGTCACCTGGCTATGTACAACATCAATTTCTCTCTCTCATGTGTGACATGTGTGTAAATGAGTCCAGTAGCCGACATGTGTGTAGATAGATTAGTCCATTAACTGACATGTGTGTAGATAGATTAGTCCAGTAACTGACATGTGTGTAGACCAGTGTTTCCCAACCTTTTTTGTGCCATGCCCCACTTAAGCCTTTCTAAAATTCATATTGCCCCCCCCCCCTCAACATATACATTATTTTTAATATTCAAAAATTGAAATGTTCACTAAAGAAACTTGAATGATATGTTTTAGGAAGAAATCCCTAGGTAATTATTGAGCAAACACAGTAAGTAAATTTTCAAAACATATAATGGAGAACTGAAATTCAAGTACAAAATAATTTTAATGAAAGATTTTTCTATATTATTTTAATTATTAGTAATTATTTATTATTTAAATTTAGTGAGATCCTTGCGCTTGATGCTTGCTGCAAAGAGATCTTATGTCAGGTTCCAATTTAGTTAACTTCAGTCTCAAGTCTCCCCGTTTTGTTATATTCAGCCGATTTCTTCCATTTTCGAATTGCCCCCCTTAACAGTCAAATTGCCCCCCTGTGGGGCGTGGGCCCCACGTTGGGAAACACTGGTGTAGATAGATTAGTCCAGTAACTGACATGTGTGTAGATAGATTAGTCCAGTAACTAACATGTGTGTAGATAGATTAGTCCAGTAACTGACATGTGTGTAGATAGATTAGTCCAGTAACTGACATGTGTGTAGATAGATTAGTCCAGTAACTAACATGTGTGTAGATAGATTAGTCCATTAACTGACATGTGTGTAGATAGATTAGTCCAGTAACTGACATGTGTGTAGATAGATTAGTCCAGTAACTGACATGTGTGTAGATAGATTAGTCCAGTAACTGACATGTGTGTAGATAGATTAGTCCAGTAACTGACATGTGTGTAGATAGATTAGTCCAGTAACTGACATGTGTGTAGATAGATTAGTCCAGTAACTGACATGTGTGTAGATAGATTAGTCCAGTAACTGACATGTGTGTAGATAGATTAGTCCATGAACTGACATGTGTGTAGATAGATTAGTCCAGTAACTGACATGTGTGTAGATAGATTAGTCCAGTAACTGACATGTGTGTAGATAGATTAGTCCAGTAACTGACATGTGTGTAGATAGATTAGTCCAGTAACTGACATGTGTGTAGATAGATTAGTCCAGTAACTGACATGTGTGTAGATAGATTAGTCCAGTAACTGACATGTGTGTAGATAGATTAGTCCAGTAACTGACATGTGTGTAGATAGATTAGTCCAGTAGCCGACATGTGTGTAGATAGATTAGTCCAGTAACTGACATGTGTGTAGATAGATTAGTCCAGTAACTGACATGTGTGTAGATAGATTAGTTCAGTAACTGACATGTGTGTAGATAGATTAGTCCAGTAACTGACATGTGTGTAGATAGATTAGTCCAGTAACTGACATGTGTGTAGATAGATTAGTCCAGTAACTGACATGTGTGTAGATAGATTAGTCCAGTAACTGACATGTGTGTAGATAGATTAGTCCAGTAACTGACATGTGTGTAGATAGATTAGTCCAGTAACTGACATGTGTGTAGATAGATTAGTCCAGCAGCTGACTTGTGCGTAGATAGATTAGTCCAGTAACTGACATCTGTGTAGATAGATTAGTCCAGCAGCTGACTTGTGTGTAGATAGATTAGTCCAGTAACTAACATGTGTGTAGATAGATTAGTCCAGTAACTGACATGTGTGTAGATAGATTAGTCCAGTAACTGACATGTGTGTAGATAGATTAGTCCAGTAACTGACATGTGTGTAGATAGATTAGTCCAGTAACTGACATGTGTGTAGATAGATTAGTCCAGTAACTGACATGTGTGTAGATAGATTAGTCCAGCAGCTGACTTGTGCGTAGATAGATTAGTCCAGTAACTGACATGTGTGTAGATAGATTAGTCCAGTAACTGACATGTGTGTAGACTAGTCCAGTAACTGACATGTGTGTAGATAGATTAGTCCAGTAACTGACATGTGTGTAGACTAGTCCATTAACTAACATGTGTGTAGATAGACTAGTCCAGTAGCTGACATGTGTGTAGATAGACTAGTCCAGTAACTGACTTGTACATAGATAGACTAGTCCAGTAACTGACATGTACATAGATAGATTAGTCCAATAACTGACATGTGTGTAGATAGACTAGGCCATTAACTAACATATGTGTAGATAGACTAGTCCATTAACTAACATGTGTGTAGACTAGTCCAATAACTGACATGTGTGTAGACAGACTAGGCCATTAACTAACATGTGTGTAGATAGACTAGTCCATTAACTAACATGTGTGTAGACTAGTCCAATAACTGACATGTGTGTAGACTAGTCCAATAACTGACATCTGTGTAGATAGATTAGTCCATTAACTAACATGTGTGTAGACTAGTCCAATAACTGACATGTGTGTAGACAGACTAGGCCATTAACTAACATGTGTGTAGATAGACTAGTCCATTAACTAACATGTGTGTAGACTAGTCCAGTAACTGACATGTGTGTAGATAGACTAGGCCATTAACTGATGTGTGTAGATAGATTAGTCCAGTAACTGACATGTGTGTAGATAGACTAGTCCATTAACTAACATGTGTGTAGATAGATTAGTCCAGTAACTGACATGTGTGTAGATAGACTAGTTCAGTAACTGACATGTGTGTAGATAGACTAGGCCATTAACTAACATGTGTGTAGATAGACTAGTCCATTAACTGACACGTGTGTAGACTAGCCCAGTAACTGACATGTGTGTAGATAAGACTAGTCCAGTAACTGACAAGTGTAGATAGATTAGTCCAGTAACTGACATGTGTGTAGATAAGACTAGTCCAGTAACTGACATGTGTGTAGATAAGACTAGTCCAGTAACTGACATGTGTGTAGACTAGCCCAGTAACTGACATGTGTGTAGACTAGTCCAGTAACTGACATGTGTGTAGACTAGCCCAGTAACTGACATGTGTGTAGATAAGACTAGTCCAGTAACTGACATGTGTGTAGACTAGTCCAGCAGCTGACATTGTGTGTAGATACAGTCCAGTAACTGACATGTGTGTAAACTAGTCCAGTAACTGACATTGTGTGTAGATATAGTCCTGTAACTGAAATGTGTGTAGATTAGTCAAGTAACTAACATGTGTGTAGATAGATTAGTCCAGTAACTGACATGTGTGAAGACTAGCCCAGTAACTGACACATGTGTAGACTAGTCCAGCAGCTGACATGATTGAACTCAACACAGACCATTGTGGGATACAGTTTATCTCACTTGGAAGCCTATTTGCAAGCCTCTTGTGTTTCAGCCATCAACTATTTTAAAATATACATCAACTGTTGCTGCCATAGTATGTTGTAAAGTATGCACTGACGTGTAGGGTTGTGAAAACTTGAGAAGCATACATCAAATGTTCTTGTGTGGAAGTGGTAAAGTATACATTAAAAGTGCTCATGAAATCAACTTTTTGATGCAAACATAAATGAAGACCGTCATCCACACAGCTAGAGAGGTCTATATTTGCATACACATGACTCCAGCTGACATTTGCCAAGCTGGCAACACAAGAAGAACATGGAAGAATGTCTGTGGATGAGCAGCCTCTCAGCTGTGGGCGGCTGCCAACTGATGTCTCCATGGCAACGTGGCTGTGTAGAGGAGAAGGCAGTCGAACATGAGCAAGAAACAAAAGCATCACCGTCCACCCGGAGAGAAACACAATGTCAGCAGTCAAGTAGCGCTCACTTGACAATGGCAGAGATCCAAGGAATGAGGGTCAGTTTGGACATTTTGTAGCATCCATAAGTGAGCAGGCCTAATGCACTCAGTCGGAATCCCCACTTGGCCATCACTGACAGGGCAGACGGTGTGGGCAACCTGGCAGATGAGACAATTTGACAGCTAACAGTCTACTCACCCAAGCAGTCTACTCATCCAAGCAGTCTACTCATCCAAGCAGTCTACTCATCCAAGCAGTCTACTCATCCAAGCAGTCTACTCATCCAAGCAGTCTACTCATCCAAGCAGTCTACTCATTCAAGCAGTCTACTCATCCAAGCAGTCTACTCATCCAAGCAGTCTACTCATCCAAGCAGTCTACTCATCCAAGCAGTCTACTCATCAAAGCAGTCTACTCATCCAAGCAGTCTACTCATCAAAGCAGTCTACTCATCAAAGCAGTCTACTCATCAAAGCAGTCTACTCATCAAAGCAGTCTACTCATCCAAGCATCAGACTCACCTCCACTATTTCCTCGTTGGCTGTTAATTTCTTAGACATAACAGTTTCCTTAGGTTCTGCTGGTCTATGCTTATATGGTTTTATATGTCATCTTATATGGTTTACTATAAACCAACTGACTCACATGCATTCCTTCTCTATACCTCCTCCCATCCTCCCTCTTGTAAGGATTCTATTCCTTTCTCACAACTGATACGTCTCTGACGGTTTTGTCAAGATAATAACGACTTCCGTCAAAAAGCCCATGAAATGTTGGATTTCTTCCGCCTTCAAGGCTATCCTGAGAATGTTCTGTCTACAGCTCTTCACCACTGCCAGTCTATTAGTCGTGCAGAGGCTGTCTCCTCCAGGCCGAAACCACGTAACAATAGACCTATTCTCTCACTTACCTACCATCCTCATAATATTGCTGCCAAGAACATTCTCGTGAGACATCTACCCATTCTCCAGGCAGACCCGGTAACTCGCGATGTCTTCTCAGAGCCCCCCCCCCCCCCCACTCCCCCCCCCCCTCCCTGGTGGCATACAGACTGGATCGTAACCTGAGGGATGTGCTGGTCCATAGCACTCTACTCCAACCCCATAAGTCTCTTCCTGGCACGGCGCCATGTCTTCGATCTCGTTGTAAGACCTGTCCACATGTCCTTCAAACCCAGAGTATGGCTTTCCCTAAGACTACTTTCTACATCCGAGAGAGCTTCTCATGAACGAGTCGCAACGTTATCTGTGTGATCATCTGCACACGTTGTGACATGAGATATGTTGGGAAGACAGGTCTTCGTCTGGCGGACAGATTTAGGCAACACCTCTCTGATATCAACAGTGTTGCCCAGAAGCCGGTACCCCTACACTTCAACAGTTCTGACCATTGTGACGTGGCTGATATACAGGTCACGGCGATCAAATCGTTCGCATCTAACGAAAGCGATCGCATGACATTGGAAAACCACCTTATCTTCCAGTTGGGTTCACTCTCCCCTCACGGCCTCAATGTCCAACAGTTTTATTTAAGTCCCATATGCCCCCTGCCCCCTCCCATCCCCGTAGTCGTATAGTCCACTAATAAGCCAGTTACATGTCCTTCACATGACGTCGTAGTCAACGCCAGCCCTATCTTTGCCTTCTGTGACTTCCCGGTTAGTTTGCATTGTCACTTCTCATTGCTTTCTGAACAACCGGCAGTTGTGCTATTTTTTTATGGCAAGCGCCGGTTGGTCTACATCCTATCCCCTGCAGCAGTGTTTCGAGCTTGGAGTGTGGAATAGTGAACTGCATCCGTTACATCGCCACAGAGTCTGCTACAGTGCTCTACCTATCCATATTTTTCCTTTTTTGCTCTCATAGGCTCACACACCCCTTCCTCCCCCCCTCCCCCCCACAGCGTTTCCCTCACTGGTCGTCTTAGCCAATCCCCAAGCTTCTCGCTTTATTGACCTTTAGTCAGTTGATCCTGTTAACCACTACATCCGGTTTATTCCATCCACTGACAGCCACTCAAGCAAGGATACAGATGAGTAACCTTAATACTTTTGTGTAGCGTCTTTCGTGTATTTGTTTGTCTATTTTTATTTATTTGCTCTGTTGCTGATGAAGGCTTTGGCCGCAACGTCCATTTTGTTTCTTGTAGTCGTGCTCTAGTAAAGCTCACAATCTACTTCTCATTTTTCGGTGATTCATTCATTACTCCTGCAGCTGCGTAACAGTCTGCAACAAATCTGCAATGAGTAAGTCAATCAACTAACACCACAAGTCACAGAATGGCCTTGGTCAGCACACGATTTCATTGCTCAACAAGCACATTTAGGGGTGGGTGGTGTGAGTGTGTTGTGTGTGTGCATTTATGTCACGCCCCTGGAAACTTAGATATTATAAATGGCTGCTATCTCACCCAGATCTATGCCCTGCCCATGGTATTCATGTCTCTAATTCTCTTCTCTCCTGCCCATGGTATTCATGTCTCTAATTCTCTTCTCCGTGTGTTGTTACGTCTCTGTCCATGTCCTGCCCATGGTATTCATGTCTCTAATATGGGTGAAGGGATGTGTAGTTGGTGGGGGATGTATGTGTGTGTGTGTGTGTGTGTGGGGGGGGGGGGGGGATATTTGGGAGGATTATTGGAAGTATGTGGGTGTTGGTGGGTTGGGGGGTGTGGACAGGGAATGTGTATTTGGGTGGGTGAATGGGTGTGTAGGAGATTGTGTGGATTGGGGGATGGGTGTGTAATGGGTGTGGGGGATGGGTGTGTGTGTGTGTGGGGGGGGGGGGGGGGTCTGTGAATGGGATATGTCTATGTGGGTGAGATTGTGTGAGTGTGGATGGGGTAAATGTGAGTGGGTGGAAGATGTATGTGTGGGTGGTGAGGATGTTTGTAGGTGGGGATGTGTGGGTGGGTGGAGAGATGTGTGTGTGGGTGAGAGATGTGTGGGTGGGGATGTGCATGAGGAATGCATGTGGGGGATGTGTGTGTGTGGGGGAATGTGTTTATGGGTGGAGTTGTGTGGGAGAGGAGATATGTGAGAGGTGGGGGAGGTGTGGGATGTGCAGGTGGATGACAGATGTATGTGAGGATGGGAGATGTGTGTTTGGCTGGGTGGTTAGGGTGTGTGTGGGTGGGAGGGTATATGAGAGATGCATGTGTTGATGGGCGGGTGGGTGATGTGTGGGTGTGAGTGGTTGATGGATGAGTACATGAGTGGGTGGATGTGTGTGAGAGATGAGTGTATGTTTGGGGGATGTGTGTGTTTGTGGGAAGATGTGTGTGAGCGGTGGATGTGTGTGGGTGGGGTATATGTGGGTGGTGGGGTGTGTGTGGGTGGGAGGTGTGTGATTATGGGTGTTTATGGGTGGGGGGTATGTGTGGGCAGGTGGGGAGATGTGTTTGTGGGTGGGGATGTATGTATAGGTGGAGGATCTGTAGTTGAGAGGTGGTGGATATTGGGTGGGTGAGTGGGTGTAGGTTGGCTGATGTGTGTGTGGGTGGGTGGGAAAAATTGTGAGGGTGCAGGATGTATGTATGGATAGGTGCGGGATGTGTGGGTTGATGGGGGTATGTGTGTGTGTGGTTTTGTGATGTGTGTTTTGCTGGGTGGTTGCGGGTGTGTGGGTGGGTGGTGGAGAATATGTGGGTGGGTGTGTGCATATCGGTTATGGGATGGGTGGGGGATGTATGTATGGGTGGGGACATGTGTGTGGGTGGGGGATCGGTGGGTGGGTGGCGACATGTATGTTTGCATGAGCCTGTGTGAGTGCGTGGAGGTATGTGTGGGTGGGTAGGAGTGTGTTGGGTGGGGGATGTGTGGGTAAGCTGAGAGATGAGTGGGTGGCTGAGGGGTGTGAGGGTGGATGGGGGATGTGTCTCACAACATTGCAATATGCACTGTTTATGTTTACAACTTCTCCGTGTGTTGTTACGTCTCCATCCATGTCCTGCCCATGGTATTCATGTCTCTAATTCTCTTCTCTCCTGCCCATGGTGTTAATGTCTCTAATTCTCTCCTCCATGTGTTGTTACATCTCTGTCCATGTCCTGCCCATGGTATTCATGTCTCTAATTCTCTCCTCCATGTGTTGTTACATCTCTGTCCATGTCCTGCCCATGGTATTCATGTCTCTAATTCTCTTCTCTCCTGCCCATGGTATTCATGTCTCTAATTCTCTTCTCCATGTGTTGTTACATCTCCATACATGTCCCGCCCATGGTATTCATGTCTCTAATTCTCTCCTCCAGTGTATTGTTCTCAGATGTGTGTGTCCTGTCCAGACTTAGACCTGGCTAGTGGTACTGTTCTCATACCATCTCAGTCCCTCCAGTTCTCTCCACCAGCTCCACATTGGTGACCCTGTCATACCATTTCAGTCCCTCCAGTTCTCTCCATCAGCTCCACATTGGTGACCCTGTCATACCATCTCAGTCCCTCCAGTTCTCTCCACCAGCTCCACATTGGTGATCCTGTCATACAATCTCAGTCCCTCCAGTTCTCTCCACCAGCTCCACATTAGTGATCCTGTCATACAGTGTCTGTCCCTCCAGTTTTCTCCACCAGCTCCACATTAGTGATCCTGTCATACAGTGTCAGTACCAGTTCTCTCCACCAGCTCCACATTGGTGATCCTGTCATACCATCTCAGTCCCTCCAGTTCTCTCCACCAGCTCCATATTGGTGATCCTGTCATACCATCTCAGTCCCTCCAGTTCTCTCCACCAGCTCCACATTGGTGATCCTGTCATACCATCTCAGTCCCTCCAGTTCTCTCCACCAGCTCCACATGGGTGATCCTGTCATACAGTGTCAGTCCCTCCAGTTCTCTCCACCAGCTCCACATGGGTGATCCTGTCATACAGTGTCAGTCCCTCCAGTTCTCTCCACCAGCTCCACATGGGTGATCCTGTCATACTGTTTCAGTCCCTACAGTTCTCTCCACCAGCTTGACATTGGTGATCTTGTCATACAGTGTCAGTCTCTCCAGTTCTCTCCACCAGCTCCACATTGGTGATCCTGTCATACCATCTCAGTCCCTCCAGTTCTCTCCACCAGCTCCACATTGGTGATCCTGTCATACCATCTCAGTCCCTCCAGTTCTCTCCACCAGCTCCACATTGGTGATCCTGTCATACCATCTCAGTCCCTCCAGTTCTCTCCACCAGCTCCACATTGGTGATCCTGTCATACCATCTCAGTCCCTCCAGTTCTCTCCACCAGCTCCACATTGGTGATCCTGTCATACAGTGTCAGTCCCTCCAGTTCTCTCCACCAGCTCCACATTGGTGATACTGTCATACAGTTTCAGTCCCTCCAGTTCTCTCCACCAGCTCCACATTGGTGATCCTGTCATACCATCTCAGTCCCTCCAGTTCTCTCCACCAGCTCCACATTGGTGATCCTGTCATACCATCTCAGTCCCTCCAGTTCTCTCCACCAGCTCCACATTGGTGATCCTGTCATACAGTGTCAGTCCCTCCAGTTCTCTCCACCAGCTCCACATTGGTGATACTGTCATACCATCTTAGTCCCTCCAGTTCTCTCCACCAGCTCCACATGTGTGATCCTGTCATATCATCTTAGTCCCTCCAGTTCTCTCCACCAGCTCCACATTGGTGATCCTGTCATACCATCTCAGTCCCTCCAGTTCTCTCCACCAGCTCCACGTTGGTGATCCTGTCATACAGTGTCAGTCCCTCCAGTTCTCTCCACCAGCTCCACATTAGTGATCCTGTCATACCATCTCAGTCCCTCCAGTTCTCTCCACCAGCTCCACATGTGTGATCCTGTCATACCATCTTAGTCCCTCCAGTTCTCTCCACCAGCGCGACATGTGTGATCCTGTCATACCATCTCAGTCCCTCCAGTTCTCTCCACCAGCTCCACATTGGTGATCCTGTCATACCATCTCAGTCCCTCCAGTTCTCTCCACCAGCTCCACATTGGTGATACTGTCATACAGTGTCAGTCCCTCCAGTTCTCTCCACCAGCTTGACATTGGTGATCCTGTCATACCATCTCAGTCCCTCCAGTTCTCTCCACCAGCTCCACATTGGTGATACTGTCATACAGTTTCAGTCCCTCCAGTTCTCTCCACCAGCTCCATATTGGTGATCCTGTCATACCATCTCAGTCCCTCCAGTTCTCTCCACCAGCTCGACATTGGTGATCCTGTCATACCATCTCAGTCCCTCCAATCTGAATCTGACAGCAGCAATTAATGAATGTTTTTTACTGGAAAACTTACCAGAGTGAAATAAGCAAGCATAAGAAAACAGATTGTACAAGCACTCTAAGACATAATGTACAAGCACTTTAGGACAGAATGTACAAGCACTCTAGGACAGAATGTACAAACACTCTAAGACAGAATGTACAAACACTAAGACAGAATGTACAAACACTCTAAGACATAATGTACAAACACTCTAAGACAGAATGTACAAACATTCTAGGACAGAATGTAAAAACATTCTAAGATAAAATGTACAAACACTCTAGGACAGACTAAACAAACACTCTAAGACAAAATGTACAAACACTCTAGGACAGAATGTAAAAACACTCTAAGACAGAATGTACAAACACTCTAGGACAGACTGAACAAACACTCTAAGACAAAATGTACAAACACTCTAGGACAGACTAAACAAACACTCTAAGACAAAATGTACAAACACTCTAGGACAGAATGTAAAAACACTCTAAGATAAAATGTACAAACACGCTAGGACAAACTAAACAAACACTCTAAGACAAAATGTACACTCTAGGACAGAATGTAAAAACACTCTAAGATAAAATGTACAAACACGCTAGGACAGACTAAACAAACACTCTAAGACAAAATGTACAAACACTCTAGGACAGAATGTAAAAACACTCTAAGACACTCAAACACAAGAGAACATGACATATGAACACAAGAGAACATGACATATGAACACAAGAGAGCAGAACATAGAAGAACAAGAGAACAGAACATACCATCTCAGTCCCTCCAGTTCTCTCCACCAGCTCCACATTGGTGACCCTGTCATACCATCTCAGTCCCTCCAGTTCTCTCCATCAGCTCCACATTGGTGACCCTGTCATACCATCTCAGTCCCTCCAGTTCTCTCCACCAGCTCCACATTGGTGATCCTGTCATACAATCTCAGTCCCTCCAGTTCTCTCCACCAGCTCCACATTAGTGATCCTGTCATACAGTGTCTGTCCCTCCAGTTTTCTCCACCAGCTCCACATTAGTGATCCTGTCATACAGTGTCAGTACCAGTTCTCTCCACCAGCTCCACATTGGTGATCCTGTCATACCATCTCAGTCCCTCCAGTTCTCTCCACCAGCTCCACATTGGTGATCCTGTCATACCATCTCAGTCCCTCCAGTTCTCTCCACCAGCTCCACATTGGTGATCCTGTCATACAGTGTCAGTCCCTCCAGTTCTCTCCACCAGCTCCACATTGGTGATACTGTCATACAGTTTCAGTCCCTCCAGTTCTCTCCACCAGCTCCACATTGGTGATCCTGTCATACCATCTCAGTCCCTCCAGTTCTCTCCACCAGCTCCACATTGGTGATCCTGTCATACCATCTCAGTCCCTCCAGTTCTCTCCACCAGCTCCACATTGGTGATCCTGTCATACAGTGTCAGTCCCTCCAGTTCTCTCCACCAGCTCCACATTGGTGATACTGTCATACCATCTTAGTCCCTCCAGTTCTCTCCACCAGCTCCACATGTGTGATCCTGTCATATCATCTTAGTCCCTCCAGTTCTCTCCACCAGCTCCACATTGGTGATCCTGTCATACCATCTCAGTCCCTCCAGTTCTCTCCACCAGCTCCACGTTGGTGATCCTGTCATACAGTGTCAGTCCCTCCAGTTCTCTCCACCAGCTCCACATTAGTGATCCTGTCATACCATCTCAGTCCCTCCAGTTCTCTCCACCAGCTCCACATGTGTGATC
Organism: Cepaea hortensis; assembly: GCA_963921405.1. Lineage (NCBI taxonomy): Eukaryota > Metazoa > Mollusca > Gastropoda > Stylommatophora > Helicidae > Cepaea > Cepaea hortensis. The sequence continues at coordinate 129,125,868 of OY992882.1, read as the reverse complement.
CTGTCATACCATCTTAGTCCCTCCAGTTCTCTCCACCAGCGCGACATGTGTGATCCTGTCATACCATCTCAGTCCCTCCAGTTCTCTCCACCAGCTCCACATTGGTGATCCTGTCATACCATCTCAGTCCCTCCAGTTCTCTCCACCAGCTCCACATTGGTGATACTGTCATACAGTGTCAGTCCCTCCAGTTCTCTCCACCAGCTTGACATTGGTGATCCTGTCATACCATCTCAGTCCCTCCAGTTCTCTCCACCAGCTCCACATTGGTGATACTGTCATACAGTTTCAGTCCCTCCAGTTCTCTCCACCAGCTCCATATTGGTGATCCTGTCATACCATCTCAGTCCCTCCAGTTCTCTCCACCAGCTCGACATTGGTGATCCTGTCATACCATCTCAGTCCCTCCAATCTGAATCTGACAGCAGCAATTAATGAATGTTTTTTACTGGAAAACTTACCAGAGTGAAATAAGCAAGCATAAGAAAACAGATTGTACAAGCACTCTAAGACATAATGTACAAGCACTTTAGGACAGAATGTACAAGCACTCTAGGACAGAATGTACAAACACTCTAAGACAGAATGTACAAACACTAAGACAGAATGTACAAACACTCTAAGACATAATGTACAAACACTCTAAGACAGAATGTACAAACATTCTAGGACAGAATGTAAAAACATTCTAAGATAAAATGTACAAACACTCTAGGACAGACTAAACAAACACTCTAAGACAAAATGTACAAACACTCTAGGACAGAATGTAAAAACACTCTAAGACAGAATGTACAAACACTCTAGGACAGACTGAACAAACACTCTAAGACAAAATGTACAAACACTCTAGGACAGACTAAACAAACACTCTAAGACAAAATGTACAAACACTCTAGGACAGAATGTAAAAACACTCTAAGATAAAATGTACAAACACGCTAGGACAAACTAAACAAACACTCTAAGACAAAATGTACACTCTAGGACAGAATGTAAAAACACTCTAAGATAAAATGTACAAACACGCTAGGACAGACTAAACAAACACTCTAAGACAAAATGTACAAACACTCTAGGACAGAATGTAAAAACACTCTAAGACACTCAAACACAAGAGAACATGACATATGAACACAAGAGAACATGACATATGAACACAAGAGAGCAGAACATAGAAGAACAAGAGAACAGAACATACCATCTCAGTCCCTCCAGTTCTCTCCACCAGCTCCACATTGGTGACCCTGTCATACCATCTCAGTCCCTCCAGTTCTCTCCATCAGCTCCACATTGGTGACCCTGTCATACCATCTCAGTCCCTCCAGTTCTCTCCACCAGCTCCACATTGGTGATCCTGTCATACAATCTCAGTCCCTCCAGTTCTCTCCACCAGCTCCACATTAGTGATCCTGTCATACAGTGTCTGTCCCTCCAGTTTTCTCCACCAGCTCCACATTAGTGATCCTGTCATACAGTGTCAGTACCAGTTCTCTCCACCAGCTCCACATTGGTGATCCTGTCATACCATCTCAGTCCCTCCAGTTCTCTCCACCAGCTCCACATTGGTGATCCTGTCATACAGTGTCAGTCCCTCCAGTTCTCTCCACCAGCTCCACATTGGTGATACTGTCATACAGTTTCAGTCCCTCCAGTTCTCTCCACCAGCTCCACATTGGTGATCCTGTCATACCATCTCAGTCCCTCCAGTTCTCTCCACCAGCTCCACATTGGTGATCCTGTCATACCATCTCAGTCCCTCCAGTTCTCTCCACCAGCTCCACATTGGTGATCCTGTCATACAGTGTCAGTCCCTCCAGTTCTCTCCACCAGCTCCACATTGGTGATACTGTCATACCATCTTAGTCCCTCCAGTTCTCTCCACCAGCTCCACATGTGTGATCCTGTCATATCATCTTAGTCCCTCCAGTTCTCTCCACCAGCTCCACATTGGTGATCCTGTCATACCATCTCAGTCCCTCCAGTTCTCTCCACCAGCTCCACGTTGGTGATCCTGTCATACAGTGTCAGTCCCTCCAGTTCTCTCCACCAGCTCCACATTAGTGATCCTGTCATACCATCTCAGTCCCTCCAGTTCTCTCCACCAGCTCCACATGTGTGATCCTGTCATACCATCTTAGTCCCTCCAGTTCTCTCCACCAGCGCGACATGTGTGATCCTGTCATACCATCTCAGTCCCTCCAGTTCTCTCCACCAGCTCCACATTGGTGATCCTGTCATACCATCTCAGTCCCTCCAGTTCTCTCCACCAGCTCCACATTGGTGATACTGTCATACAGTGTCAGTCCCTCCAGTTCTCTCCACCAGCTTGACATTGGTGATCCTGTCATACCATCTCAGTCCCTCCAGTTCTCTCCACCAGCTCCACATTGGTGATACTGTCATACAGTTTCAGTCTCTCCAGTTCTCTCCACCAGCTCCATATTGGTGATCCTGTCATACCATCTCAGTCCCTCCAGTTTTCTCCACCAGCTCGACATTGGTGATCCTGTCATACCATCTCAGTCCCTCCAATCTGAATCTGACAGCAGCAATTAATGAATGTTTTTTACTGGAAAACTTACCAGAGTGAAATAAGCAAGCATAAGAAAACAGATTGTACAAGCACTCTAAGACATAATGTACAAGCACTTTAGGACAGAATGTACAAGCACTCTAGGACAGAATGTACAAACACTCTAAGACAGAATGTACAAACACTAAGACAGAATGTACAAACACTCTAAGACATAATGTACAAACACTCTAAGACAGAATGTACAAACATTCTAGGACAGAATGTAAAAACATTCTAAGATAAAATGTACAAACACTCTAGGACAGACTAAACAAACACTCTAAGACAAAATGTACAAACACTCTAGGACAGAATGTAAAAACACTCTAAGACAGAATGTACAAACACTCTAGGACAGACTGAACAAACACTCTAAGACAAAATGTACAAACACTCTAGGACAGACTAAACAAACACTCTAAGACAAAATGTACAAACACTCTAGGACAGAATGTAAAAACACTCTAAGATAAAATGTACAAACACGCTAGGACAAACTAAACAAACACTCTAAGACAAAATGTACACTCTAGGACAGAATGTAAAAACACTCTAAGATAAAATGTACAAACACGCTAGAACAGACTAAACAAACACTCTAAGACAAAATGTACAAACACTCTAGGACAGAATGTAAAAACACTCTAAGACACTCAAACACAAGAGAACATGACATATGAACACAAGAGAACATGACATATGAACACAAGAGAGCAGAACATAGAAGAACAAGAGAACAGAACATACCATCTCAGTCCCTCCAGTTCTCTCCACCAGCTCCACATTGGTGACCCTGTCATACCATCTCAGTCCCTCCAGTTCTCTCCATCAGCTCCACATTGGTGACCCTGTCATACCATCTCAGTCCCTCCAGTTCTCTCCACCAGCTCCACATTGGTGATCCTGTCATACAATCTCAGTCCCTCCAGTTCTCTCCACCAGCTCCACATTAGTGATCCTGTCATACAGTGTCTGTCCCTCCAGTTTTCTCCACCAGCTCCACATTAGTGATCCTGTCATACAGTGTCAGTACCAGTTCTCTCCACCAGCTCCACATTGGTGATCCTGTCATACCATCTCAGTCCCTCCAGTTCTCTCCACCAGCTCCATATTGGTGATCCTGTCATACCATCTCAGTCCCTCCAGTTCTCTCCACCAGCTCCACATTGGTGATCCTGTCATACCATCTCAGTCCCTCCAGTTCTCTCCACCAGCTCCACATGGGTGATCCTGTCATACAGTGTCAGTCCCTCCAGTTCTCTCCACCAGCTCCACATGGGTGATCCTGTCATACTGTCTCAGTCCCTACAGTTCTCTCCACCAGCTTGACATTGGTGATCTTGTCATACAGTGTCAGTCTCTCCAGTTCTCTCCACCAGCTCCACATTGGTGATCCTGTCATACCATCTCAGTCCCTCCAGTTCTCTCCACCAGCTCCACATTGGTGATCCTGTCATACCATCTCAGTCCCTCCAGTTCTCTCCACCAGCTCCACATTGGTGATCCTGTCATACCATCTCAGTCCCTCCAGTTCTCTCCACCAGCTCCACATTGGTGATCCTGTCATACCATCTCAGTCCCTCCAGTTCTCTCCACCAGCTCCACATTGGTGATCCTGTCATACCATCTCAGTCCCTCCAGTTCTCTCCACCAGCTCCACATTGGTGATCCTGTCATACAGTGTCAGTCCCTCCAGTTCTCTCCACCAGCTCCACATTGGTGATACTGTCATACAGTTTCAGTCCCTCCAGTTCTCTCCACCAGCTCCACATTGGTGATCCTGTCATACCATCTCAGTCCCTCCAGTTCTCTCCACCAGCTCCACATTGGTGATCCTGTCATACCATCTCAGTCCCTCCAGTTCTCTCCACCAGCTCCACATTGGTGATCCTGTCATACAGTGTCAGTCCCTCCAGTTCTCTCCACCAGCTCCACATTGGTGATACTGTCATACCATCTTAGTCCCTCCAGTTCTCTCCACCAGCTCCACATGTGTGATCCTGTCATACCATCTTAGTCCCTCCAGTTCTCTCCACCAGCTCCACATTGGTGATCCTGTCATACCATCTCAGTCCCTCCAGTTCTCTCCACCAGCTCCACATTGGTGATCCTGTCATACCATCTCAGTCCCTCCAGTTCTCTCCACCAGCTCCACATTGGTGATCCTGTCATACAGTGTCAGTCCCTCCAGTTCTCTCCACCAGTTCCACATTGGTGATACTGTCATACAGTTTCAGTCCCTCCAGTTCTCTCCACCAGCTCCACATTGGTGATCCTGTCATACCATCTCAGTCCCTCCAGTTCTCTCCACCAGCTCCACATTGGTGATCCTGTCATACCATCTCAGTCCCTCCAGTTCTCTCCACCAGCTCCACATTGGTGATCCTGTCATACAGTGTCAGTCCCTCCAGTTCTCTCCACCAGCTCCACATTGGTGATACTGTCATACCATCTTAGTCCCTCCAGTTCTCTCCACCAGCTCCACATGTGTGATCCTGTCATACCATCTTAGTCCCTCCAGTTCTCTCCACCAGCTCCACATTGGTGATCCTGTCATACCATCTCAGTCCCTCCAGTTCTCTCCACCAGCTCCACGTTGGTGATCCTGTCATACAGTGTCAGTCCCTCCAGTTCTCTCCACCAGCTCCACATTAGTGATCCTGTCATACCATCTCAGTCCCTCCAGTTCTCTCCACCAGCTCCACATGTGTGATCCTGTCATACCATCTTAGTCCCTCCAGTTCTCTCCACCAGCGCGACATGTGTGATCCTGTCATACCATCTCAGTCCCTCCAGTTCTCTCCACCAGCTCCACATTGGTGATCCTGTCATACCATCTCAGTCCCTCCAGTTCTCTCCACCAGCTCCACATTGGTGATACTGTCATACAGTGTCAGTCCCTCCAGTTCTCTCCACCAGCTTGGCATTGGTGATCCTGTCATACCATCTCAGTCCCTCCAGTTCTCTCCACCAGCTCGACATTGGTGATCCTGTCATACCATCTCAGTCCCTCCAATCTGACAGCAGCAATTAATGAATGTTTTTTACTGGAAAACTTACCAGAGTGAAATAAGCAAGCATAAGAAAACAGATTGTACAAGCACTCTAAGACATAATGTACAAGCACTTTAGGACAGAATGTACAAGCACTCTAGGACAGAATGTACAAACACTCTAAGACAGAATGTACAAACACTAAGACAGAATGTACAAACACTCTAAGACATAATGTACAAACACTCTAAGACAGAATGTACAAACATTCTAGGACAGAATGTAAAAACATTCTAAGATAAAATGTACAAACACTCTAGGACAGACTAAACAAACACTCTAAGACAAAATGTACAAACACTCTAGGACAGAATGTAAAAACACTCTAAGACAGAATGTACAAACACTCTAGGACAGACTGAACAAACACTCTAAGACAAAATGTACAAACACTCTAGGACAGACTAAACAAACACTCTAAGACAAAATGTACAAACACTCTAGGACAGAATGTAAAAACACTCTAAGACACTCAAACACAAGAGAACATGACATATGAACACAAGAGAACATGACATATGAACACAAGAGAGCAGAACATAGAAGAACAAGAGAACAGAACATAAAAGAACAAGAGGACATAGAAGAACAACAGCACAGACCATAGAAGAATAAGAGAAAGAACAAAGAACAACAGCTCAGAACACAGAAGAACAAGAGCATAGAAGAACAGCAGCATAGAACATACTTGCAGATGTCTTCAATATCCAAATCTTTGTCCCAGTTATCCTTGATGCCCTGCACATGTCCAATACCAACAACACCAACCACAACAGATGGGACCTGACCTAGGGATTGTCACAATACTTGTCACAATCATGTCACATTCATTCATTTGCATCATCATCAACTGCCTTGCTGACTGGCATGGATAGGCATGCTTCTCCACACCTTGCGATCTCCAACAGCAAATCGACTACCTGTCACAACTTTGATCCTAGATCAGTTGCGGACCAAGCCTTAGGGCCTGGTCTGCCCTGCCTGACATTTAGTCTTTAGGTTGCATTTCCTCGCACCAGGTTAAGGCTTGTACCCTCACAACTGCGCTCCTCCACCTGAAGTCGTTGGCACAACGTGGGGTGTCGGGTTCGGTGAGCGCTGCCCAACATTCGGTGCTAACAGAAAGCTAGTAGTACAGTCTACTGTCGTATGGTAGCTCAGTCATATCTGACTAAGCCCAACATTCGGTGCTAACAGAAAGCTAGTAGTACATTCTACTGTCGTATGGTAGCTCAGTCATATCTGACTAAGCCCAACATTTGGTGCCAACAGAAAGCTAGTAGTACAGTCAGTCTACTGTCGTACGGTAGCTCAGTCATATCTGAGACGCACTATTCGGCATCAACAGAAAGCTTGTACTACCCTCTACTGTCATAAGGTAGCTCAGTCATATCTTTAATTAGTCGCGGTTCCAACTTCACGGCAACGGGTCGTCCCCATTATGCTCCGTTCCTGTGCCAATGAATATCACACAAAATGCTCCTCACTGCCCTATGAGAACAATGGAATAGACAGGAGTATCTGCAAGCCAATACCCCGCACAGGTACACTGTGCATAAGGCCGCCGCCAGAATGCCAACACAAAAGTCCTCCACAAAAAATACAGTTCATCGTCGATGGAATTGGCAGTCACCAGAAAGACTTCACTGGCCCAGGTTTTATCCCATATGGCTTGGTCTCTTTCCGCAGGGCGACCCGCCGAAAGCGCCGCACAAAGCACAAACTTCGTAGCTTCAGTGACGACTCCCAGGAATCTCATGAAAAATGCACTTGTGAACTGAAAAGGCAAACCAGCCAATTCAGCAACAGCCGGCCACCATCGTTCTAAACATGCAGTTCATGCTACAAACAACCGCGGAGAGATGTAAAAGCATTCCACACAAAATTAACAGCTCAGTGTCGTGCTGCGCACTCACTCAGTAGCAGGGCGACAGAACCATGCACTACCAGTCCAACATGAGGAAAATGTGAATGCAAACCATAGTCTCAAGCGTACACACACCAGAGGCCTTAGCGGTTTAAACGTCCATGATCTAGACTGGCTGCCATAAGCACATCGTCAAGTATGTGAACTAGACTCATCAGCATGGGGTCAAGAATGTGATCTAGACTATCATCAGCACATGGTCAAGTATGTGATCTAGATTGTCATCAGCATGGGGTCAAGTATGTGATCTAGATTGTCATCAGTATGTGGTCAAGTCTGTGATCTAGATTGTCATCAGCACGTGGTCAAGTATGTGAACTAGACTCATCAGCATGGGGTCAAGAATGTGATCTAGACTGTCATCAGCATGTGGTCAAGTATGTGATCTAGACTGGATGTCATCAGTATGTGGTCAAGTATGTGATCTAGACTGGCTGTCATCAGTATGTGGTCAAGTATGTGATCTAGACTGTCATCTGCATGGGGTCTAGTATGTGATCTAGACTGGCTGTCATCAGTATGTGGTGAAGTATGTGATCTAGACTGTCATCAGCATGTGGTCAATTATGTGATCTAGACTGGCTGTCATCAGCACATGGTCAAGTCTATGATCTAGACTGTCATCAGCATGTGGTCAAGTCTATGATCTAGCCTGTCTTCAGCATGTGGTCAAGTCTATGATCTAGACTGTCATCAGCATGTGGTCAAGTCTATGATCTAGACTGTCATCAGCATGTGGTCAAGTATGTGATCTAGACTGTCATCAGCATGTGGTCAAGTATGTGATCTAGACTGTCATCAGCATGTGGTCAAGTCTATGATCTAGACTGTCATCAGCATGTGGTCAAGTATGTGATCAGCCTGTCATCAACATGTGGTCAAGTCTATGATCTAGACTGTCATCAGCATGTGGTCAAGTATGTGATCAGCCTGTCATCAGCATGTGGTCAAGTATGTGATCTAGACTGTCATCAGCACGTGGTCAAGTATGTGATCTAGATTGTCATCAGCATGTGGTCAAGTCTGTGATCTAGATTGTCATCAGCATGTGGTCAAGTCTGTGATCTAGACTGTCATCAGTATGTGGTCAAGTATGTGATCTAGACTGTCATCAGCATGTGGTCAATTATGTGATCTAGACTGGCTGCCATCAGCATGTGGTCAAGTCTATGATCTAGACTGTCATCAGCATGTGGTCAAGTCTGTGATCTAGACTGTCATCAGCATGTGGTCAAGTCTGTGATCTAGACTGTCATCAGCATGTGGTCAAGTATGCATTCTAGATTCATCAGCACATGGTCAAGTATGTGATCTAGACTCATCAGCACATGGTCAAGTATATGATCTAGACTGTCATCAGCATGTGGTCAAGTCTGTGATATAGATTGTCATCAGCATGTGGTCAAGTCTGTGATATAGATTGTCATCAGCACATAGTCAAGTATATGATATAGCCTGTCATCAGCATGTGGTCAAGTCTGTGATATAGATTGTCATCAGCATGTGGTCAAGTCTGTGATATAGATTGTCATCAGCACATGGTCAAGTATGTGATCTAGACTGTCATCAGCATGTGGTCAAGTCTATGATCTAGACTGTCATCAGCATGTGGTCAAGTCTGTGATACAGATTGTCATCAGCACATGGTCAAGTATGTGATCTAGACTGTCATCAGCATGTGGTCAAGTCTGTGATATAGATTGTCATCAGCACATGGTCAAGTATGTGATCTAGACTGTCATCAGCATGTGGTCAAGTCTGTGATATAGATTGTCATCAGCATGTGGTCAAGTATGTGATCTAGACTGTCATCAACATGTGGTCAAGTATGTGATCTAGACTGTCATCAGTATGTGGTCAAGTATATGATCTAGACTGTCATCAGCATGTGGTCAAGTCTATGATCTAGACTGTCATCAGTACATGGTCAAGTATGTGATCTAGACTGTCATCAGCATGTGGTCAAGTCTGTGATATAGATTGTCATCAGCACATGGTCAAGTATGTGATCTAGACTGTCATCAGCATGTGGTCAAGTCTGTGATATATATTGTCATCAGCATGTGGTCAAGTCTATGATCTAGACTGTCATCAGCATGTGGTCAAGTCTGTGATATAGATTGTCATCAGCATGTGGTCAAGTCTGTGATATAGATTGTCATCAGCACATGGTCAAGTATGTGATCTAGACTGTCATCAGCATGTGGTCAAGTCTGTGATATAGATTGTCATCAGCATGTGGTCAAGTCTATGATCTAGACTGTCATCAGCATGTGGTCAAGTCTGTGATATAGATTGTCATCAGCACATGGTCAAGTATGTGATCTAGACTGTCATCAGCATGTGGTCAAGTCTGTGATATAGATTGTCATCAGCACATGGTCAAGTATGTGATCTAGACTGTCATCAGCACATGGTCAAGTATGTGATCTAGACTGTCATCAGTATGTGGTCAAGTCTATGATCTAGCCTGTCATCAGTATGTGGTCAAGTATATGATCTAGACTGTCATCAGCATGTGGTCAAGTCTGTGATATAGATTGTCATCAGCATGTGGTCAAGTATATGATCTAGCCTGTCAACAGTACATGGTCAAGTATATGATCTAGACTGTCATCAGCATGTGGTCAAGTATGTGATCTAGACTGTCATCAGTATGTGGTCAAGTCTATGATCTAGCCTGTCATCAGCATGTGGTCAAGTCTATGATCTAGACTGTCATCAGTATGTGGTCAATTATGTGATCTAGACTGGCTGTCATCAGCATATGGTCAAGTCTATGATCTAGACTGTCATCAGCATGTGGTCAAGTCTATGATCTAGACTGTCATCAGCATGTGGTCAAGTCTATGATCTAGACTGTCATCAGCATGTGGTCAAGTCTATGATCTAGACTGTCATCAGCATGTGGTCAAGTCTATGATCTAGACTGTCATCAGCATGTGGTCAAGTATGTGATCTAGACTGCCATCAGTATGTGGTCAAGTATGTGATCTAGACTGTCATCAGCATGTGGTCAAGTATGTGATCTAGACTGTCATCAGCATGTGGTCAAGTATGTGATCTAGATTGTCATCAGCACATGGTCAAGTATGTGATCTAGACTGTCATCAGCATGTGGTCAAGTCTATAATCTAGACTGTCATCAGCATGTGGTCAAGTCTATGATCTAGACTGTCATCAGCATGTGGTCAATTATGTGATCTAGACTGGCTGTCATCAGCATGTGGTCAAGTCTATGATCTAGACTGTCATCAGCATGTGGTCAAGTCTATGATCTAGACTGTCATCAGCATGTGGTCAAGTCTGTGATATAGATTGTCATCAGCATGTGGTCAAGTATATGATCTAGCCTGTCAACAGTACATGGTCAAGTATATGATCTAGACTGTCATCAGCATGTGGTCAAGTATGTGATCTAGACTGTCATCAGCATGTGGTCAAGTATATGATCTAGCCTGTCAACAGTACATGGTCAAGTATATGATCTAGACTGTCATCAGCATGTGGTCAAGTATGTGATCTAGACTGTCATCAGTATGTGGTCAAGTCTATGATCTAGACTGTCAACAGCACATGGTCAAGTATGTGATCTAGACTGACCTACCTTCTGGAGCATCAGGACATGGTATTGGTTGAGCCACTTTACGCAATGAATGTGTCAAGTAAATATCCCGCTCCTTCACAAAGACACGGCCAAGGGCAGGGAACTCTCCAGTCATTTCCTCGATCATCTGCTCCAACATGTCCTTCTGTTTGCACTTCTCCACATCTTCTTTCCTTCATTCAACACAAACAGAAAGCCAGTTATTGACACCAATCTTCAACCATGGAATCAACCACACATCTTCTTTCCTTCATTCAACACAAACAGAAAGCCAGTTATTGACACCAATCTTCAACCATGGAATCAACCACACATCTTCTTTCCTTCATTCAACACAAACAGAAAGCCAGTTATTGACACCAATCTTCAACCATGGAATCAACCACACATCTTCTTTCCTTCATTCAACACAAACAGAAAGCCAGTTATTGACACCAATCTTCAAACATGGAATCAACCACACATCTTCTTTCCTTCATTCAACACAAACAGAAAGCCAGTTATTGACACCAATCTTCAACCATGGAATCAACTACACATCTTCTTTCCTTCATTCAACACAAACAGAAAGCCAGTTATTGACACCAATCTTCAAACATGGAATCAACTACACTTCTTCTTTCCTTCATTCAACACAAACAGAAAGCCAGTTATTGACACCAATCTTCAACCATGGAATCAACTACACATCTTCTTTCCTTCATTCAACACAAACAGAAAGCCAGTTATTGACACAAATCTTCATGTAATTTGTTCTTTGGTGAAGAGTATGGCATATGCCAACTTGACTCTCTGCCACAAACTTAAGGATATATATGCATGTAACTTACGTAATTGGTTCCTTGGAGAAGAGTATCACATATGCTAACTTGACTCTCTGCCATAGTAACTAGTTCATTGAACACATATATATGCATGTAACTTACGTAATTTGTTCCTTGGAGAAGAGGATGGCATATGCTAACTTGACTCTCTGCCATAGTAACTAGTTCATTGAACACATATATATGCATGTAACTTACGTAATTGGTTCCTTGGAGAAGAGTATCACGTATGCTAACTTGACTCTGCCATAGTAACTAGTTGATTGAACACATATATATGCATGTAACTTACGTAATTGGTTCCTTGGAGAAGAGGATGGCATATGCTAACTTGACTCTCTGCCACACACTTAAAGATGCCAGTGCCCGTCGCAACGTGATCTGAATGGGTCGGTCACCAAGTATGAACCTACAACCTCCCTTCAGCTTGCGAGCCTGCACATGATTAAATCACAAACATAACATTTACAGGAAATATACAAATAGATAACAGTAAAACAATAACAAATATAACACATTTGGAGGACATACACAAACAGTTAGATATCAGTAATACAATAACAAACATAACACATTTAGAGGACATACACAAATAGATAACAATGATGCAATAACAAACATAAGACATTTAGAGGACATACACAAACAGATAACAATGATACAATAACAAACATAAGACATTTAGAGAACATACACAAACAGATAACAATGATACAATAACAAACATAAGACATTTAGAGGACATACACAAACAGATAACAGTAAAACAATAACAAACATTACACATTTAGAGGACATACACAAATAGTTAGATAACAGTAAAACAATAACAAACATAACATATTTAGAGGACATACACAAACAGTTAGATAACAATAATACAATAACAAACATAAGACATTTAGAGGACATACACAAACAGTTAGATAACAATAATACAATAACAAACATAAGACATTTAGAGAACATACACAAACAGTTAGATAACAATAATACAATAACAAACATAAGACATTTAGAGGACATACACAAACAGTTAGATAACAATAATACAATAACAAACATAAGACATTTAGAGGACATACACAAATAGTTAGATAACAATAATACAATAACAAACATAAGACATTTAGAGGACATACACAAATAGTTAGATAACAATAATACAATAACAAACATAAGACATTTAGAGAACATACACAAACAGATAACAATGATACAATAACAAACATAACACATTTAGAGGACATATAAATAGATAGTAATGATGCAATAACAAACATTACACATTTAGAGGACATACACAAATAGTTAGATAACAATAATACAATAACAAACATAAGACATTTAGAGAACATACACAAACAGTTAGATAACAATAATACAATAACAAACATAAGACATTTAGAGGACATACACAAATAGTTAGATAACAATAATACAATAACAAACATAAGACATTTAGAGAACATACACAAACAGTTAGATAACAATAATACAATAACAAACATAAGACATTTAGAGGACATACACAAATAGTTAGATAACAATAATACAATAACAAACATAACATATTTAGAGGAGATACACAAACAGTTAGATAACAATAATACAATAACAAACATAAGACATTTAGAGAACATACACAAACAGTTAGATAACAATAATACAATAACAAACATAAGACATTTAGAGAACATACACAAACAGTTAGATAACAATAATACAATAACAAACATAAGACATTTAGAGGACATACACAAATAGTTAGATAACAATAATACAATAACAAACATAAGACATTTAGAGGACATACACAAACAGTTAGATAACAATAATACAATAACAAACATAGGACATTTAGAGAACATACACAAACAGTTAGATAACAATAATACAATAACAAACATAAGACATTTAGAGAACATACACAAACAGATAACAATGATACAATAACAAACATAACACATTTAGAGGACATATAAATAGATAGTAATGATGCAATAACAAACATTACACATTTAGAGGACATACACAAATAGTTAGATAACAGTAATACAATAACAAACATAACACATTTAGAGGACATATAAATAGATAGTAATGATGCAATAACATACACAATACATTTAGAGGACATACGCAAATAATTATAGTGTTAGATAACAATAACAATGATACAATAACAAATGTAACACAATTATAGGAAATACACAAATAAAGAGATTGTTAGAAAACACTGATTAACATATACAGGGTATACAGAAGATAGTTATATAGTTACATCTTATTTGTATAATATACACAAATAATTACAGTGTTAGATAATAACAATACATCACACAGAGAACACACAAAATAGTTATATATTCAAATAGTTCAAATATAGTTCAAATATATAGTTTATATATAGTACAATAGTATATAGTTCAAATCCCGAAACAACCACATAATCAATTGATTATTGCTCACTGGATTTAGGAGGCCTGGTGTTCCTTGCCAGTGAGAAGTCCTGATCGTTCGGGTCCCATCGATTGACGGACGTCGGTCGCGGCAATTGGGCAATCTTGAGCATAGCCTACGATGGGTAGCGTTGTGATGTTCTGTTGTGATAATTTGGTGTGTCCAGTGTGTGCCGCGTGGTTACACACCCGCTTCACACGCGAGATCCGGGACTGTTTCCGGATCCGGTCAGGGATATGCACTACTGATGAGCTCAAACGAGGGCGAAACTCGAGTATAGTGTTTCCATATTGACGTGGATAGGCATTAGGTTCATACCAGAATGCGATCGGCGTTGCCAGTAGTGGGTTGTGCTCAATATTTAAATTTCAAATCCCGAAAAAACCACATAATCGATTATTGCTCACTGGATTTAGGAGGCCTGGTGTTCCTTGCCAGTGAGAAGTCCTGATCGTTCGGGTCCCATCGATTGACGGACGTCGGTCGCGGCGATTGGGCAATCTTGAGCATAGCCTACGATGGGTAGCGTTGTGATGTTCTGTTGTGATAATTTGGTGTGTCCAGTGTGTGCCGCGTGGTTACACACCCGCTTCACACGCGTGATCCGGGACTGTTTCCGGATCCGGTCAGGGATATGCACTATTGACGAGCTCAAACGAGGGCGAAACTCGAGTATAGTGTTTCCATATTGACGTGGATAGGCCTTAGGTTCATACCAGAATGCGATCGGCATTGCCAGTAGTGGGTTGTGCTCAATATTTAAATAGTTATATAGTTAGACCATGAATGTATAACATAAGCAAGTGATAGCAATGATACAACATCAATAGCATACGGAGAAAACAGTTACATAGTGAAATAATAATGATATAATTTACATTTTACACAACTGTAAACTTTAGCAATCTTGCAACACAGTTCTACCTTACACCTGTAAGCTATACCACATCTCTCCATATAGTTTTACCCTACAACTATCAACTACAGCACATCTCATAACATAATTCTATTCTACTCTATAACTGTAAACTATAGCACATATCTCCATGTAGTTTTACTCTACAACTATAAACTATAGCACATCTCTCCATGTAGTTTTACCCTACAACTATAAACTATAGCACATCTCCCAACATAGTTCTATTCTACTCTGCAACTGTAAACAATACCACATCTCCCAACATAGTTCTATTATACAACTGTAAACTATAGCACATCTCTCCATGTAGTTTTACCCTACAACTATAAACTATAGCAATCTCCTAATATAGTTCTATTCTACTCTACAACTATAAACTATAGCGACCTCTCAACATAGTTCTATACTATTCTACAACTGTAAACTATAAGAATCTTCCACCAGAGTTCTACTCTACAAATGTAAGCTAGTCATCTCATTTCTCAATCATCTTTAACATGAATCAGAACATCTCTAAAATAACTCTATACTCAGACAATGCTGTCTAGCAAGGACATACCTCATTGAAGGCAACGCGGAATTCACCGCCAGGAGCCATACCCAGTTCTTTGGTAATATACGCAGACATGTTCAGCAGTAGAATGTTGAGTATACCTTGCATGAAACCATTCTGTGGATGGGACAATACAATGCCAGTGAAACAACATGTCAGCATTCATACAATCTGTGGGTAACATAACACTATGTGAGCGTTCATACAATCTCTGAGTGAGACAATACTATGTGGCCATTCATACAATCTGTGGGTGAGATAATACAATGTGAGCATTCATACAATCTGTGAGTGAGACAATACTATGTGAGCATTCATACAATCTGTGGGTGAGACAATACTATGTGAGCATTCATACAATCTGTGAGTGAGACAATACTATGTGGCCATTCATACAATCTGTGGGTGAGACAATACTATGTGGCCATTCATACAATCTGTGGGTAACATAACACTATGTGAGCGTTCATACAATCTGTGAGTGAGACAATACTATGTCAGCATTCATACAATCTGTGAGTGAGACAAAACTATGTGAGCATTCATACAATCTGTGAGTGAGACAATACTATGTGAGCATTCATACAATCTGTGAGTGAGACAATACTATGTGAGCATTCATACAATCTGTGAGTGAGACAATACTATGTGAGCATTCATACAATCTGTGAGTGAGACAATACTATGTCAGCATTCATACAATCTGTGAGTGAGACAATACTATGTGAGCATTCATACAATCTGTGAGTGAGACAATACTATGTGGCCATTCATACAATCTGTGGGTAACATAACACTATGTGAGCGTTCATACAATCTGTGAGTGAGACAATACTATGTCAGCATTCATACAATCTGTGAGTGAGACAAAACTATGTGAGCATTCATACAATCTGTGAGTGAGACAATACTATGTGAGCGTTCATACAATCTGTGAGTGAGACAATACTATGTCAGCATTCATACAATCTGTGAGTGAGACAAAACTATGTGAGCATTCATACAATCTGTTGGTGAGACAATACTATGTGGCCATTCATACAATCTGTGGGTAACATAACACTATGTGAGCGTTCATACAATCTGTGAGTGAGACAATACTATGTCAGCATTCATACAATCTGTGAGTGAGACAAAACTATGTGGCCATTCATACAATCTGTGAGTGAGACAATACTATGTGGCCATTCATACAATCTGTGGGTGAGACAATACTATGTGGCCATTCATACAATCTGTTGGTGAGACAATACTATGTGGCCATTCATACAATCTGTGGGTGAGACAACAATATGTGAGTGAGACAATACTATGTGGCCATTCATACAATCTGTGGGTGAGACAACAATATGTGAGTGAGACAATACTATGTGGCCATTCATACAATCTGTGGGTGAGACAATACTATGTGGCCATTCATACAATCTGTGGGTGAGACAATACTATGTGGCCATTCATACAATCTGTGGGTGAGACAACAATATGTGAGCATTCATACAATCTGTGAGTGAGACAATACTATGTGGCCATTCATACAATCTGTGGGTGAGACAATACTATGTGGCCATTCATACAATCTGTGAGTGAGACAATACTATGTGGCCATTCATACAATCTGTTGGTGAGACAATACTATGTGGCCATTCATACAATCTGTGGGTGAGACAACAATATGTGAGCATTCATACAATCTGTGAGTGAGACAATACTATGTGGCCATTCATACAATCTGTGAGTGAGACAATACTATGTGGCCATTCATACAATCTGTGGGTGAGACAACAATATGTGAGCATTCATACAATCTGTGGGTGAGACAACACTATGTGGCCATTCATACAATCTGTGGGTGAGACAATACTATGTGGCCATTCATACAATCTGTGAGTGAGACAACAATATGTGAGCATTCATACAATCTGTGAGTGAGACAATACTATGTGGCCATTCATACAATCTGTGGGTGAGACAATACTATGTGGCCATTCATACAATCTGTGGGTAACATAACACTATGTGAGCGTTCATACAATCTGTGAGTGAGACAATACTATGTCAGCATTCATACAATCTGTGAGTGAGACAAAACTATGTGAGCATTCATGCAATCTCTGAGTGAGACAATACTATGTGAGCATTAATACAATCTCTGAGTGAGACAACACTATGTGAGCATTCACACACTCTGTGATTGAGACAATACTATGTGAGCATTAATACAATCTCTGAGTGAGACAACACTATGTGAGCATTCATACAATCTGTGGGTGAGACAACACTATGTGAGCATTCACACACTCTGTGATTGAGACAATACTATGTGAGCATTCATACAATCTCTGAGTGAGACAACACTATGTGAGCATTCATACAATCTCTGAGTGAGACAACACTATGTGAGCATTCATACAATCTGTGGGTGAGACAACACTATGTGGCCATTCATACAATCTGTGGGTGAGACAACACTATGTGAGCATTCACACACGCTGTGATTGAGACAATACTATGTGAGCATTCATACAATCTCTGAGTGAGACAACACTATGTGAGCATTCATACAATCTCTGAGTGAGACAACACTATGTGAGCATTCATACAATCTCTGAGTGAGACAACACTATGTGAGCATTCATACAATCTGTGGGTGAGACAACACTATGTGAGCATTCATACAATCTGTGGGTGAGACAACACTATGTGGCCATTCATACAATCTGTGTGTGAGACAATACTATGTGAGCATTCATACAATCTCTGAGTGAGACAACACTATGTGAGCATTCATACAATCTCTGAGTGAGACAACACTATGTGAGCATTCATACAATCTGTGGGTGAGACAACACTATGTGGCCATTCATACAATCTGTGGGTGAGACAACACTATGTGGCCATTCATACAATCTGTGGGTGAGACAACACTATGTGGCCATTCATACAATCTGTGTGTGAGACAATACTATGTGAGCATTCATACAATCTGTGAGTGAGACAATACTATTTGAGCATTCATACAATCTCTGAGTGAGACAATACTATGTGAGCATTCATACAATCTGTGGGTGAGACAACACTATGTGAGCATTCATACAATCTCTGAGTGAGACAACACTATGTGAGCATTCACACACGCTGTGATTGAGACAATACTATGTGAGCATTCATACAATCTCTGAGTGGGGACAACACTATGTGAGCATTCACACTCTGTGATTGAGACAATACTATGTGAGCATTCATACAATCTCTGAGTGAGACAACACTATGTGAGCATTCATACAATCTCTGAGTGAGACAACACTATGTGAGCATTCATACAATCTCTTGGTGAGACAACACTATGTGAGCATTCATACAATATGTGGGTGAGACAACACTATGTGAGCATTCACACACTCTGTGATTGAGGCAATACTATGTGAGCATTCATACAATCTCTGAGTGAGACAACACTATGTGAGCATTCACACACTCTGTGATTGAGGCAATACTATGTGAGCATTCATACAATCTGTGGGTGAGACAACACTATGTGAGCATTCACACACTCTGTGATTGAGGCAATACTATGTGAGCATTCATACAATCTCTGAGTGAGACAACACTATGTGAGCATTCATACAATCTCTGAGTGAGACAACACTATGTGAGCATTCATACAATCTCTGAGTGAGACAACACTATGTGAGCATTCATACAATCTCTTAGTGAGACAACACTATGTGAGCATTCACACAATCTGTGAGTGAGACAATACTATGTGAGCATTCATACAATCTCTGAGTGGGGACAACACTATGTGAGCATTCACACTCTGTGATTGAGACAATACTATGTGAGCATTCATACAATCTCTGAGTGGGGACAACACTATGTGAGCATTCACACAATCTGTGAGTGAGACAATACTATGTGAGCATTCATACAATCTCTTAGTGAGACAACACTATGTGAGCATTCACACAATCTGTGAGTGAGACAATACTATGTGAGCATTCATACAATCTCTTAGTGAGACAACACTATGTGAGCATTCACACAATCTGTGAGTGAGACAACACTATGTGAGCATTCATACAATCTCTTAGTGAGACAACACTATGTGAGCATTCACACAATCTGTGAGTGAGACAATACTATGTGGGCATTCATACAATCTCTGAGTGGGGACAACACTATGTGAGCATTCACACTCTGTGATTGAGACAATACTATGTGAGCATTCATACAATCTCTGAGTGGGGACAACACTATGTGAGCATTCACACTCTGTGATTGAGACAATACTATGTGAGCATTCATACAATCTCTGAGTGAGACAACACTATGTGAGCATTCGCACACTCTGTGATTGAGACAATACTATGTGAGCATTCATACAATCTCTGAGTGAGACAACACTATGTGAGCATTCACACACTCTGTGATTGAGACAATACTATGTGAGCATTCATACAATCTCTGAGTGAGACAACCACATAAATCCGTTCTTCTACAATCAGTGGGTGAGACAGAATGGCTGAATAAACAAGAATACTCACTGAGCTGTCATCACCAATAACAACATTAACAACAAAATCACCAACAACAACATAAACAACAACATCCCAAACAACATCACCACCAACAACAATATCCCCAACATCAACAACAACAGCATCACCTACGTCAACAACATCATCATCATATATACAACATATACTGTATATATATAATGTACATACATATATTTATAATATATATAACATATTATGGTCTCCCATGAGAATCCCCAACATCAACAACAACAGCATCACCTACGTCAACAACATCATCATCATATATACAACATATACTGTATATATATAATGTACATACATATATTTATAATATATATAACATATTATGGTCTCCCATGAGAAGAGAAGACAGTCATGTAATGGTCACCCATGAGAAGACTGTCGTGTTATGGTCTCCCATGAGAAGAGAGTCATGTAATGGTCACCCATGAGAAGAGAGTCATGTAATGGTCACCCATGAGAAGAGAAGACTGTCATGTTATGGTCTCCCATGAGAAGAGAGTCATGTTATGGTCTTACATTAGAAGAGAGTCATGTTATGGTCACCCATGAGAAGAGAGTCATGTTATAGTCTCCCATGAGAAGAGAGTCATGTTATGGTCTCCCATGAGAAGACTGTCATGTAATCGTCACCCATGAGAAGAGAGTCATGTAATGGTCAGCCATGAGAAGACAGTCATGTAATGGTCAGCCATGAGAAGACAGACATGTAATGGTCAGCCATGAGAAGACTGTCATGTTATGGTCAGCCATGAGAAAAGAGTCATGTAATGGTCAGCCATGAGAAGACTGTCATGTAATGGTCAGCCATGAGAAGACTGTCATGTAATGGTCAGCCATGAGAAGAGAGTCATGTAATGGTCAGCCATGAGAAGAGAGTCATGTAATGGTCAGCCATGAGAAGACTGTCATGTAATGGTCACCCATGAGAAGACTGTCATGTTATGGTCAGCCATGAGAAGAGAGTCATGTTATGGTCAGCCATGAGAAGAGAGTCATGTAATGGTCACCCATGAGAAGACTGTCATGTTATGGTCAGCCATGAGAAGAGAGTCATGTTATGGTCAGCCATGAGAAGAGAGTCATGTAATGGTCAGCCATGAGAAGACAGTCATGTAATGGTCAGCCATGAGAAGACTGTCTTGTAATGGTCACCCATGAGAAGACTGTCATGTTATGGTCAGCCATGAGAAGAGAGTCATGTAATGGTCAGCCATGAGAAGACAGACATGTAATGGTCAGCCATGAGAAGACTGTCATGTAATGGTCAGCCATGAGAAGACTGTCATGTAATGGTCAGCCATGAGAAGACTGACATGTAATGGTCACCCATGAGAAGAGAGTCATATAATGGTCAGCCATGAGAAGACTGTTATGTAATGGTCAGCCATGAGGAGAGAGTCATGTAATGGTCACAATGAGAAGAGTCATGTAATGGTCACCCATGAGAAGAGAGTCATGTAATGGTCAGCCATGAGAAGACTGTCATGTAATGGTCACAATGAGAAGAGTCATGTAATGGTCACCCATGAGAAGAGAGTCATGTAATGGTCAGCCATGAGAAGACTGTCATGTAATGGTCAGCCATGAGAAGACTGTCATGTAATGGTCAGCTATGAGAAGACTGACATGTAATGGTCACCCATGAGAAGAGAGTCATGTAATGGTCAGCCATGAGAAGAGAGTCATGTAATGGTCAGCCATGAGAAGGGAGTCATGTAATGGTCACCAATGAGAAGAGTCATGTAATGGTCAGCCATGAGAAGACTGTCGTGTAATGGTCAGCCGCAAGAAGACTGACATGTAATGGTCACCCATGAGAGACAGTCATGTAATGGTCACCCATGAGAGACAGTCATGTAATGGTCACCCATGAGAAGAGAGTCATGTAATGGTCAGCCATGAGAAGACTGTCATGTAATGGTCAGCCATGAGATGACCGTCATGTAATAGTCAGCCATGAGAAGACTGTCATGTAATGGTCAGCCATGAGAAGACTGACATGTAATGGTCACCCATGAGAAGAGAGTCATGTAATGGTCACCCATGAGAAGACTGTCATGTAATGGTCAGCCATGAGAAGAGAGTTATGTAATGGTCAGTCATGAGAAGACTGTCATGTAATGGTCAGCCATGAGAAGAGTCATGTAATGGTCAGCCATGAGAAGAGTCATGTAATGGTCAGTCATGAGAAGAGACTCATGTAAAGGTCACCCATGAGAAGAGAAGACTGTCATGTAATGGTCAGCCATGAGAAGAGAGTCATGTAATGGTCACCCATGAGAAGAGAGTCATGTAATGGTCAGCCATGAGAAGACTGACATGTAATGGTCACCCATGAGAGACAGTCATGTAATGGTCAGCCATGAGAAGAGTCATGTAATGGTCACCCATGAGAAGAGAGTCATGTAATGGTCACCCATGAGAAGAGTCATGTAATGGTCAGCCATGAGAAGACTGTCATGTTACGGTCTCCCATGAGAAGAGAGTCATGTAATGGTCAGCCATGAGAAGAGAGTCATGTAATGGTCACCCATGAGAGACAGTCATGTAATGGTCAGCCATGAGAAGACTGTCATGTAATGGTCAGCCATGAGAAGAGAGTCATGTTATGGTCAGCCATGAGAAGAGAGTCATGTAATGGTCAGCCATGAGAAGACAGACATGTAATGGTCAGCCATGAGACGACTGTCATGTAATGGTCAGCCATGAGAAGACTGTCATGTAATGGTCAGCCATGAGAAGACTGACATGTAATGGTCACCCATGAGAAGAGAGTCATATAATGGTCAGCCATGAGAAGACTGTTATGTAATGGTCAGCCATGAGGAGAGAGTCATGTAATGGTCACAATGAGAAGAGTCATGTAATGGTCACCCATGAGAAGAGAGTCATGTAATGGTCAGCCATGAGAAGACTGTCATGTAATGGTCACAATGAGAAGAGTCATGTAATGGTCACCCATGAGAAGAGAGTCATGTAATGGTCAGCCATGAGAAGACTGTCATGTAATGGTCAGCCATGAGAAGACTGTCATGTAATGGTCAGCTATGAGAAGACTGACATGTAATGGTCACCCATGAGAAGAGAGTCATGTAATGGTCAGCCATGAGAAGAGAGTCATGTAATGGTCAGCCATGAGAAGGGAGTCATGTAATGGTCACCAATGAGAAGAGTCATGTAATGGTCAGCCATGAGAAGACTGTCGTGTAATGGTCAGCCGCAAGAAGACTGACATGTAATGGTCACCCATGAGAGACAGTCATGTAATGGTCACCCATGAGAGACAGTCATGTAATGGTCACCCATGAGAAGAGAGTCATGTAATGGTCAGCCATGAGAAGACTGTCATGTAATGGTCAGCCATGAGACGACCGTCATGTAATAGTCAGCCATGAGAAGACTGTCATGTAATGGTCAGCCATGAGAAGACTGACATGTAATGGTCACCCATGAGAAGAGAGTCATGTAATGGTCACCCATGAGAAGACTGTCATGTAATGGTCAGCCATGAGAAGAGAGTTATGTAATGGTCAGTCATGAGAAGACTGTCATGTAATGGTCAGCCATGAGAAGAGTCATGTAATGGTCAGCCATGAGAAGAGTCATGTAATGGTCAGTCATGAGAAGAGACTCATGTAAAGGTCACCCATGAGAAGAGAAGACTGTCATGTAATGGTCAGCCATGAGAAGAGAGTCATGTAATGGTCACCCATGAGAAGAGAGTCATGTAATGGTCAGCCATGAGAAGACTGACATGTAATGGTCACCCATGAGAGACAGTCATGTAATGGTCAGCCATGAGAAGAGTCATGTAATGGTCACCCATGAGAAGAGAGTCATGTAATGGTCACCCATGAGAAGAGTCATGTAATGGTCAGCCATGAGAAGACTGTCATGTTACGGTCTCCCATGAGAAGAGAGTCATGTAATGGTCAGCCATGAGAAGAGAGTCATGTAATGGTCACCCATGAGAGACAGTCATGTAATGGTCAGCCATGAGAAGACTGTCATGTAATGGTCAGCCATGAGAAGAGAGTCATGTTATGGTCAGCCATGAGAAGAGAGTCATGTAATGGTCAGCCATGAGAAGAGAGTCATGTTATGGTCAGCCATGAGAAGACTGTCATGTTATGGTCTCCCATGAGAAGAGAGTCATGTTATGGTCAGCCATGAGAAGGGAGTCATGTTATGGTCTCCCATGAGAAGAGAGTCATGTTATGGTCAGCCATGAGAAGAGAGTCATGTAATGGTCAGCCATGAGAAGAGAGTCATGTTATGGTCAGCCATGAGAAGAGAGTCATGTTATGGTCAGCTATGAGAAGACTGTCATGTTATGGTCTCCCATGAGAAGAAAGTCATGTTATGGTCTCCCATGAGAAGAGAGTCATGTTATGGTCAGCCATGAGAAGACTGTCATGTTATGGTCAGCCATGAGAAGAGAGTCATGTAATGGTCAGCCATGAGAAGACAGTCATGTAATGGTCAGCCATGAGAAGAGAGTCATGTAATGGTCACCCATGAGAAGAGAGTCATGTAATGGTCACCCATGAGAAGAGTCATGTAATGGTCAGCCATGAGAAGAGAGTCATGTAATGGTCAGCCATGAGAAGAGAGTCATGTAATGGTCACCCATGAGAGACAGTCATGTAATGGTCAGCCATGAGAAGACTGTCATGTAATGGTCAGCCATGAGAAGACTGTCATGTAATGGTCAGCCATGAGAAGACTGTCATGTAATGGTCACCCATGAGAAGAGAGTCATGTAATGGTCACCCATGAGAGGCAGTCATGTAATGGTCAGCCATGAGAAGACTGTCATGTAATGGTCAGCCATGAGAAGAGAGTCATGTAATGGTCAGATATGAGAAGAGAGTCATGTAATGGTCACCCATGAGAGACAGTCATGTAATGGTCAGCCATGAGAAGACTGTCATGTAATGGTCAGCCATGAGAAGACTGTCATGTAATGGTCAGTCATGAGAAGACTGTCATGTAATGGTCAGCCATGAGAAGACTGTCATGTAATGGTCAGCCATGAGAAGAGAGTCATGTAATGGTCAGATATGAGAAGAGAGTCATGTAATGGTCACCCATGAGAGACAGTCATGTAATGGTCAGCCATGAGAAGAGAGTCATGTAATGGTCAGCCATGAGAAGACTGTCATGTAATGGTCAGCCATGAGAAGACTGTCATGTAATGGTCACCCATGAGAAGAGAGTCATGTAATGGTCAGCCATGAGAAGGCTGACATGTGTACCCACCCTCTTGATGACCTGCTGGATGGTGCTCAAGTTGATGTTCTTGGCTTCCTCCAAGATCTTGGCTTCATCCATCTTGAGGATGTTGACCCGGCTCTGACACAGCTCCACCATGATCACGTGTGGCTTGGTGGCTTGTATGACCTACATCAGACATCAGCAGCCAGACCAGCTATACACATCATACGTACCCAGCATCACACTGGTATGTGTCACATTGTCACATGATGTCAGGTGACATAACATCTCATACTGTCACATGATGTCAGGTGGGATAACATCTCTTGTTGTCACATGTCAGGTAAGATAACATCTCATACTGTCACATGATGTCAGGTGGGATAACATCTCTTGTTGTCACATGTCAGGTAAGATAACATGACACACTGTCAAATCTCACAGTGAGATAACATCTTATATTGTCATGTCAGGTAAGATAACATCTCATATTGTAAATGTCACAGTGAGATAACATCTCATATTGCCACATATCAGGTGAGATAACATCTCATGTTGCCACATGTCAGGCAAGGTAACATCTCATACTGTCAAATGTCACAGTGAGATAACATCTTATATTGTCATGTCAGGTAAGATAACATCTCATATTGTCAAATGTCACACTGAGATATCTTATATTATCAAATGTCAGGTTAAGATAACATCTCATATTGTCAAATGTCACAGTGAGATGACATCTTATATTTTCACATGTCAGGTAAGATAACATGTGATATTGTCAAATGTCACAGTGAGATAATATCTCATATTGTCATGTCAGGTAAGATAACATCTCATATTGTCACATGTCAGGTGAGATAACATCTCATATCATCTCAATGCATGCTTGTCTTGTTTTTTCTCCTTAACCCCCCCCCCCCCCCTTCCCCGCCCAAAGCACACACAAACATGCATATCTCAACATATTACTGTGATTCAAGCTCGCATGCATGTGTTTCTTCCCCCCCCCCCCCCCCCCCCAAATGATGTAACAACAACATGCTGTACCTTGGACACATCATCCTGACTCTCCTTGCTGAAGTGGGCAGTGCCAACAACATACACCAGGCAGCCATCGCGGTGAAGTAGGGTCACAGTTTCTGGAAGATCTGCCATGGAAGCAGGCACTCGGTGTGTGGGGTCCACATCAGCTTCACCATCTGTGAACATGTCATCTTCATCAACGCCATCACTCAGCCACCCCTCGTTGTCTTGTTCACCTGCAGCAGACAATGTTGAGTCTCTGACACACACACACACCAAGAATAGTACCTACAGCTAGGTAGACAATGAGACACACATCAAGAATAGTACCTACAGCTAGGCAGACAATGAGATACACATCAAGAATAGTACCTACAGCTTGGTAGACAATGAGACACACATCAAGAATAGTACCTACAGCTTGGCGAACAATGATGAGACACACATCAAGAATAGTACCTACAGCTAGGCAGACAATGATGAGACATACATCAAGAATAGTACCTACAGCTTGGCAGACAATGATGAGACATACATCAAGAATAGTACCTACAGCTAGGCAGACAATGAGACACACATCAAGAATAGTACCTACAGCTAGGCAGACAATGATGAGACATACATCAAGAATAGTACCTACAGCTAGGTAGACAATGAGACACACATCAAGAATAGTACCTACAGCTTGGCGAACAATGATGAGACACACATCAAGAATAGTACCTACAGCTAGGAAGACAATGATGAGACATACATCAAGAATAGTACCTACAGCTTGGCAGACAATGATGAGACATACATCAAGAATAGTACCTACAGCTAGGCAGACAATGATGAGACACACATCAAAAATAGTACCTACAGCTTGGTGAACAATGATGAGACACACATCAAGAATAGTACCTACAGCTTGGCAGACAATGATGAGACATACATCAAGAATAGTACCTACAGCTTGGCAGACAATGATGAGACACACATCAAGAATAGTACCTACAGCTAGGCAGACAATGAGACACACATCAAGAATAGTACCTACAGCTAGGTAGACAATGAGACACACATCAAGAATAGTACCTACAGCTTGGCGAACAATGATGAGACACACATCAAGAATAGTACCTACAGCTAGGCAGACAATGATGAGACATACATCAAGAATAGTACCTACAGCTTGGCAGACAATGATGAGACACACATCAAGAATAGTACCTACAGCTAGGCAGACAATGATGAGACATACATCAAGAATAGTACCTACAGCTTGGCAGACAATGATGAGACATACATCAAGAATAGTACCTACAGCTTGGCAGACAATGATGAGACACACATCAAGAATAGTACCTACAGCTAGGCAGACAATGATGAGACACACATCAAGAATAGTACCTACAGCTAGGTAGACAATGAGACACACATCAAGAATAGTACCTACAGCTTGGCGAACAATGATGAGACATACATCAAGAATAGTACCTACAGCTTGGCGGACAATGATGAGACATACATCAAGAATAGTACCTACAGATAGATAAGCAATTCTACTTTTGTTTGCCTGAAATTTGTCTATAACTGCAATGTTGTCTCTTGTTTGAATTTCACTAACTTTTTAGTTCACTCAGTGGTCCATAGAATTTATCTTCCACTGTTGTCTTTCTCTGCCAGAAGGGTTGCCTAGATATTTTGTACTTTGGGCAGTCTTGGAGTATGTGATCTTTTGTCTGCGGCGCCAATCAACATGCGCACATAATTGATTTGCCAATCTTGAAACTTGTGGATAATATCACTAGAAACAGACTCTGGTGCTGGACTGGTAAACAATGAGAAAACCTGTGGATAATATCACTAGAAAGTCCTTCCTCTGGAACCCACATAAAACACGAAATAGAGCGAGGCCTACAAACATATGGAGTAGAGAACTAGAGATGATAATATGGGGAACTAGATAATATGGAGAACTAGAGATGATAATATGGGGAACTAGAGAAGATAATATGGGAAACTAGAGAAGATAATATGGGGAACTAGAGATGATAATATGGGGAACTAGAGATGATAATATGGGGAACTAGAGATGATAATATGGGGAACTAGAGATGATAATATGGGGAGGATATGGAGGAAGCTGCAGGAGGCAGCACAAGATAGGAGTGCTTAGTGTGAGGGTGTGAGTGGGTTGAGGGTGTGAGTGGGTTGAGGGTGTGAGTGGGTTGAGGGTGTGAGTGGGTTGAGGGTGTGAGTGGGTTGAGGGTGTGAGTGGGTTGAGGGTGTGAGTGGGTTGAGGAGGGCTTGGTGTGAGGGTGTTGAGGGTGACTGGATTGAGGGTGTGAGTGGGCTGAGGGTGTGAGTTGGTTGAGGGTGTGAGTGGGTTGAGGAGGTCTTGGTGTGAGCAGGTTGAGGGTGTGAGTGGGTTGAGTTGGGCTTGGTGTGAGTGTATTGAGGAGGGCTTGGTGTGAGTGGGTTGAGGAGGGCTTGGTGTGCGTGTGTTGAGGAGGACTTGGTGTGTGTTGAGGGGTTGATGTGAGTGTGTTGAGGAGGGCTTAGTGTAAGGGTATTGAGGAGGGCTTGGTGTGAGTGTGTTGAGGGTGAGTGGGTTGAGGAGGGCTTGGTGTGAGTGGGTTGAGAGCTGTTGGAGTGGATGAGGGCTTGTGAGTGGGTTGAGAGCTGTTGGAGAGGATGAGGGCTTGTGAGTGGGTTGAGGGCTAGTGTGAGTAGGTTGAGTAGGGTTTGGGGTGAGTGGTTTAGGATGGCTTGGGGTGAGTGGGTTGATGAGGCCTTGGTGTGAGCGGGATGAGGCTTGGTGTGAGTTGTGGGTTTGAGTGGATTGAGGCTTTGAGTGGGTTGAGGGTGTGAGTGGGTTGAGGAGGGATTGATGTGAGTGGGTTGAGGGCTTGGTGTTAGTGGGTTGAGGGTGTGAGTGGGTTGAGGGTGTGGGTGGGTCAAGGAGGCATTGGTGTGAGTGGGTTGAGGGTTTGAGTGGGTTGAGGGTGTGAGTGGGTTGAGGGCTTGGTGTGAGTGGGTTGAGGGTGTGAGTGGGTTGAGGGTGTGAGTGGGTTGAGGAGGGTTTGGTGTGAGTGGGTTGAGGGTGTGAGTGGATTGAAGGTGTGAGTGGGTAGCGGACATATGCACCACTGGGGGATTAGAAGACGAAGAAGAGGAGGGGAGAAATATTTTTTACCAGTAGTATGACATACATCGAATTGTAGAAGCATTTACTATAAACAATACAACGTTTAATAAGTTGTTAAAACATTTACCACCAACAAGCTGTTGTTATAAATGTCCAACATCAAGCACAGTCACAGGAACCAACCTTCTGAAGCCATCTCCTCATTGCCATCATCTTCCTTGTTGAGATGTGATGCTCCTCCCACATTATTGTTGATTGCATTATCTACCACAATATGGCCAGAATTATTGTTTGTCATTGCGTCATCATTGCTTGCCTCCTGGGACATGGTCAGATGTGTCTGTGGTGTTTCCTGCCAGAGGGACACAACATCTGTACCACAGACAGGACATGTCCTAGAGAAACACAACATCTGTACCACAGACAGGACATGTCCTAGAGGGACACAACATCTGTACCACAGACAGGACATGTCCTAGAGAAACACAACATCTGTACCACAGACAGGACATGTCCTAGAGAAACACAACATCTGTACCACAGACAGGACATGTCCTAGAGAAACACAACATCTGTACCACAGACAGGACATGTCCTAGAGGGACACAACATCTGTACCACAGACAGGACATGTGCCAGAGGGACACAACATCTGTACCACAGACAGGACATGTGCCAGAGGGACACAACATCTGTACCACAGACAGGACATGTGCCAGAGGAACACAACATCTGTACCACAGACAGGACATGTCCTAGAGAAACATAACATATGTACCACAGACAGGACATGTACTAGAGAAACACAACATCTGTACCACAGACAGGACATGTGCATTTTGGGGAAATCCATCTCCCATTTATAAATGTACTTAAGCACACATGGACAGATCAGCATTCTGCTGACCAGTAGGCACAGATGATCATGTTAAGGCTTCGGACAGGGCTAACAAACTGAAGAAGCATATTACAGCTTCTCTGGGTGACTCAGCCGTCTGCTCGTGTGGTCTGCTCGTGTGGTCTGCTCGTGTGGTCTGCTCGTGTGGACAGTGTCATCAAATTATTGAGCATGTTCTCCAGCAAGTCCCCCCGGTACAGTCAGCTAGCACGGGAACACTGGCCTAAAGGGACAGCACTGCCTTCACAACTGTATGGAACACTGTATGGAACACTGTATGGAACACTGGCCTAAAGGGACAGCACTGCCTTCACAACTGTATGGAACACTGTATGGAACACTGTATGGAACACTGTATGGAACACTGTATGGAACAAAGTATGGAACACTGTATGGAACACTGGCCCAGAGAGATAGCACTGCATTCACAACTATATGGAAGTAAATATTTGAAGTATTTATATTTGACTACCTAAAGAAAACCGGAAATGGCTCGTCAGATTCCCTAGTTCTTTAACAGATTATGTATATGGAAGTAAAATTCTACTGACGATCATAATGGGAAGACTTCATTAGAAAATGGAAGAAGAGATTAATGTGTTTCAAGCTGGATTTAGACAAGGAAAAGGAACAAGAGATCACATACTCAACGTGCGTTTAATAATAGAGAAGTATAGAGAATTTACCGGCCTCTATTGCTAAGGGCTTGCGAACGCGGTTTGTGAGCCCGCATACCCGGGTTCGAAACACAGCGGTGCTGGTTTTTTCAAAAAAGGTATAGGAGCCGGTCGTTCAGAAAGCAATGGCAAACTTATGAACGTAAAAATTTGCCCAGGAATCACGAACAGTGAAAATGCTGGGGTTAGCTGTGAAGGACATGCAACTTAATTTTTAATTTTAATAGAGAATTTAATGTAAATCTATTCTCATGTTTTGTGGATTATTCAAAGGCATCTGACTGAGTACATCATCAGAAACTTTAGGAAATCAAGAGGAAAATGGGTGATCCATCACATGTAGTACAACTCGTAAAAATGCTCTATCTAGACCAACAAGCAGTGGTTAGAATAGATGGTGAGATATCAGATTGTTAGTTAGTTAGTTTGACATCAAGCAAGGAGTAGATCATGGCTGTGTGCTGTCTCATATTTGTTTCACCTGTATTATTCTTGTACTATTCACTGATTCTTGTCATAATTATTGTCAGTAACAGCTTTGTCATGTGACACATAAGACATTGTGTCATGCTCTTCGCATTCTATAGCATCTGGTTTCCATCATCATGTGGCATGCTGATCAGCGTGGGTGGTCAAGATTCGCCATCTCACTCCATCACCAGGGTCGTGGATCAGCTCAGTGTTCCTGTTTCGACCTGCCATGTGGCCAAGCGATCCAGGTACTTACTTCTCTGCCTTCCCCTTGTTCTCTTCCCCTCGATCTTACCAGTTGTCACAAAGTTCTCCAATGTATTTCTTGTCATAACGTGACCAAACAATGCTGACTGTCTTCTTCTTCTTCTTCTTCTTCTTCTTCTTCTTCTTCTTCTTCTTCTTCTTCTTCTTCTTCTTCTGCGTTCACCCGGAGAATTTTTCGGACGTGATTGCCTTGTGCCTGTTTACAGCAGGGCTGTGTTCTTGCGCCATTAGGCCGACACATCCGACATCTGCAGCCTGTCTATGTCTAATTTCTCTAATCAATTTACGATTTTTATTTGTTTCTCGTAGGACTTGGTCATTAGTTTTTTCTGTCTGTCCATGGTATTCTTTGCATTTTCCTCAGAAACCACATTTCCACAGCCATCTAGATGTTTTTCAGCTTGTTTGCTCATTGACAAGGCTTCATATCCATATGAATTGGAAACAAATAGGTATATTAAGCTCCTGCGAGAAGAAACGTACTAAACATCAACACGTTGCACATACCTAACAAGGCGATCCATCATATCGTGAAATACAGGTGAAAATCCTAAATCAGAAGCACTCAATAAATATATAAAATGAATAATAAAATAAAATAAAATAAAATACACACAAACGCGTACAATACGACACACAGGATGGCCGATGTTTCGATTCTCAGAATCTTTGTCAAGGACAGGACACCACAGATAGCTAACACAACGAATACAGCAAACAAAGAAAAAAACACAGCTACTCCGATGCCATGTGGGGCATATCCATACAAAAGCACGGGTTCTATGTGGTTTCCTTGGCAGAGCTTTAAAGATGGATTTTAATAGATCACTGGGAATATACCTACTAGTGTAGATGTCATATAGAAATGTTGTCAATATTTCGATTCCAAAAACACCTAGAGCCTCAACTTCCTCCAATGTAATGTTGTCTGGACCGGGTGGCTTTCCTTTCTTCATGCGATGTAGTGCATCTTCAACTTCCGCTGCAAGGATTGGTGGACCCTCGCCATTGTTTTGAATATTTACATCCAGTCTCCTATTATCATACAGCTCTTCCTGATATTCTGTCCATCTATTGACTATATCATCTTGTCCCATCAATATTGCACTGTTCTTCAATTCTAAACAACCTGTGCTATTTCGTGTTTTCCTACCTGTTATTGTATTTATTTGTTGATACATGGAATGTTAGTCTTTTCCAGATTTTGTCCCAATTTCCATGAACTGTTGATTCAGCCATCCTTCTTTAGCCAATTTGCATTTGTTTACTATTTCTTTATGTATTCTTCTTCTTCTTCTGCGTTCATCCGGTTTTTTTTCTTTTTCCGGACGTGATTGCATTGTGCCTGTTTACAGCAGAGCTGCGTTCTTGCGCCATTAGGCCGACACATCCGACTTTTGCGGGCATTTGTTGACCGGGTTAACGTTCCCAGGGGTTTCTTAGGACGTTTGACTCTCACTGTTGTGGTGTTATCTCCCATCCTAGCAGGCCCATATAGAACAGCCAAAGACATCCTGGTCAGGCCTCAAGGGAAGGCAGGGGCATACCATGGGCATTCCCCGCCATCCAAGGAGGCTTCCATACTTGCAGAGCCAACACACAGCGCTCTGGTACTGGGCTCACCCAAGGAATCGTCACGTCCTGCACATGGCTGCTTAGCCTCACTTCCGTATATTGGGCCTTCCGTTCACCATAGGCTGTTCTCCCGGAAACCAGAAGTATGCAGTCTGCAGATGACATCCACACAATGAGCTTTCGATTCTGACTTTCCGTGTAATGGATTTGCTATCCGAGCAATATTCCATTTCGTGCCACTAGGACACTTTTTCCACCTTTTATGAAGCCCACACAGTGAGCTTTTGATTCGGACTTTCCACGCAATGGATTTGCTATCCAACCAATATTCCATTTCATGCCTCTGGGAGACTTTTGTAACCGACATACCTGTGGTTTCAAGTGTGGCAGTCTGAATACTTCTTCATACACCTTTAAATGTCAACCTATATGTGGTTAAAGTAAGCTGCTGTCAACTTGAGCTTGTTGATATCTCCATAGAGCTTGTCCTCAAATGAAGCAGGTGTGGGCCAAAATATCTTTCTCTGTTCTGCATATATTGGGCAATCCTGCAGCAAATGTTTTGCTGTCATTTTTCCAGTTCGACAATTACATTCATCGGTATCTCCTATCTTTAGTTTATTGAACAAGTGGTATTTCAGCATGTTATGTCCTGTGCGGAGTCTGAAGATTGCTACTTGTTCTCTTCGGTCGAGTTTGTAATATGCATCATCCTTCTGGTGGCCTGGATGCTCTGATTCCCATTTGGTTCTATAAGTGCTTTTTATCAACCTCTTTGCCTCATTATAGGTTATGTCTATGTCAGGCTGTGGTAGACGTCCGCCCTCTTTTGCCAGTCTGTCAGCCTCTTCATTTCCAGGTATACTGCAATGTGATGGGATCCACTGTATTACAACATTTTTTGATTTCTGACATAGACCATGGAGTGCTGCTCTTAGGTCAGCTATTTCTGTGCTGTTATTGCTCTTCAGTATTGAGACAGCTGACTTTGCATCTGTGAAGATAGCTATTTGCTTCTCTTTATTTTCCTCCATCAAGAGCATTTCTGCTGCAGGTTTCAGAGCCTCAACCTCCGCTTTGAAGTTACTTGCAAACTTTCCAGTTGTCACTGAATGTGTTTTTTTCACTCCATTTTTTAAATTTAGGAGAATTCCTCCTCCTCCATTCTCTATTGAATTTTTGGCTGATCCGTCTGTATATGCATGGGTCCAATTACTGCTTGGGTAATGTTCTTTTATGTAGTTTAGGGTTATTTCTCTTCTTTCGGTTTCATGCTGAGTGTTCTTTTTCTCAATACCAGGAATGTTTTCTATCATCTCAGGCAGTTGCTGCTGTCTCCAAGCTGGGAAGTTGTGTGCATTGTAAATGGGTTTGACTGTTGATATGTTAAGTATGGGATCTGCCCTAATCTTTCGTTTTGCAGTTTCTACAAAGTTGCTACGCTTCAGTCTTCCCTTTCCAAACTACTACACCTTTTATACATAGGATGGTCTGTCAATCTTCTAAATTTTTCTGCTTGTTGCTGGGCTCTGCTATCTCTTCTATCCTGCATTGGTTGTAAACAATCTTTATGTATTCTATTATATTCTTCTTTATCTTGCCTTTTCTGTCTTATTTTGTCAATCATCTGCAAAATTTCATCTGTCATCCATGTCTTTTTTGCAATTCTATGTTTAAGTGGAATGATTTCTGTTGATGTCTGTTGGATTTATTCCTGCAACATTTCCCATTGTTCATCAATAACTTGTATTACCTTCATGGCAATCAGCGGTCTCGGCTGGCAAAGATTAGTTTCATCTTCGTGCCAGGGCATGCGGGAGTACAAGGAAATGAGCGGGCTGACAAGCTCGCAGGTGAGGCTACTGTGGAGGGCGGACGCGCCATGGACCAGGCTGACATTCTGAATGCTCTACGTGATGTGAGACTTTTGCGAGAACCAAGTGGTGACTGTGAATCTACAACAATGGCCAGACTGCTAGAGCATCAAATTAAAAGAGGTGTGGCCAAACAAGAACACTACGCAGGAAGCCAAAGAAGATTGATAAACCAACACAGAACTGGCGTCGTTAGCCGCTACACGCTGCGGGATTTGCTGAGGAGGGGATCCGAGCACTTATGGACTGAATGGTTCGATGTGCAGCGAGGATGATCTGTCGACTAACTAGCTAACTAACTAACTAACTAACCTTCATGGCATTATATCTGTTCTTTACAGTAACAGTGTACCTTTCTCTCATTTCTTTGTCTGTTTTAAGAAATGCTAGATTTAACTTGATGTTCTTTGGGGTTTTCTTGATGGTTTTAAGTCTCAACCTCATCTTTCCTATAACTGGCACTGGGCACTATGTCCAACTGCTCCTGGTCTCGTTTTTGCTCCTATTAAACTGCTTCTGAATCTTTTTGGAATATAATCATCGAGGATAGTGTTTGAACCAAGTGTATTCTGCCCATGCTATTAATCTGTCTCTCATTCCTATCACTTAAGCCATAGCCACCAGTCACACCACTCACATTTTCATTGCCTACTTTGGCATTGAAAGCCCCGAGTATGACAGTCATTTCAAAATTGTTACACTGATCCATGGCCATGTTTAATTCATTATAAAAGATACCTATATCTTCTACTTTACAGTATGTTGTTGGCGCATATCCTTGTATTATGTTCATATCCAGAGGTTTACCATGGAGTTTCACTAATAATACTCTATCTGAGATTGTCCAAAATCCTGTAACTGTCCAATCACTCATTTGATCCAACATTATGCCAACTCCTCTTTTGTAGTCCTTCCTTCCTGAGTAAATAATTCTATACTTATCTAAATACTCCCCCCCCCCTCCCCCCAACTACCTGGCCATCGCATTTCACTAATCCCTAGTATATTTATCTTCAGTTTTTTTCCATTTCATTCTTCATATTATCAAAGTTTCATTCTAGCTAAATGTTCTGACATTCCATGTACCAACATTTAGTATATTTTTAACCTTTAATTTGCATACAGTTGCTTGATGACGATTGGGTATCATCTGTAGCACTTTATGCTCCCTACCGGATGAAGATACTGCACTGGACTCCCCCATTAACATTATCTTTCTCGATTTTGTTTACAAGAACGACTTTCTTGGGAAAATACAGCAGTGGTTTCAATGGTGACAATGAAGGAATTAAAAGATTATATCCACTGCTCTTCAAAACTAAAACAACTGAATAAATTGTGGAGTGGGACAGATAGACCTACAAAAATTAGATTTGTAAGAGCATGCATCTTTCCCATTGCAACATACGCCTGTGAGACCTGGACACTTAGTAAACAAGCTAAACAGCGCATAAATGCCTTTGAATATAAATGTTAATTGTTATAGACGGGTTCTAAGAATATCTTGGATACAGAAAATAACAAATGCATCCATACTTCAAGAGCTGAATATTGAAGAAGGTTGGCTACTAAAGACGATAAAAGAAAGAAAATTGAAATATTTTGGTCACTTGAAACATCACGACA
The DNA here is from genome assembly GCA_963921405.1 of Cepaea hortensis. NCBI lineage: Eukaryota > Metazoa > Mollusca > Gastropoda > Stylommatophora > Helicidae > Cepaea > Cepaea hortensis. The sequence continues at coordinate 129,088,614 of OY992882.1, read as the reverse complement.
ATTTGGGGAGAACAATAATGGAGGGGTATATTCCTGGGAAGAGAGGAAACGGAAGGCCAAAGAGAAGATGGGTGCAGGAGTGGCAGATGATCTCCAGATGGGTGTATCGGACGCAGGACATCTTGCTTATGATCGGGAGATTTTCCAGAAGGCTGTTATGGAAGCGAGGTTCTACAAAGGACATGCTACTGAATGGATGAATAAATCAGAAAGTATTTTCTGTACAATGTTTGTAAAGAAAAAGTAAAGAGAAATTATGTTTACAGTACTTAGTCTTAGTTTATTCCATTTCATTCTTTCATGATTTTACATAGGTAGCAAAAGTGCGTTACAAAATGTGCGACCAGAATTACTATAAAGAAGAAACTTGAATGAGGTATTGTGTTGCAGACTGAGTGGGGTGTCACTATGGTGATCCTGTACTGCTGTACCTGGATGGAGATAGTGAACAGTGGGTGAGGATACATGGTGCCTCGGCATGATCATTCATCATCATTAGAATTCTGAATCAAGTGCCTGTGATGGCTGTGACTACTGACTGTGATTGTTGTTGAGATGTTCAGTTTCAGATTCTGAATTCTTGGTTTCACGATCTGCCCCTACATCCGTCCATGGTTACAACCGCTATCGTAGCACTAACAAACTAACAGTGGTCCTTACTTACGGGTATCTACATAAGTTGTAGGAGCCGTGCATGTGAGAGAAAGAGCTGCATACACTGGAAGTCTGTCAGAAGCTGGGTTAGATAGAGTGTTGACTTGACCACCGAGCCTGCTGCTGCTGACTGCTGCTGACTGTCGACGTGCCCGAGTTGTCACTCCTTGCCCGCCCTCGGACCGCATCGATACCACAGCCACTGCTCCGATACTGGCTCCATCCTCAAATGTCCACTGGCAAGACCCCTGGTCCAGACAACATCACAAAATAAATTATGAATGCCTTAGAAGAATATTGAATGACCAAGTCACAAGACTGCTGAACACAATATATAATACTGGAGATATACCTGCTGAATTATGTAATATTATATTTATTGCAACCCCGAAGAAGTCAGGATCCTTGGAATGTGATCAACATCGAACAATTAGTATAATGCGTCACATCACGAAGATGTCGCTAAGAATTAATAATTATCACGCAAAGAGTTAGGAAGAAAATACAACCAGAAATAGGGTTCGTAGAAAGCAAGGGTACGGTAAATGCTGTGTATATGCTGAGAACATTAACTGAACGTTCTATAGACGTAAACAAAGACCAGTTGAGTTGAGTCAAGAACCGACATCACTGCACTCAGGACATTTCCATTCGTGCTCAGTCCCCTCGTTCAACAGCCAGCGAAGAGTCATACTACTAATCGTTCCCACCGCTATCTGATTAAATGTTCTCCTGGTCTTCCCTCTCAGTTTTGAGATTCTTCCAGAACCCCTGCCGATCCCCCGCAATCTCATTCTTTCCACATATGGGTTCTCAATCTGTTCATCCGCCTTCTCCACCTGGTCCCACAAGCTCACGACCATCTCCTCCTTGTCCATAGGCAAGATACCACCAAGAGGTGCATTCCCTGCTAGCCTATCAGCCTGTTCATTCCCCCGTACACCCGCATGGCCAGGGCAAAATAGCCATACAATTCTCACAATCTGTGACCTCTGAAGCGACGAGAGCCATTCCACACGAAACATTCCTTTCTCCACCTTGCTAAGCATACTCTTTGAATCCGTAATGAACACAACAAAGACCAACATCTTTGCTTTATTGACTACATAACAGCTTTCGATGAATTAAGACATGTCAACATGAAGATGCTAGCAGATCTACAAATTGATGGGAACGACCTTACACTTGCAAAACAAATTTTACACAAATATATTGGAAACAACAAGCTGTCATGAAGATTTTAATGAATAGGCCAACATCAGACTATAAGGCGAGGTATGCGAAAGGGAAGTGCAATGTCTCTAGATCTTTTTCTTTTTCCCCTTAACACTGAAAATATTTTCAGAAATGTAGAAGATATTACATCAATCACCGCTAAGGGACGTAACATCAATAACATTAGATTTGCGGAAGATACAGTATTTATAGATAATGTGCAGTATCTGCAACCTTTAGTAGATGCAGTTGTTATACACAGTGAACAACTAGGGTAAGATAAGATTAGTTAGTTAGTTAGTTGGTTGGTTGGTTGGTTGGTTGGTTGGTTGGCTGGCTGGCTGGCTGGCTGGCTGGCTAGCTGGCTGGCTGGTTGGTTGGTTGGTTGGTTGGTTGGTATTAGTCGGTATATAATTTTTAATTCACTGCAATTATTTCTTCTCATAACTTGACCAAACAAATTTGACTGTCTACGTCTAATTTCTCCAGTAAGTTTACGATTTTCTTTTTAGTTTTTCAACAAGCAGTATGAAAATCCCCTTTACAATTAGTGTCACTTGTTTTCCTGAGAGGAAGTTGGAATCAACAAGCACATCTTCAAACTTATTATCTGTTGGGATTATTGACTGACTTTTGTCTACACTCCTCTCTTCTGTCTTCCCTTCCATATATCTATTTCTTTCACTCTCTCTCTGTTATTCCTTCAACACATACTCCGACAACAGTTCCTTTCAACAATAAACAAAAGATTTATTAATAAAAACTATGTCTGGTGTATGTATGGACTTTGTAAGCGTAGTTGATAGTGTATTCTATTGTTGGTGCCAGAATGAACTCTTAATGTCTATCAGCGGTGTTGCTTCTCGCCCAGTCATTCTTCAAGATCACAGGACAACACATCAAACAGGACAGAGCTCACCCTGGATGATCCGGATGCTTGAGTCTGATGATAAATCCGTTATTGAATGAAACAAAACTGTTCACCACTGATTCACTGTACCGTAATAAAAATCCCGTAAGTTTATGACTGCGCCCGAGTCTGTTTCATGACGGTAAGTATCCAATCATCGGAAAACACCACAGCGTCACAGTTCTTCCTATTGTCTTTTATTACTAGCAATGTTTTTACTTGTCTATTCTTTCTTCCCTATGCATACAAGACGTATGTAGTTGTAAGTATCCCTGCTTACCACAGGTTAACATCTTTTCCTTTTAAGTGTTTTAGTGGTATATTCGTTTGAGCATACAGTGTTCTGTATTTGACTTTACTTTATCAAGTCTTCATCTTAAAACCTGTCTATGTTCTTTTTGGTTCTAAGTAAGTACTGTATTTACTCCCGTGTAGTACTCTTCATCTCTTCTCTGATTTCACTAGGAGATTGGAACCTGTGGAGAAGTATAACAGATCCAGTGATAAGCGTCCGCCCCTTACTACTGCCTATGCAAGTGTCCTTCTCCAGATATAATGACAAGGCTTCCGAAGTAAACACCCGCATAAGACATGTGAATTCACCAAAGTCTAAACTATCCACTAATAGAAAGCAATGGTAATGCTATTCACACACATCTATATTCCTATGCTAAAACTATACTCTAATATATTAATACCTTATAATTATCACATAGAACAATTAGTATAATGAGTCACATCACAAAGATTTTGTTACGAATTATCATGCAAAGAGTGAGGAAGAAAATACAACCTGAAATAGGGGAAGAACAATGTGGTTTTGTAGAAGGAAAGGGTACAGTAAATGCTGTGTATATGCTGCGAACAGTTATTGAACGTGCTTTAGAAGTAAACAAGGATATACATCTTTGCTTTATTGACTACACAAAGGCTTTTGATAGAGTAAGACATGTCAACATTGTGGATATGCTTGCAGATCTACAAATTGATGGGAAAGACATTAGACTTATAAAAAACATATATTGGAAACAACAAGCTGCCATAAGAATTGATAATGAAGTAGGACAATACCAACCTATTAAGAGAGGTGTTAGGCAGGGATGTGTAATGTCTCCAGATCTTTTTTCCTTATACAGTGAAAATATTTTCAGAAATGTAGAAGACCTAAATGGAATCAGCATTGGAGGACGAAACATAAATAACATTAGATATGCAGATGATACAGTATTGATTGCAGACAATGCACAGGATCTGCAACAATTAGTAGAAGCTGTGGTTGTACACAGTGAGCAGCTGGGGTTGGAATTAAATTGTAGGAAGACACAGGTTATGGTCGTCACTAGGAAGAACGAAGTACCACAATGTAATATACAAGTAAATGGGAATATTCTTCAACAAGTGAATCGGTTCAATTATCTCGGAACAGTCATAACATCTGATGGCAGATGCCTTGAAGAGATTAGAACAAGAATCGCCATTGCGAAAGTAGCCTTTAGCAAGATGAAAAACATTCTGACCAATAAATTGATGTCAATTGAAACGAGAAAAAGAGTGTTGAGGGGATACATAGAGCCTGTTCTTTTGTATGGATGTGAAACTTGGACAATGTGCAGTCAAGCTGAAAAACATCTGATGGCTGCAGAAATGTGGTTTCTGAGGAAAATGCAAAGAATACCATGGACAGATAGAAAAACCAATGACCAAGTACTACAAGAGACAAATGAAAATCGTAGATTGATTAGAGAAATTAGACGTAGACAGTCAAAATTTTTTGGACATGTTATGAGAAGAAATGGACTGGAGAACTTGGTGACAGCTGGCAAGATCGAGGGGAACAGACCAAGAGGAAGACCGAGAGGAAAATACCTGGATGGCTTGGCCACATGGCATGGACGAGACAGGAACACTGAGCTGATCCACGACTCTGGTGATCGAGTGAAATGGCGAATCATGACCGCCCACGCTTTCCGGCATGGCACATGATTGATTGATTATAATTATCCTTGTCTGAATTGGGGGTACTAATGCACAATAGATACACAAACGTTCTTCCGAACGCCGCACCACCCTTTTCATACTCCCTTGTCTCATGGAAATCAAGAATCACACTAACTTCCACAAAGACGTTGCCACTCTTTATAGGTCATTTTTGCCGCATAGTCCTTGACCTTGCTTGACACCTCAAGTCAATACTTCATTATCACCGTTAGCGGAAAATTACTGATCTGAAACTTTTCCGTTATTTTATAACCCTCATTGGTTTGTTCCTTCCCTCTGAGTCAATATGCTGTGGAAATTTTCCTCAGTAACCCATCTCTCCCCCTCCTTCTCAGCCCCAACTCTCTCTCCACACACACCTGATACTGTCTGGGTTTTTCAATCCTGTCTTTATCACCTGACCGCGATCCTGTCCAATAGTTCTGTCTGCCTTTGTCGCAAACCTATTTGTCCACGCGCTAGGTTACCTTGACCTATAAACACATGCGCCTGGTCACTCAACCCGACATTTCGTGATGTTTTTGACCAGTGAATTAACCTCGTCATCCTACACTCTCGTTGACCTGTGCCGCTGTTATTTCTACGTTAACACTTCAACCCGTTAACATTAGGGTCATTGACTCCGGTCACACCGTTGTTGGTTATCCTTACTGTTCTGTTTGTTAACCCTTCTCCTACCTGGGTAGTCGGTGTATAAAGTCGTCTATCTGGGAATCATTAACTCTCAGTATTCCACGACATAGGCCCCCTCTTAAGAGATTAGACCGCGTCGAATCTTTCTCACTGTAGGTTTGATTCCCATGATCCACAACCCTTGTCTTCTTCCTCCGGAGCTGGATGTCTGGATAAGAAATCTGCTCCTACATTCTCCTTACCAAGGATGTATTCCACTGTGAAGTCCAGTTGCAGCAACAACGTCCATCACATCCACCGTGCGTTGAGCTTCTGCGAAGTAGCTATGACCATCACGTGTTGATGATATAATTGGATCCTCACATGGCTCACCTCATTATCCAGTAGGCGCTCTAATTGACACCCTACTATACTACTCACGACTGAAACTAGTGTTGGCTCCTCGCTCCTGTACGTCCGGTCGACCTACTTTCGACTTGCGTCAGCGATGGCTCACAATACAGACGGATTGTCCCATCCTGATTGTAACACTGCTTCCATGTCCTCTTGGTTTCCCCCGGCTTTGCCTCTGGGGATGTTCCCCCTCGTCCTCGATGGACCGAGTCGTCTTTCCCAAATCTCCTGGACTTTTGCTTCCAGGACCATCTTGGGCGATATTGTATCTGGTCAGCCAATCTTCGGTTGGAGTCCTGGGTAATTCTCGCTTTTCCCAACGTTACCCACCCCTTCTGAACTTGGTTACCGGTGAAACTTTCACTCTTGTCCTTTCCCTGACTTGTGATTTCCCTCCTCCTGTCGTTGGGTAAATCTGACCTATCACGTACTGTCCCATAGGCCCTCCTATGTTGTACTGGCGATCTCTGGTCTTCGTCTGGACTGGTAACCTTTGTCCCAATGGCTGCCATCACCATAAAGTGCGAAGCTTTGCTCCCGGATCTCTCTTCATATTTCCTAATGAGATGTCTAGGGAGATTTTTCTTCTCTTCCCCGATCCGTATTTTGTAGATGTTCTTGGACACCACCTTTTCCACAGGATAAGGTCCTTTCCATCCTACTTGGAGTATATTGGTCTCTGCTGGACTCCACACTTCCACTTTGTCTTCCACTTTAAGAGCTAGTTTCCTCTTAATTCGCTGGTTGGGTGGTGCGTTCTGACACTCCGAACAAGATTTCACCCACCGGCGTACATCACCGGTCATTCCTGGCCAGCAATAATGGCCGGAAATTTGCTGCAAGGTCTCTCTGACACCCATATGTCGATTCTCGCCTATGATGTGTCCACTCTGAAGAATGTGAGGACGGTGGGTCTCTGGAACCACCCACTGCTCATGCAGGTTATCTCCCCTCCCAGCTCTCCGATAGAGTAGTTGATTCTTCAGAAAGTACTGTCCCCGTTCTGGTGGCTCAGCACTTCTTTGCAGCTTCCTGTAGCAAGGATGCAACGTAGTATCCTTCCTCTGGGCAGTATGCAATTCTCCTATCCCTGAGTTGTCGCATAGTGTCTCTGCCTCTTTTTCCTTCCCTGGAGATCCACTGACTACTGTTCCCTTTTGGGCTGGCTGTTTGGGCATCCCCAAAAAGACATATTTCGTGCCAATGATCATGGGAAATAAGGAGTCAGATAATACAGCGGCTGGAATAATGCCCGTGACGTACCTGGATTTAATCTCCACCTTGGCGATTGGCAGCGTCATGGTAACAGCACTCCTCATTGCCGGTTGTATTTCTATGGTTTCCCCTGTAAGTTGGTCTGGGCTTACCAAGCTGGCGTCCACCACCGCTTCCCCATCCAAACCTGTATCGTAGAGACAAGAAACCTGTTGGCCATTGACTTCAATCAGTTCAACCACAGGTGGTCTCTCTTGGTCCTGAGTGTCTTTCATCTCTTTGACCGCTTCCTTGCCTTCCTCTTTTAATTCCTCGAGGTTGGTTATGCAATTGGCGTCTTTTGCCTTGCATCTGCAGTCCACAGTATTATGTGTTATCGACTGGCAGTGTGTGCACCCTGTTCCCTTCCTAGGTTTCCGTGTGTCCTTTTTGTTCCTTTCTCCTTCGCCGACCTCAGCCTTGTCTGTGATCACCGATGTAGGAATCACTTTGCATGCTGCAAAGTAAGAACTTTTAGGTTTCGATCTGCAGTCCTTCGTGTTATGAGATGGTACCTTACAGAAGGAACACCACCTCTCAGACCACTGTCGTTTCGCTGGAGAATTCGAGGTGCTCTGGTTTCCTACCTTCACCTTCTCTGAACTCTCCTCTGTGTGCTTTATATAAAGTTCCACTTTTCCTCCTTCCCAGTTTTTAGGTTTCTTTTTCTCTTGTTTCTCCTGACCTTTTGTGGGCGTACTTAGTTCCTCAGCTTCACCATGTACTTCCACGAACCTTTCCGCCAGTTTAGTCACAACATCAATCCGTTCCGCCCCTTGTTCTCCCAAGAAGGTTCTGAGAGGTTTTGACATTTGCTTTCGCATCTGGTCGACCACCATCATCTCTTCGAGACTCTCATAATCCCTCTTGAATTCTGCCAAGTCCATCCATTTCTGGAGATAGGATTTCAGCCTTAGACTGTAGGCGGCAAATAGCTCTCCCGGTTCTCGTCTAGACGATCTAAACTTCTTCCTATACGTTTGGGCTGTGACTTCATAATGTTTCATCAAAGCGGCTTTTAATTCCTCGTACTGATTTTCCTGTCCTGGTGGTAGGCGTGTGTAGACCTCGTACCCTGAACCACGTAAGGCCTGGGATAATTTAAGAGCCCACCGGGTTCGATCTAGTCCCATAGCGACTGCCATGGCCTCGAACCGATCCAAAAACTGGTATATCTTCTCTTTACTTTCATCAAAGACCGCCAAGGGAAACTTCATGGCATGGTAACCCTGCCCAATCATGTGGGTTGCCCCAGGTGAAGATGAACTTCCTTCTGCTGCATCTATTTCACCCTTAGTTTGTGTCTTGAGTTCTAACTCTTTCAAGCGGTATTCATGTTCCATTTCTTGTCTCCTGGCATTCTGTTCCATTTCCAGTTTCTTGGTCTCTTGTTCCATTTCCAGTCGCTTGGTCTCCTGGTCCCTTTCTAGTCTCTTGGCCTCCTGGTCCATTTCCATTCGTTTGGTCTCCACCTCTATTCTTCTCAATTCCAACTCAGCCTTTCGATTTTCTCGTTCTTCTTGACGAATTTCTCGCTCTCTTTCCTGGATGTAATCCGTTAGGGTCGAGCCAGATAACCCAATTTCTTCTCCGTTGGCCCTAAGTTCTGCTGTTGTTAGTTTAGGAGTGGCCATATTCAAGAAGGTACGTCAGCAAATAGAGTACACCCTTCAAGGCAGTAAAGCAATACTCACTATAGAATTTTATTCTACCTAAAACCTATATCATTTATCTATGTTTATTAAATATATTTAATCTACAACACCACACAGTACATCACAACCACTCTCTCATCCACAAGAGGAGATATAGGATAAAGACTTATGTAGACGTGTGACCGTGTGACTAGGTATGTAATGTGTCTTACCACCTATCCACATTCACTCTGTCTGGAACTTTCTCACTGTAAAGTCACCAGCATTAATGAAATGGTTCTACCATAAATGTAATGGCACCATATATCCAATGGACGTCCTTCCATTAAAAGTCATCAATATATACTTATATTTATTCCAATCCGTATGTCCCAACATGCAGGTACTCCGCTATTCCTGTGCCAGTATGCAGGTACCCCTCTATGTATATGCCCTGTTATGCCCAGGTCATATGGGTATTATTTTCTACCCCGCTCGCTCCACCAATTATGTCACTTGTTTTCCTGAGAGGAAGTTGGAATCAACAAGCACATCTTCAAACTTATTATCTGTTGGGATTATTGACTGACTTTTGTCTACACTCCTCTCTTCTGTCTTCCCTTCCATATATCTATTTCTTTCACTCTCTCTCTCTCTCTCTCTCTCTCTGTTATTCCTTCAACACATACTCCGACAACAGTTCCTTTCAACAATAAACAAAAGATTTATTAATAAAAACTATGTCTGGTGTATGTATGGACTTTGTAAGCGTAGTTGATAGTGTATTCTATTGTTGGTGCCAGAATGAACTCTTAATGTCTATCAGCGGTGTTGCTTCTCGCCCAGTCATTCTTCAAGATCACAGGACAACACATCAAACAGGACAGAGCTCACCCTGGATGATCCGGATGCTTGAGTCTGATGATAAATCCGTTATTGAATGAAACAAAACTGTTCACCACTGATTCACTGTACCGTAATAAAAGTCCCGTAAGTTTATGACTGCGCCCGAGTCTGTTTCATGACGGTAAGTATCCAATCATCGGAAAACACCACAGCGTCACAGTTCTTCCTATTGTCTTTTATTACTAGCAATGTTTTTACTTGTCTATTCTTTCTTCCCTATGCATACAAGACGTATGTAGTTGTAAGTATCCCTGCTTGCCACAGGTTAACATCTTTTCCTTTTAAGTGTTTTAGTGGTATATTTGTTTGAGCATACAGTGTTCTGTATTTGACTTTACTTTATCAAGTCTTCATCTTAAAACCTGTCTATGTTCTTTTTGGTTCTAAGTAAGTACTGTATTTACTCCCGTGTAGTACTCTTAATCTCTTCTCTGATTTCACTAGTAGATTGGAACCTGTGGAGAAGTATAACAGATCCAGTGATAAGCGTCCGCCCCTTACTACTACCTATGCAAGTGTCCTTCTCCAGCCATAATGACAAGGCTTCCGAAGTAAACACCCGCATAAGACATATGAATTCACCAAAGTCTAAACTATCCACTAATAGAAAGCAATGGTAATGCTATTCACACACATCTATATTCCTATGCTAAAACTATACTCTAATATATTAATACCTTATAATTATCCTTGTCTGAATTGGGGGTACTAATGCACAATAGATACACAAACGTTCTTCCGAACGCCGCACCACCCTTTTCATACTCCCTTGTCTCATGGAAATCAAGAATCACACTAACTTCCACAAAGACGTTGCCACTCTTTATAGGTCATTTTTGCCGCATAGTCCTTGACCTTGCTTGACACCTCAAGTCAATACTTCATTATCACCGTTAGCGGAAAATTACTGATCTGAAACTTTTCCGTTATTTTATAACCCTCATTGGTTTGTTCCTTCCCTCTGAGTCAATATGCTGTGGAAATTTTCCTCAGTAACCCATCTCTCCCCCTCCTTCTCAGCCCCAACTCTCTCTCCACACACACCTGATACTGTCTGGGTTTTTCAATCCTGTCTTTATCACCTGACCGCGATCCTGTCCAATAGTGCTGTCTGCCTTTGTCGCAAACCTATTTGTCCACGCGCCAGGTTACCTTGACCTATAAACACATGCGCCTGGTCACTCAACCTGACATTTCGTGATGTTTTTGACCAGTGAATTAACCTCGTCATCCTACACTCTCGTTGACCTGTGCCGCTGTTATTTCTACGTTAACACTTCAACCCGTTAACATTAGGGTCATTGACTCCGGTCACACCGTTGTTGGTTATCCTTACTGTTCTGTTTGTTAACCCTTCTCCTACCTGGGTAGTCGGTGTATAAAGTCGTCTATCTGGGAATCATTAACTCTCAGTATTCCACGACAATTAGTAGATGCGGTTGTTGTACACAGTGAGCAACTGGGGTTAGAATTAAATTGTAAAAAGACTCAGGTTATGGTCGTTACTAGGAAGAACGAAGTACCACAATGTAATATACAAGTAAATTGGAATATTCTTCAACAAGTGAATCGATACAATTATCTCGGAACAGTCATAACATCTGATGGGAGATGCCTTGAAGAGATTAGAACAAGAATCACCATGGCGAAAGTAGCCTTTAGCAAGATGAAAAACATTCTGACCAATAAAAAGAAACTAAATGTTGCAGATCCTGTTCATTGTCTGCAATCAATACTGTATCATCTGCATATCTAATGTTATTGGTGTTTCTTTCTCCAATGATGATTCCTTTCATATCTTCTACATTTCTGGAAATATTTTCACTGTAGGCCTACAGGGAAAAAAGATCTAGAGACATTACACATCGCTGTCTCATCCTCTCTTAATAGGCTGATATTGACCTACTTCATTATAAATCCGTATTGCAGCTTGTTGTTTCCAATATATGTTTTTTACAAGTCAAAGGTCTTTCCCATCAATTTTTGGACCCATCCCATACACCAGTTGCACAGTATATCAACAGACCCCTACATGCACTATGGAATCACCCGGATGTTACGTTATTTCCCGGGAACTCCCGGAATTCCTTTGTGTAACATGCCTGGGTTCATTAACATTGGGCGTGATGGACCTAAGCGAAAGTGGTACTATATAAACAAGCTAACCAGCCCTGAGAAATAATAGACGGAGGAAAAATGAGGCTGGGTGGTAGGTCCCCGGAAAGGCCAAATAAGAAGACAGACGGGGAAGGTTGGAGGCAGTGAGTTTAAGGGGAGAGTCGAGGAGGCGTCAGCCCGCTAGTGTGGTTGTGAGGCAGACAGCTTGGGTTGGGGAGTAGTGTTGTGTGGAGTCAGGGGACTGGATAGTTAGTTGAGGCCTAGATCCAGAGTGGGTTGGATTGAGTGAGTTCGGGCAGGGGAAAGTGGCTGGTTAACTGTCGTGGTTGATTAGATTAAGAAGGCCTGGAGAAGGCAGTGTTATTTGAGTGTTAGGTTGTGATGAGGATATATTCTGGAATTACTGTTACTGGATGTTACCTGTTTCCGTGTTCATCATTAAAGGGATATTCTGTGCGCAAACGCAATCTTGTTCAGTGACTAATAGATGTGTACTACAGTAATGACTTGTGTTGTGGGATATGGGGATAACCCAGCTTACACTCTGCTTACACTCTGAAGAAAGATAATCTATACTTCCCACATATTGATTATTGCTCCACAATCTGGGATGGATGCTCCAAATCAGTAACAAAACGCCTTTATTCACTCCAGAAAAAGGCAGTGCATCTAATCAATGGTGATAAGTTTACAGACAATTCTAACCTACATGAACGTCTTCAGTTACTGCCACTCCACAAACACCTACTTTTCAATAAGGCTAAACTAACTCACAAAATCCTATTTCAAAATGCCCCAAGCTACCTTTGGCCATTGTTTAAATATAACGCAAGACGTAGCGAACGACTAAATATACTTTATGTCCCTACACCTAGGATAGACTTATCTAAAACAAGCTTAGCATACTCTGCCACTCAGTTGTGGAATAATCTTCTACAAGAAATCAAAGACACCACCAATCATTATACATACAGTCGCAACCTATTTGAACACTACCTCCGGACAAACTACATGCCCCCTTTAAAAAAAACAGCAACAAAGGTAATAATAATACACAACTAGCCAGAAAGAAAAAATATTCCCATATGTGTGGCACGTTACACCCACCTTGGGTATTTATGATGCCCATGTTAAACATTGCCTCAACGAGTCATGAATTATTGATTATTTTTATGCGTTTTAAAGCTTATTGTTCTTTTGTTGTTAAAGAGTTGCTTCATAAGAGATGTTGAATGAAAGAATGTATGAGAGGAAATAGAGAAGAAGGGCAGAATATCAGACGGGCCTGCGTGCCCAATTCTTAACCCTTTGAAAATAAAGACTTTCGTTCGTTCGTTCTGCAGTGATATAGAAGGAGCATCAAGAGCTTGACAACGACCAATCTCATTCTGTTGCAAAAGAGATTTTGACACTTTGTTTGCGGAGAATTAAAAAATAAGTAAGCACATCGAACCATTCATTCCATAAGTTCTCAGATCCCCTCCTCAGTAAATCCCGCAACGTGTAGCGGCTAACGACATCAGTTCTGTGTTGGTTTATCAATCTTCTGATTGATTGATTGATTGATTGATTGATTGATTGATTTAGTAACCGACATCACAGTATTCGGGGCATTCCCATAAGCGCTCCGTCCTCATCCTCAGCAGCCAGCGAAGAGTTCCAACACTAATAGTACCAGTAGCAATCTGATTATATGTCCGTCTCGCCTTTCCTCTGAGTGTCGATCGTCGGACAGATCCCCTCGTCACCCCTTGCTGTTGCATTCTTTCCAGACTATGGTGATCCATTTGCTCCTCCGAGGTGTACACGTGCTCCAACAAGACCGCAACCACGTCTGCCTTATCATGCATCAATATTCCACCAAGTTTTGCAGAGCCAGCCAATCTGTCCGCCTGTTCATTCCCCAGCACACCAGCATGCCCCGGAGAAAAGATCCAGATCAATCTTCTTTAGTTAGTTAGTTAGTTAGTTAGTTGGTTAGTTAGTTAGTTAGTTAGTTAGTTAGTTGGTTGGTTGGTTGGTTGGTTGGTTGGTTAGTTCGTTAGTTAGTTAGTTAGTTAATTAGTTAGTTAGTTAGTTAGTTAGTTAGTTAGTTAGTCAAGGTTCCTACTTTACGACAACGGGTCTTCCCCATTATGCTCCATTCCTGTGCCAGTGATTATAACACAAAATTCTCCCCACTGCTCCATGTGACAAGTTGAACAGACGGGAGTCTCAGCAATCCAACAGCCCGCACAGGTACATTGTGCATAATGTCGCCGCCAGAATGCCAACACGAAATTCATCCACGAAAACCACAGTTCACCGTCGATGGACTCGGCTGTCACCAGAAAGACCTCATTGACCTGGGTTTTCTCACATGTCTCGGTCTTTTACCACGAACTCCGCAGCTTCAGCGTCGACTCCCAGGAGTCTCCTGAAAAATGCACTCCTGAACCGAAAAGGCAAATCATTCAATTCAGCAACATCCGGTAGCCATCAATCTTCTTTGGCTTCCTGTGTAGTGTTCTTGTTTGGCCACACCTCTTTTAACTTCCTATTCTCACAGTTTGACCATTGAATTAAATTGTAAGCAGGCACAGATTATGTTAGTCACTAGGAAGAAGGAAATACCACAATGTAATATATAATTATATTATTATAAGTAAATGGGAATATTCTTAAGCAAGTGAATCGGTACACTTATCAGCATGGCACATGATGATGATGATGAAGCTGTCTCGGTTGCCACGGAGCAATTATTATGTGGACGAGCCCGCGTTGCAATGATGATGGTGATGATGATGATGATGATGATGATGATGATGATGATGATGAAGCGGCGGTGGGTGTGATATGAGCAGGTATCGGGACTGTGTCGCAGCTACCAGTATCGATACTGATTACTATATACACCATGTCCGCCAGCACAAACTGTCTCTGGTTGTCTCCCCTTACTTCCTGTCTTTCTATTCCACCGGCACCGTGCACAACTCTGCATTCTTTATTCACGTATATACATCACACATACACAATATCAGAATAGAACAGGGATTTTCACTGTGCAAGATTCTCGTTCGATGGAAATCAGAACTTAATTGTAATAGACATTGGGACCCAACTGTTAATTAGTAGAGCACACCTTTGATGACTAACATTTCCCCATGATTTGAGTCAGGAATGATGCGATGTTGGGGCCACCAACTCCCATATCCCCAGCTAGTTTGTTTCAGACTTAAGAATACTTAAGATAGTGATTTATCCGTGATGTACGACGAGGACCTATGACACGATTCTAGCATAGCGTTGCTTACGTATTTTCTTCATACTGGACTGGTAGTGCATGGTTCTGTCGCTCTGCTACTGAGTTGGGTGCGTGGAGCGATGCTGTGAGCTGTTAATTTCGTGTGGAGTGCTTTTACATCTGTCCTCTATTGTTTGTAGCGTGATCTGCATATTCAGAAAAATGGCGACCGGTTTTCCGCTGAACTAACTGGGTTACTTTATTCAGTAATGTGTGGTTGCTGGTTTTCTAGTGACTGCCGCTTTCATCGACGATGAACTATATTTTTCGAGGCGGACTTTTGTAATGGCATTCTGGCAGCAATATTATGCATAGTATACCTGTGCGGGCTGTTGGTTTGTCGAGACTCCCGTCTGTTCCACTTTTCACATCGGGCAGTGAGGAGAAATTTGTGTAATATTCACTGGCACAGGAACGAAGCATAATAGGGCGACCTTTTGCCATGCAGTTGGAACCACGACTAACTTTAACTAAGTAATTAACTAACTAATTCGCATAGCGTTCCGTAAAGCCAGCACATATCCCGCTGGCGTATGGAGTATGCATTCTTAGTTTGTATAATGTGGACTCCAGTGCTTAATGCCGCAATGTTGTACATCGTAAGTTACTGTAGGCAGCAATGCCAGTTTTTTTTTAATAGTTCGTATATTGTTGAGTCACGCGCTAAACAAGGTTTTCAACAAATCCACATATTTACATAACAGTAGTGTAGAGTACAGGTCTGGTAAAGGTTTCTCTTTTGATTTAGCTGTTTGAAAAACTCGTGTATACAAATATGCGTAAGCAATACGAATCTCAGTTCACGTGGATTGAAAATGAAGCACATGAATTAGAAGTAGTTTGAACATGTTTTATACGTACGGAATGCAAGCAACTCAGAAAAGGTAAAAGAACAACACGGCTGAGGGTGAAGGAATGTGTGACACTCTGAAGCAATTGTTGATTGAATATTGCTTATTATTAGACTATGTCATAAACAGGACAAATACAAGATTTGTGCGGTTTACAACTGTTTTAGTGTTTTAGATCCAAAGCATTTTGACAAAACATTTAATGTGAAGAAATTAGAATTGTTCTCTAACACGTACGCCGTGGACAGTCCAACTGACACGGCACAAGTTTGTTTCATTCAAAGACATGGACACCGAAGTCAGGAGCACTAGCAGCCATGCACATTCAAAGACACGTACACCGAAGTCAGGAGCACTAGCAGCCAGACACATTCAAAGACACGTACACAGAAGTCAGGAGCACTAGCAGCTATGCACATTCAAAGACACGTACACAGAAGTCAGGAGCACTAGCAGTCAGGCACATTCAAAGACACGTGCACCTAAGTCAGGAGCACTAGCAGCCATGCACATTCAAAGACACGTACACCGAAGTCAGGAGCACTAGCAGCCAGACACATTCAAAGACATGTACACCGAAGTCAGGAGCACTAGCAGCCAGACACATTCAAAGACACGTGCACCGAAGTCAGGAGCACTAGCAGCCATGCATATTCAAAGACACGTACACAGAAGTCAGGAGCACTAGCAGTCAGGCACATTCAAAGACACGTACACAGAAGTCAGGAGCACTAGCAGCCAGACACATTCAAAGACACGTACACTGAAGTCAGGAGCACTAGCAGCCAGACACATTCAAAGACACGTGCACCGAAGTCAGGAGCACTAGCAGCCATGCACATTCAAAGACACGTACACAGAAGTCAGGAGCACTAGCAGTCAGGCACATTCAAAGACACGTACACAGAAGTCAGGAGCACTAGCAGCCAGACACATTCAAAGACATGTACACCGAAGTCAGGAGCACTAGCAGCCAGACACATTCAAAGACACGTACACTGAAGTCAGGAGCACTAGCAGCCAGGCACAGTCAAAGACACGTACACAGAAGTCAGGAGCACTAGCAGCCAGACACATTCAAAGACACATACACCGAAGTCAGGAGCACTAGCAGCCAGACACATTCAAAGACACGTACACCAAAGTCAGGAGCACTAGCAGCCAGACACATTCAAAGACACGGACACCGAAGTCAGGAGCACTAGCAGTCAGGCACAGTCAAAGACACGTACACGGAAGTCAGGAGCACTAGCAGCCAGGCACAGGCACAGTCAAAGACATGGACACAGAAGTCAGGAGCACTAGCAGTCAGGCACAGTCAAAGACATGGACACTGAAGTCAGGAGCACTAGCAGCCAGGCACATTCAAAGACACGTACACAGAAGTCAGGAGCACTAGCAGACAGGCACAGTCAAAGACACGTACACCGAAGTCAGGAACACTAGCAGCCAGGCACAGTCAAAGACACGTACACGGAAGTCAGGAGCACTAGCAGCCAGGCACAATCAAAGACACGGACACAGAAGTCAGGAGCACTAGCAGCCAGGCACAGTCAAAGACACGTACACGGAAGTCAGGAGCACTAGCAGCCAGGCACAGGCACAGTCAAAGACACGGACACAGAAGTCAGGAGCACTAGCAGCCAGACACAGTCACAGACACAGAAGTCAGGAGCACTAGCAGCCAGGCACAGGCACAGTCAAAGACACGGACACAGAAGTCAGGAGCACTAGCAGCCAGACACAGTCACAGACACGTACACAGAAGTCAGGAGCACTAGCAGCCAGACACAGTCACAGACACAGAAGTCAGGAGCACTAGCAGTTAGGCACAGTCAAAGACACGTACACAGAAGTCAGGAGCACTAGCAGCCAGACACAGTCAAAGACACGTACACAGAAGTCAGGAGCACTAGCAGTCAGGCACAGTCACAGACACAGAAGTCAGGAGCACTAGCAGCCAGACACAGACACAGAAGTCAGGAGCACTAGCAGTCAGGCACAGTCAAAGACACGTACACAGAAGTCAGGAGCACTAGCAGCCAGGCACATTCAAAGACACGGACACTGAAGTCAGGAGCACCAGCAGTCAGGCACAGTCACGGACACTGAAGTCAGGAGCACTAGCAGCCAGACACAGTCAAAGACACGTACACAGAAGTCAGGAGCACTAGCAGTCAGGCACAGTCACAGACACAGAAGTCAGGAGCACTAGCAGCCAGACACAGACACAGAAGTCAGGAGCACTAGCAGTCAGGCATATTCAAAGACACGGACACAGAAGTCAGGAGCACTAGCAGAAAGGCACAGGCACAGTCAAAGACACGGACACAGAAGTCAGGAGCACTAGCAGCCAGGCACAGTCACAGACACGTACACAGAAGTCAGGAGCACTAGCAGCCAGGCACAGGCACAGTCAAAGACACGGACACAGAAGTCAGGAGCACTAGCAGTCAGGCACAGTCAAAGACACGGACACCGAAGTCAGGAGCACTAGCAGTCAGACACAGTCAAAGACACGGACACCGAAGTCAGGAGCACTAGCAGCCAGGCACAGTCAAAGACACGGACACTGAAGTCAGGAGCACTAGCAGCCAGGCACAGTCACAGTCACAGTCAAAGACACGGACACTGAAGTCAGGAGCACTAGCAGCCAGGCACAGTCAAAGACACGGACACTGAAGTCAGGAGCACTAGCAGCCAGGCACAGTCAAAGACACGGACACAGAAGTCAGGAGCACTAGCAGCCAGGCACAGACACAGTCAAAGACACGGACACAGAAGTCAGGAGCACTAGCAGCCAGGCACAGGCACAGTCAAAGACACGGACACAGAAGTCAGGAGCACTAGCAGCCAGGCACAGGCACAGTCAAAGACACGGACACTGAAGTCAGGAGCACTAGCAGCCAGGCACAGTCACAGTCACAGTCAAAGACACGGACACTGAAGTCAGGAGCACTAGCAGCCAGGCACATTCAAAGACACGGACACTGAAGTCAGGAGCACTAGCAGTCAGGCACAGACACAGTCAAAGACACGGACACCGAAGTCAGGAGCACTAGCAACCAGGCACATTCAAAGACACGGACACCGAAGTCAGGAGCACTAGCAGCCAGGCACAGTCAAGTAATGAGAAACTCACAATGAACATACTAAATTAATTATCACAAATAGCACGTGTTTCCTCTCTGTTTGCACACAACTAGCCGGAATCGTCTGGTTGCAAACGCCTCACAATATTTGAGGAATACTTTATTTATTGAACAGTGAACGATTGCTCAAATATAGTGAGGAGTTATATAGTAATATAGCAGCCGGTTTTATGCAGAGAGTTCGCTGTAAATTTGGAATTACCGTGAGGATGACAGATATTCGGAATATCTATTATCTGTTATATGAGGATATCATTCCCACATTGGAACAATACGTGTGACTATGTGTTGTAACTGTTTCAGCTCAAGTGTTACACATTTATTCACTTCAGATGATATATAGCTCTGCTGCGTGCACCTGACGAGATGCGGCGAGATATACCAGGCAATAACTAGTGCAACATATGCCAGGCAATAACTCGTGCAACATATGCCAGGCAATAACTCGTGCAACATATGCCAGGCAATAACTCGTGCAACATATGCCAGGCAATAACTCGTGCAACATATGCCAGGCAATAACTAGTGCAACATATTGTTTGTGGCTTCTGTGTACAGCATGACGGAATGGCCAAGGGCGCTTGTTGCTCTTAAACTTTCGAAGTGCTCTTGTTGAAGTAGTGGGTTCAAACCCTACACATGTCACTTGACTTCTCTTCCTTAACTTGGGGACCTCAGAAGTCGGAGTAGATTCGCCTGACGGCGAGGGACACTTGTAATAGGGAAAGCTAAATGCACACACACACACACACACACACACAGCAGTCCAGTGCCCCAGAAGTAGTAGCACGTGTATAGACCACGCTTGAGTTCTAAGCCAACGAACCAAATCAAACAAAGAAGACAGCACATAGGCTTGCCGGCTTGGCTGCTGTGGGGAGTGGGTGAGCAATAGACCTTCAGGGAGACGGGACGAGTCAACAGCCTCAAAGACTACATCCATAGTGTGGGAGAGCAATAGACCTTCAGGGAGACGGGACGAGTCAACAGCCCCAAAGACTACATCCATAGTGTGGGAGAGCAATAGACCTTCAGGGAGACGGGACGAGTCAACAGCCCCAAAGACTACATCCATAGTGTGGGAGAGCAATATACCTTCAGGGAGACGGGACGAGTCAACAGCCCCAAAGACTACATCCATAGTTTGGGAGAGCAATAGACCTTCAGGGAGACGGGACGAGTCAACAGCCCCAAAGACTACATCCATAGTGTGGGAGAGCAATAGACCTTCAGGGAGACGGGACGAGTCAACAGCCTCAAAGACTACATCCATAGTTTGGGAGAGCAATAAACCTTCAGGGAGACGGGACGAGTCAACAGCCCCAGAGACTACATCCATAGTTTGGGAGAGCAATAGACCTTCAGGGAGACGGGACGAGTCAACAGCCCCAAAGACTACATCCATAGTGTGGGAGAGCAATAGACCTCCAGGGAGACGGGACGAGTCAACAGCCCCAAAGACTACATCCATAGTGTGGGAGAGCAATAGACCTCCAGGGAGACGGGACGAGTCAACAGCCCCAAAGACTACATCCATAGTGTGGGAGAGCAATAGACCTTCAGGGAGACGGGACGAGTCAACCGCCTCAAAGACTACATCCATAGTGTGGGAGAGCAATAGACCTTCAGGGAGACGGGACGAGTCAACAGCCCCAAAGACTACATCCATAGTGTGGGAGAGCAATAGACCTTCAGGGAGACGGGACGAGTCAACAGCCCCAGAGACTACATCCATAGTGTGGGAGAGCAATAGACCTTCAGGGAGACGGGACGAGTGAACAGCCTCAAAGACTACATCCATAGTTTGGGAGAGCAATAGACCTTCAGGGAGACGGGACGAGTCAACAGCCTCAAAGACTACATCCATAGTGTGGGTGAGCAATAGACCTTCAGGGAGACGGGACGAGTGAACAGCCTCAAAGACTACATCCATAGTTTGGGAGAGCAATAGACCTTCAGGGAGACGGGACGAGTCAACAGCCCCAGAGACTAAATCCACAGTGTGGGGGAGCAATAGATCTTCAGGGAGACGGGACGAGTCAACAGCCTCAAAGACTACATCCATAGTTTGGGAGAGCAATAAACCTTCAGGGAGACGGGACGAGTCAACAGCCCCAGAGACTACATCCATAGTTTGGGAGAGCAATAGACCTTCAGGGAGACGGGACGAGTCAACAGCCCCAAAGACTACATCCATAGTGTGGGAGAGCAATAGACCTTCACGGAGACGGGACGAGTCAACAGCCTCAAAGACTACATCCATAGTGTGGGAGAGCAATAGACCTTCAGGGAGACGGGACGAGTCAACAGCCCCAAAGACTACATCCATAGTGTGGGAGAGCAATAGACCTTCAGGGAGACGGGACGAGTCAACAGCCCCAGAGACTACATCCATAGTGTGGGAGAGCAATAGACCTTCAGGGAGAAGGGACGAGTCAACAGCCTCAAAGACTACATCCATAGTGTGGGAGAGCAATAGACCTTCAGGGAGACGGGACGAGTCAACAGCCCCAAAGACTACATCCATAGTGTGGGAGAGCAATAGACCTTCAGGGAGACGGGACGAGTCAACAGCCACAGAGACTACATCCATAGTGTGGGAGAGCAATAGACCAGACTGACACCCTGTACGCCCTAAAGGAGACGGGACGAGACCACAGCCCCAAAGACTGCATCCATAGTGTGGGAGAGCAATAGACCTTCAGGAAGACGGGACGAGTCAACAGCCCCAAAGACTACATCCATAGTGTGGGAGAGCAATAGACCTCTAGGGAGACGGGACGAGTCAACAGCCTCAAAGACTACATCCACAGTGTGGGAGAGCAATAGACCTTCAGGGAGACGGGACGAGTCAACAGCCTCAAAGACTACATCCACAATGTGGGAGAGCAATAGACCTTCAGGGAGACGGGACGAGTCAACAGCCTCAGAGACTATATCCACAGTGTGGGAGAGCTATAGACCAGACTGACACCCTGTACGCCCTCAAGGAGACGGGACGTGTCCACAGCCCCAAAGACTACACCCACAGTGAGTGCTCTCTCTGGCTCATAGGTAAGAACCTTGGGGCAAGTCTGGGCTGATTAAGATTGGGTCTGATGAACAGCAACCGCATCTGAGCACAGCTTGTTGTTCGAACAGGGCAGAGGATATCCACGGGA
The DNA here is from genome assembly GCA_963921405.1 of Cepaea hortensis. Classification (NCBI taxonomy): domain Eukaryota; kingdom Metazoa; phylum Mollusca; class Gastropoda; order Stylommatophora; family Helicidae; genus Cepaea; species Cepaea hortensis. Next base: position 129,066,452 of record OY992882.1, on the reverse strand, counting down.
CAAGCAGTGGGTAGAGATTAAATTCCAGCAGTAGATTCAACAGTAGATGGAACAGAACTTTGCTGCGCGCGTCTTCCAAGCCTATGGAGGTGGCACATGTTTCGAGACCAGCCGGCCCGTCTGCCATATGTAAAAACTGCAGCATTGCGCCATGTTTATGTATTCTGTCTGTATCCTCATAGTGCGTTAGGCAGTAGTTGGTTATTTCCGAGTTCGTATAACATCTTTCTGGTAATTATTTTTTCTACAATTTTGACACTTGTGTACTGCATAGTGATTATTCTGTATCGTCTAATAGGTATATCATTTTGTCCGGGCTTGACTATTGAAATTAAAGACGTCGTAACTATGTAGCAAACTTTCAGGAATGGCGCCGTTTCCACCCATCATGTGCCATGCCGGTAAGCGTGGGCGGTCATGTTCTGCCATCTCACTCGATCACCAGAGTCGTGGGTCAGCTCCGTGTTCCTGTCTCGTTTAGAAAGCTGTTATTATAGATATTGCAGAGGTCCTACAGATCCGTTCATTGAGGCATGCCAGTGCCCTCGCAGTTGATGCCGTCAGGTCCTGCATATCTGTTCCTTGTTGCCTGCCAATGTCCTCGCAGTTGATGCCGTCAGGTCCTGCAGATCTGTTCCTTGTGGCCTGCCAATGTCCTCCCAGTTGATGCCCTCAGGTCCTGCAGATCTGTTCCTTGTGGCCTGCCAATGTCCTCGCAGTTGATGCCGCCAGGTCCTGCAGATCTGTTCCTTGTGGCCTGCCAATGTCCTCGCAGTTGATGCCCTCAGGTCCTGCAGATCTATTCCTTGTTACCTGTCAATGCCCTCGCAGTTGATGCCATCAGGTCCTGCATGTCCGTTCCTTGTTGCCTGCCAATGTCCTCGCAGTTGATGCCGTCAGGGACGGGTGCCGGTTTTGTTTTCTTGTCTTAATTGTACCCTTGATGTCATCGATGGTTGTCATCAGATCATAGGTCCTCCCCCGATGTGTCTCCACCTTGCCGTGGTGGGGGAGCTTGCGTGTCCCATGGACCCCATGTGCTTGCCGATGGATGAAAACTATATATCGGACAGCTCTTGGGATAGGGACCAGACTAAGAGAGACACAACCTGCTGCTCGGCAGGTAGACTGAGGATAACAGTCAAAAATTTTAATCAGGTGCACGAAGGCAGAAGTTCTTGGTCCGGACAAAACTGTAAGGCTCTCTGTCGAGGGCTGTGGCTGAACGTCCCTAAGCCACAAACCTGCGGATCTGAGAGCCGGGCCGATACACACATTTCAAAAAATAGAGGCGTGATACTGAGCAAGCTACATGCTCAGGTCTGATACAAGTTCCAAGGCTCTCAGCTGGGGGATATGAGAGATTCCCGGATGAGAGGGCCAGGCCGTTTCTCGTTCACTGCTGCACGAAGGTAAGGTGCTGAGCCGGCAGCACATGTAGCCTACCTCGTGAGCGAGTACAAAAAGTCAGAAAAGTGCCCCAGTCGAAGGAAATGGTTACGAAAACTGTCTGTATCTAACTCATAGAGAGTGTAGATAAAAGTGGAAGAACGTCTCAATGACGCAAAATGGAACGCACGGCGAGCGAACCTATTGCGTGGTCCGAAGTCAAAAGCAAAAGCTTACCGAGTGGATGTCGCTCGCAGTCTGACCGCTCCTGGTGTGTGCTTGAGCGGCCAGTGGCAAGCGAGATGCCCAACATATGGAAGTGAGGAACTAAAGCAGCCATGAGTAGGACGTGGCAACTCCACGGGTGAACCCAGTCTCAGAGCATATGTGCCGGCTCTGCAATTATGGAAGCCTCCTTGGATAGCGAGGGAATGCCCATGGTCTGCCCCTGCCTTCCCTTGAGGGCCGACCGCCATGTCGTTGACCGTACTATCTTGACCAGCTGAGATGTTAGCGACATCACAACAGTATAACGTGCCTCGAAACCAGAGGAAGGCTAACCTCATTAAAAAATGCCCGCCGATAGTCGGAAGTGTCGTCCTACGGGTGGCAAACTAAAAAATGACACTACGCAATTACGTCCGAGTGAAATGTCTCGTCCGAATGTCTCTCGTGCTAGGAACAGCTCTGACTACCTAGTTTCCGAATGCCGCTCTTGTTCGGAACAGCTCTGCCTAGGTAGTTTTCCGAATGTCTGTCGTGCCTGGAACAGCTCTGACGGGCGCAACGACAAGCACATGCCCGAAAACTCGCTTGAGTGGATACCGTCTGCAAACCTGTCTGGTTTGTGCGGGAATGGCCCGGGGCAAACGAAATGACCAATATATTGAAGTTAGGATTTAAAGCAGCCATGAGCAGGACGTGACGACCCCTCGGTGAGCCCAGACCCAGGGCGCTATGTGTCGGCCCTGCAACTATGGAAGCAACCTTGGGTGACGGAAAATACTATGGACTGTCCCTTCCTTCCTTTGAGGGATGACCGTTGGCTTCGACCGTTCCAACTTGGCCAGCTGGGTTGTAGATGGCACCACAAAAGTGAGAGTCTCCCAGGAATGCTACCTGGTCAAAAAAGCACGCTGTAGCCGGATGTGTTGGCCTACGGGTTTAGGCCCAAGGGCGTATAACAGACACACCGCAATCACATCTGAAAAAACACTCCGGATGAACGAAAAGAAGAAGAAGAAGAAGATCATAGGTCACTTCCACACCAACACACAGTTCAGTGAGCATATTCATTGCAGCTACCTTTTTATCACGGTCCTGTGAGCATGTTTTTTTTTCCCTGATGAATCTTTCAGTGATAGATTTCTTTTTCTCTTCATCTGTTATAATTGTTCTATTGAACATCTGGTCCCCACTCTGAAAGTCTCTGACAATCCTCTTTCTGGGCACACCGTTAATGAATCTGTGTAGTAACCAGAATCTCTTGAATAATTTTTCTTTGATACTTGTTGGTAAATTGTTTCCCAATTGTTGGTAAATTGTTTCCCAATTTGTAAGTTTCCCATGTTGAGCAACTTTCTTAAAGTCTTGGTCACCATGCATTGTTTAAGTTATGTACCGCCTGTTGAGAGTTCCCGGCTTAAAGTCTTGGTCACCATGCATTGTTTAAGTTATGTACCGCCTGTTGAGAGTTCCCGGCTTAAAGTCTTGGTCACCATGCATTGTTTAAGTTATGTACCGCCTGTTGAGAGTTCCCGGCTTAAAGTCTTGGTCACCATGCATTGTTTAAGTTATGTACCGCCTGTTGAGAGTTCCCGGCTTAAAGTCTTGGTCACCATGCATTGTTTAAGTTATGTACCGCCTGTTGAGAGTTCCCGGCTTAAAGTCTTGGTCGCCATGCATTGTTTGAGTTAAGTACCGCCTGTTGAGAGTTCCCGGCTTAAAGTCTTGGTCACCATGCATTGTTTAAGTTATGTACCGCCTGTTGAGAGTTCCCGGCTTAAAGTCTTGGTCGCCATGCATTGTTTGAGTTAAGTACCGCCTGTTGAGAGTTCCCGGCTTAAAGTCTTGGTCACCATGCATTGTTTAAGTTATGTACTGCCTATTGAGAGTTCCCGGCTTAAAGTCTTGGTCACCATGCATTGTTTAAGTTATGTACCGCCTGTTGAGAGTTCCCGGCTTAAAGTCTTGGTCACCATGCATTGTTTAAGTACCTCCTCCTGTTGAGAGTTCCCGGCTTAAAGTCTTGGTCGCCATGCATTGTTTGAGTTAAGTACCGCCTGTTGAGAGTTCCCGACTTAAAGTCTTGGTCACCATGCATTGTTTAAGTTATGTACCGCCTGTTGAGAGTTCCCGGCTTAAAGTCTTGGTCACCATGCATTGTTTAAGTACCTCCTCCTGTTGAGAGTTCCCGGCTTAAAGTCTTGGTCACCATGCATTGTTTAAGTTATGTACCGCCTGTTGAGAGTTCCCGGCTTAAAGTCTTGGTCACCATGCATTGTTTAAGTTATGTACCGCCTGTTGAGAGTTCCCGGCTTAAAGTCTTGGTCACCATGCATTGTTTAAGTTATGTACCGCCTGTTGAGAGTTCCCGGCTTAAAGTCTTGGTCACCATGCATTGTTTAAGTACCTCCTCCTGTTGAGAGTTCCCGGCTTAAAGTCTTGGTCACCATGCATTGTTTAAGTTATGTACCGCCTGTTGAGAGTTCCCGGCTTAAAGTCTTGGTCACCATGCATTGTTTAAGTTATGTACCGCCTGTTGAGAGTTCCCGGCTTAAATTCTTGGTCACCATGCATTGTTTAAGTTATGTACCGCCTGTTGAGAGTTCCCGGCTTAAAGTCTTGGTCACCATGCATTGTTTAAGTTATGTACCGCCTGTTGAGAGTTCCCGGCTTAAAGTCTTGGTCACCATGCATTGTTTAAGTTATGTACCGCCTGTTGAGAGTTCCCGGCTTAAAGTCTTGGTCACCATGCATTGTTTAAGTTATGTACCGCCTGTTGAGAGTTCCCGGCTTAAAGTCTTGGTCACCATGCATTGTTTAAGTTATGTACCGCCTGTTGAGAGTTCCCGGCTTAAAGTCTTGGTCACCATGCATTGTTTGAGTTATGTACCGCCTGTTGAGAGTTCCCGGCTTAAAGTCTTGGTCGCCATGCATTGTTTAAGTACCTCCTCCTGTTGAGAGTTCCCGGCTTAAAGTCTTGGTCACCATGCATTGTTTAAGTACCTCCTCCTGTTGAGAGTTCCCGGCTTAAAGTCTTGGTCACCATGCATTGTTTGAGTTATGTACCGCCTGTTGAGAGTTCCCGGCTTAAAGTCTTGGTCACCATGCATTGTTTAAGTACCTCCTGTTGAGAGTTCCCGGCTTAAAGTCTTGGTGTCTTGGTCACCATGCATTGTTTAAGTACCTCCTGTTGAGAGTTCCCGGCTTAAAGTCTTGGTCACCATGCATTGTTTAAGTACCTCCTGTTGAGAGTTCCCGGCTTAAAGTCTTGGTCACCATGCATTGTTTAAGTACCTCCTGTTGAGAGTTCCCGGCTTAAAGTCTTGGTCACCATGCATTGTTTAAGTACCTCCTGTTGAGAGTTCCCGGCTTAAAGTCTTGGTCACCATGCATTGTTTAAGTACCTCCTGTTGAGAGTTCCCGGCTTAAAGTCTTGGTCACTGTCATAGTCTTGCTCGTATCTAGGTAACTAAACTTGGGTTCATACAGGCAACAATAAATCTGTTCGCTATGAGATCGAATATTTATTGTGTATACAGATACAGTATGCGTTGGCGCATATTACATATCACAGCTGGTTAACATCAAACACATAGTTATCATTCAACAGTCTAGCAAACTATCTAGCCTATGTCTATATATCTATTGATATCTATAGAGTCCCTCAAAGGCAGGCCCTGTTGCCTCTCTCAAGTCCGTCTGTCCTCTCCCGGTCCACACGTGTCCCATTCCGACACGGGTGGTAACTCTGTCCGAGTTCCTCGTGGACCCCGCAATAGGCGGGCCACATCAGTGTCCACGGAACCCTGGACTCATTGACCAGTCCTTCTAGAAGGCTCTAGATTACTCGGGCTCTGTTCTCTCCCTTGGGCTGGAGTTGTAGCCCTCTAATTAATATATCTAACGGTGAGGCGGTGACAGGATTCCCCCCTCCCCCCTAATATGGCTTGTTATTGGGTAATTAGATGTATTCTAATTCTGTCACCGAATCACATAAAGTTGGTGTTTGTAGATTGGTGGACAGTAACCTGGTAACCTACATACTGGCATTAAAACTCATGTTTTCTCTCATACACCACTTCTCTGATTTGGTAAAGAGATCACTCTGTCTCCTGTGTCCTTAACAATGCTTATCAGACCGAAGTTACGTGACGTTTAAGTAGTTGTATTTACAACCCGCCCTTCTCAATAGTACCCAACTGGTACCCAGACAATTAACCTCTGTTAAGAGAGTTAACAAGACCGTAGTCCTGGCTAATTAAGTACACCTTCAAATCTTGATTTGTGTGTGCATTTCAATACACTTTTACTCTCGTATGTTATCTAATGCAAAATATGTAGTTACCTTGTTATTTTATCCCCCTCATACTACAAGTGTCCCTGTTGGCTTGTTAGTGTGCTTGACTAATAAGTTGATGTTTCTAATAAAGTGACTGTATTTTAACTTGATAGTGTTGAGTTTTAAGGTTTGTGTACTGTGTGTGCTGAATGTGTGGCGTATTTCCAAGCGTCACGAGTTGGGATAACCTCAATCATGAACTACTGCACTGTGTGCAATACATGATCAGGCATTCCAAGTAGTGGTGCTTAGATGTATCCTAACTGCTAAACTAAGTATATTAACTCACTATTCAACTAAGTACTACACATGTATTCACACAGACAAGTCATGCAATTTACATGAAAGACGCAGACAAATTAAAATAAATACGGTTTGCGTACAATTTGTCCGCCAAGTGTATCGTTCTCTCATTTAATCCATTCACACAGTCATTCAGTCACCTTTCATTCAAAATAGTATTTGGTTAAAATATATAATTAAAGATGAGGTAAGTGTTATTGCCCTTAGAAAAAATGGGCTAGGCGATATTTGCCCTTTAAGGAAATACGTACTTCTTGTACGATGACTCAAAAATGGATTATAATTTAAATAGAGACAATTGTATAGGACGGTTCTTTAGCCTAGGAATGGTACCGCCTGTAATATTAATGTCGAATATGTACAAATTACAGGTTAATACAATTTATATACAACAATAATGGAAATATAATACATATTTAATCCTAAACTAATTAATTAATTAAATCCAACGATGATGTGCGCGTTGTCCTCCTGTTGTTAGCGTGTTATGCCATGTATGTTAAAGTAAGTATGGCTGTCTCTTGAGTGTTGTAGTCGATGTCGTTCTGTTTCGGCTGTTTGTAAAGTTACGTAGCAACAGCAAGTATGGAATGTTCTTAATGTCCCATATAACGAGTTCTTATAGAATTCGGAGTTAGTTCGCTGGTTAATCTTATTGGTTGACACAAACACAGTTACTGTTTCTTGCTGGAATCGTTCTAGCGCTTAGGCACTTGATGGTATAGTTCTCAAAGTAACGTATCCTGTTCTTGGGTGTCGTAATTAAACTAATCACTGAGAGTACTCTAGCAGGTGTAGAGTTACACTGTCATATGCAACCGACTAAAAGTATCACAGTTTATAGTATGGCTAATGGTCGATGTGATCAGAGTCATTCTACTGGCGCATTTATTTGCCGTGATAAAAGGTCAGCCATAATGTTGTCGGTGCCTCTGATATGGCGGATTTCGAAGTCGAAATCTTGAAGTAGAAGACACCATCTTTGTAGCCGATGGTTTTTAGGCGACCCCTGGTTAAGGACCAATAATGGCGAACTGTCAGTGAGGACCACAAAGTGACTCCCCAAGAGGAACTTAGATAATCTCAATGTACAGAACAATAGGCTCAAACACTCTAATTCAACTGTGGCATACCGAGTCTCAGCCTTCTTTAGTTTGCGGCTCACATGGAGAATTGGGTGTCTTATGCCATCCACTTCCTGCATCAAGCATCCTCCTATTGCGATAGCGCTCGCATCTGTGGTCAACATAAAGGGTAAATTTATGTTGGGTAATCGTAAGACTGGTGGATTAGAAAAAATATGTTTCAATCTACACATTGCATCATCTAAGCTGGTACTTTTACAAATTTTTGATGGATGATTTTTAGTTAACATATCAGAAAAGACTGAGGTTAGTTCTGCCCAATGTGGAATGAATTTAGAATAATAGTTGATAAGGCCAAGTAAACTCCTAATCTGTTTCTTGGTGGTAGGCACTTCTAGATTAAGGATCTTAGAAACAATTTTATCATCTGTCAACAATAATTTGCCTTCAGAAATTCTGTGACCAAGGAAGTCTATTTGTGTATAACCTATTTCAACCTTGGAAGGTTTGATAGTAAGTCCAAAAAGAGAGATTTGGTTGAAGACTTGTTTGAGGGTAAGTAGGTGAGAAGTCATATCAGAAGAATGGACGCATATATCATCAATATAGGCTACTACATCTTTCATTCCGTGTAATAACAATCTTGTTAGTCTCACAAATGTGGCCGGTGCGTTCTTGAGCCCAAACGGAAGATATAGCCATTCGTACAAGCCGAGAGGTGTTGCGAATGCTGTTATATGTCTACAAGAAGGGTGTAGTGGAACTTGCCAATATCCTTTCGCTAAATCGGTCTTGGAAAATAAGGATGATTGAGCCATATTTAAGATAAGATCTTCACAGCTGTTCATTGGCTCTGCATCCGTTGTTGTTCTTGTATTTAATACTCTATAGTCGATGCACAAGCGGATTGTCTGGTCCTTTTTTTTCACCAGAACCATCGGTGACGAATATTGAGACATCGATTTTTGAATAATGCCATTTTTCTCTAAATCTAAAATTTCTTTATCTAAATTAGATCTGTAATGGAGAGGAATAGAATATGGTCTACATTTGACCGGTCTCAGATCTGTCAGCACAATTGAATGTGTTATTTTATCAGTGCGTCCAGGTTTGTTAGAAAAGATAGATTTATACTCGTCCAGGATAGTCAAAATGTCTTGTCGCTGTTGTTGTGTCAAAGTGTCAGAGATATGTATGTCATTTATACTTCCGTCGTCAGTCATGATTGGTACAGGGATTTCAGTGTTGTCCACGTCTGTCTGATTTATCACAGATGCTACTGTTTGTAAATTGTCTTCAATGTCATTGTCATCGTCGTTGAGATCAATCGTTGTCAATATGTCGTCAAATTTGTCGTCGTTGTCGATATCACAGATTGTCGGTAATGTCCATATGTCTTCGTCGTTTTCGTCGTCGTAAGAGTGTGTCGTTAACGATGCTTCGTTTGTCGATGTGTCATTTCGTTGGGAACTTGTCGTTTCGTCTCCGTCACCAGTTCGTTGAGTCAGTTCATTTGTCTCATTGTCCTGTCTAACATAATATGGTTTCAACATATTTATATGGAATATTTTCAGCTTTCCATTTAAAGAGATTTCGTAATCTACTTCTGAAATTCTTCTAATGATCTTAAAAGGTCCCTGCCAAGAGGTTGACAGTAAATCTCTTTTGTCAGGTAGGAGTAGTAAAATATCCTGACCTGGATTTAGCACAATTGTTTTTGCACCTCTGTTGGCGTAATGCCTGTATTTAAAACCTTTCTCCTGTAGTGATGTTCTGGCCACTATACAGGAACGTATGATTTTGTCTCTGGTATCAGTGACCAAATCATAGGTAGAAATGGGAAGTTGGATATCTACAGGTTGTGATATGATCTCCTTATAAATGGTGAGAGGTCCTCTTGGGTTCGCTCCATACATCAATTCGAAGGGAGAGAACCCTGTACTTGATTGTGGGACTTCTCTATATGCGAACAGCACCGTTGGGAGAAGTATGTCCCAATCGGCTGGATTTTCAGCTGTCACTTTAGATAGCATATGTTTCAGGTCCCCATTTAGTTTCTCGCAGATGCCATTTGCGGCCGGTCGATAGGGACTGGTGAAACATTGCTTGATGCCTAGTAACTTAGTTACTGATTGGGTGGCATTCGATATGAACTGGGTTCCTCTATCAGAAATGATTTTCTCCGGGAAGCCAAAACGGGAGAAAATGTTTAGTAATATGTCCGTCACATCCTTAGAGGAGATAGATCTTAATGGAAGCATTTCGGGCCACCTTGTACACAAATCAATAAGAGTAAAAATATATCTATTGCCCTTATTTGATATGTGATTCAACGGACCTACTAGGTCAACTGCCACGATTTGGAAAGGCCTCGAGGCAGTTGTCGTTGATTGGACTTCTGCTGTAGGGTTTTTCCCCTTTTTCACCAGTTTCTGACATATATCACAAGATGTACAAAAGGTTTTAATGTCTTTGTCGACCTTTGGCCAATAAAACTGGGTCATGACAATAGCCCTGGTCATTTCGTATCTCATATGACCTCCAAAAGGGGAGTCATGGGCTATTTTTAGAACTTTGTTTCGATGTGCTTGTGGTAACAGTACTTGCTGTATCGTGGTCTGCTTTGTTGTGTAAAATCTAGTTAAGATGTTGTTCTGTAGCCTAAATGTCCACGATGCGTTCTTTGTTAATTTTGGTTTAAGTCCTACTAACTTAAAGTATGGTGTAAGTGTAGGGTCATTTTTCTGTTCATTTCCAAAATTGATGTTAGTTGAGTTTGGCGCTATTATTTCTAATGATTCCTGTAGTTGGTCAGTGTTGGTTTTATGGGTTGTCTGTCGTGTTATTGCATTTGTGTGTTGTGTGTTTTGTTGCACATTTACAGGCTTGGTATTTGGTACATCAGTAGCATCCTCAATTCGAGGTTTTAATTTGGTCGTATCGGTCACAGATTCGACCGCCCCTGCATTGTATACCTCGGTGAATTCTTTCTGAATTACCTCAGTGGTTGTCTCCCTTGGTCTTTTGGCAGATTGAGACAAGCATGAATGGTGTTTCTCTATAGCATCGGTGTTTGTGGGGGGAATACCGTTTTTACGCTCCCACTCTCTGATTTCCTTCTCAGAGCATGCTCGTATGTTGGGCAAATCCCAAGTATAATATCAGCGACTGGATTTTCAAGGATTGCGCACAATACTTGTCCTGATATGAACGGTGTTCGAATTTCGACCAGAGCAAGGGGGTATTTCTCTATAGTACCTGAGAATGTGCGACAAGTGACATGTTTGTCTGTGTAGTCTTTAGTGTCTATTAATGTTCTCTTTATCTCACAGAGCGTTGCGCCGGAATCACGAATTAATGTGCACTTTTTGTTGTTTACAAACCCTGTAGAAAAAACTAGCTTGCCTGTAGATGACAAAGCAGCGTTGGCTGTTTCATTTGAAATAGGGATAGTGTGGCCACATAGTAATGTTGTGTCAAGTTTGAACTTTGTACAGGTGTTACACTTACTGTCTGTAATGGTGTCAATAATTTGTACAGCATTTCCAAGCTCGTTTTCTTTGTCGTGTTGATTATCACAATCATTCAGTGATTCAATCTCTTCGTCTGACGACGTTTCCACAAGTGCGGCATTGGCTTGTTTCAATAACTTTCGGCCATCACAAAAGCGACTATAGTGGCCAAAACTGCGGCAAAAAAAAACATTTGACCGCTCTCTGGTAAGCATTGCGCTTGGTCTTCTGTTTCTCCACCATCATCTTGAGGTGGTGAGGGTAGTTCGGCGATTTGTCGCACATAGAGCCACTTTCGTGATTCAAACCGCAATACTGGCATTTAACAAGTTTACTGACATTGGAGCGAGGTTTGAATTTACTCTCTGTTTGTTTGGAGTATTTGGTGTTCACTACTGCAGCTGCTGTATCGTTGTGACTTATGTTCAGCTGAAAAATATCCCTATTTGCTGTAAAAAATGCATTCCCCTTTGCCTCTATTTCCTGAATACTTTTGCAATCCATTTGTTTTAAGAACTTGGCAAAAGGTGTGGGGATGGTGCTAACTATTTTGTCTATAATAATAAGCTCTTTAAGTTTGTCATGGCTATTGTTGGTTTTAGCCGAGTTGATCCATTTTGTGCATACGTCTTGAACTGTACTGACATAATCTATAAAGGTTTGGTTTGGTTGTGGTGATAATTTGGCAAATTGTTGTTGGTAACCTGCAGTATCTAAAGAAAAATGTTGGAGAATGAGTTGTTTTAAGTAATCATAGTCTTTTCGCATTTCCTGTGGTACTGTCTCTATTACTTTTAGTGGTTCAAGAGCTAAGATCCTCATTAGAATAAATGCCCAATCTGATTTAATGATCTTATGGTAGGCCATGAGACACTCGACATTTTCCAAGTAGGCGCTGATGGAATCTCCTGAGCAGAACGCCTTCACGAGGCCTTTATACTTATTATATTTTTGTTCTTCCTCTTTGCTTCTTAGCTTATTTATCGATATTTCTGCGTTGGACTCAAGCTCCATCTGTTTTAGTTTCACTTGTGTATCAGCATTCAATTGGGCTTGCTTGGCCGCTGCGTCGAGCTCCATTTGTAATTTCTTTTCTGCTGCCTCCATCTGCATCTGAATTTTCTTTTCTTCTGCTTCCATCTGCATCTGAATTTTCTTTTCTTCGGCCTCCATCTGCATCTGAATTTTCTTTTCTTCGGCCTCCATTTGAAATTTCTTTTCTTCTGCCTCCATCTGCATCTGAATTTTCTTTTCTTCGGCCTCCATTTGAAATTTCTTTTCTTCTCGTTCTATCGCTCTTTCTTCACGGGCAATGTTTTCTGCGTGCGTTTTCTGTGCCCATTCTGACAATTTCTCTTCTTTATAACCTAACTTTATTCCTTGCTCAATGCATTTATCTAAGGAAGACATTTTGTGTTTTACTTGTTTGTAATGTTTATAAAGTTAAATCCCTTAGAAAAAATGTTGTGTAGTCGAAAATTTTGTTAACTCCCTTACTTATTAATGTGTAAATCAAAATGCAAGATTATGTTGGTGACAAGGTCATGAATATGCAACCAAATCAATATGAAACAACATAATACAATGATGAAAGATGAGAAGTACAGCTTAGAGTTACAATGGGTATGACATGAAACTTAGCTTTCAATCAGAGAACTCGCCGATGTTGTCCCAGAAAGCTTGTCTTGTAATCTCGCCACTGTTGTAAAGGTTACATAGGTTGCACGCGCCACTATTCGCGGAACAATCTGCTCGTAGAGTGAGAAAACATTAGTAGCAGTCAAAAAATGTCACAGTCATGTCAAAAATAGTTTACAAATCACAATAATGAGACAAACTGCTTAGGCACTGCTGAGATACTGCTGAGGGACTCAGATTAATCCTATTTTATTGCTAGATAGCTACTAATTTTTGTAAACTTGTAAGTTAACAATTCTTTTGGTTTAAACAACTCAATGTGATATGATCAATTAAGTAATTTTACATGGCAATTAATAGTTATTTCACAATAGATTTTATGCCAAAACCGGAAAACTAGCCCCCAAAAAGCCTGTCATAGTCTTGCTCGTATCTAGGTAACTAAACTTGGGTTCATACAGGCAACAATAAATCTGTTCGCTATGAGATCGAATATTTATTGTGTATACATATACAGTATGCGTTGGCGCATATTACATATCACAGCTGGTTAACATCAAACACATAGTTATCATTCAACAGTCTAGCAAACTATCTAGCCTATGTCTATATATCTATTGATATCTATAGAGTCCCTCAAAGGCAGGCCCTGTTGCCTCTCTCAAGTCCGTCTGTCCTCTCCCGGTCCACACGTGTCCCATTCCGACACGGGTGGTAACTCTGTCCGAGTTCCTCGTGGACCCCGCAATAGGCGGGCCACATCAGTGTCCACGGAACCCTGGACTCATTGACCAGTCCTTCTAGAAGGCTCTAGATTACTCGGGCTCTGTTCTCTCCCTTGGGCTGGAGTTGTAGCCCTCTAATTAATATATCTAACGGTGAGGCGGTGACATGCATTGTTTAAGTACCTCCTGTTGAGAGTTCCCGGCTTAAAGTCTTGGTCACCATGCATTGTTTAAGTACCTCCTGTTGAGAGTTCCCGGCTTAAAGTCTTGGTCACCATGCATTGTTTAAGTACCTCCTGTTGAGAGTTCCCGGCTTCCTGTGCTCTTTGCCAGGATTTTCCATTTTTCCATGACCCCCGACCCCATTAACCTCAGAAGATAAGTTACATTAGGGCCCACCATCAGGCTCAGATTAATAATCCCGTGACCGAGTCTGCAACATTAAGGATATTAAACAGAAAGCGATTGTTGTCCGAAGAGGGTAATCAGGACCAGTGGCGTGCAGAGGTTCTTTGATGCCCGGGGCCAACCCCTTGATTGGATGCCCCTAAATTGTTCTTTACCTCATTCATTCCTCCTCCCCTCCGACTGCACTGTGCTGCCCCCTCTCCCTAACTGGACGCCCCCCTCCCGGCTGGATGCCCGGGGCCGTCGCGCCCCCGCACCCCCCTCTGCACGCCTCTGATCAGGACTGGACTGCAAATCTTTTAAGTGCTCATGCCTTCCCCACCGCTTCATTCCACCATGCTGGCAGGGATAGCTCTTTCCTTTTAGTGTGACTGTGACTTGTCTGCGTTTTCTTGATTTTGTTGATGATGTTGAGTCCTGCTGTGGTTGACTTGAAGGGATCTTTCGCTGCTCTTAGTTTGACATTGTCAACACAAGTGTAAAACATTCATATATAATTATTATATTATATCCATTGCCTTGACTTCTTCTTCTTCTTCTTCTTCAGTGTTCCGAGCCATTGAGGTTCTTTGCTGCAAATACAATCCGTCTCCATTCGTCTCTCTGGTGGACCTTCTCTTGCCAGTCGTTGATTCCAAGTGCTTGCAGGTCTGTACATGTATTATCTCTCCACCGCCTTCTTGGTCTACCTCGGGGTCTACGGTCATTTATTTCCTGAGTGTAAGCGAGTTTTGTTTCCCTATTATCTTCCATTCTTTCTATATGCCCCAGCCATTGCAGTCTATTAGCCTTCATGATACCAGTGATTAGCTGGGACTTAAACAGATCATAAATGTCTTTGTTACTTCTTCTTTTCCACTCTCCACTTTGTGTATCCCTAATGGGCCCGTACATTCCATGTTCCAAATCTCAAAAGTCCTTTAACGTTCCAAGGCCTTGACTTGGGGACGTAAATTACAAGTAAGTACCCCTGAAGTCGGAGTGGATTCGCCTGATGGCGAGAGACACTTGTAATAGGGAAAGCTAATCCACACGCAAAATTCAGTCCATCGCTACTATAAATAGTGTGTATGGACTACGCTTGAGTACAAAGCGAATAAGCGGGAAAAAAAAATATCCATTGAGGTGTACTGTGGGCAGAAACCTGGCACTGTCGCTGCAGCAGACGAGGGCCAGAAGTGAGCCGGGAGCGGTCAGTCAGAGCCTTGTAAACACGGGACACACGTCGTGGCTGTACCCACACGGTCTATTATCTATACAATATAATAGTTGTTGGGGGTTGTTTCACGATCACCGTTACACCATGAATATCAGATGTGCCACAGTAAGTCTTGTTCATTAGATTTAAAGTTACAACTGTGGCCAGTCTGTGACAGCAGGAAGCACGTAAGTCAGTGACTTGGGTCGTCTAGGTAGAGAGAGGTATTCTGGTCATGATTTTCAAATTGGGTATTTACTAATGAAGAAACCACCACAGATAGATAGGTCTTGAAAAACCAAATCCACCGATACCTCAATTATGCCTGTATGTCAATTCTAACTAGCAAGTCCTATGACAATTTTAATTTGAGTATTTACTAATGGCCGGTCTCTCTGGCTGTGGGGTTACAACACTTTCTCTCTGTAATCCCGTTTATCACGCAGAGTCTCGCAGCGGAGCGAGAACTGAGGTGGTTCGACCCCCGCTCGTGACTTGCGGATACTGAGCCGGCCGCTCAGAAAGCAATGGCAAACTACTGAGCGTAATCTTGCCAAGAGATCAACAGACAGCTGAAAGATGCTGCTGTTGACAGCTAAGTCCTGTAAAAGGATACGCAAAACATTTACTAATGAGACGGCCACAGAAGATAGGCCTTGAAATTCAAAATCTAATGGTACCTCAATGATGCCTGTATGTCACTTATACTTATAGTAATAGTATACTTATAAGTGAAGATATTCTAATATTCACATTTTTGTGAAGGTGAGACCAGTTGCGATTTTTCATGCTATTCACCCGTAAGTGTAGCTCTCCAGTGTGTCCATTTCCTCCCCCAGCTGGTGTGCGTGTGTGTGCATGCGAGATTGTCTCAAATAGTCGTATGAAAATTTACTTCAAAAATATGTTCCGTCATGTTAAATGATTAAAAAATTTTAAAATTACACAGATAAATAAATTATTAATAATCTTTAAACTTGTATTTTCTGTACCTTTAGTAGTTCAAATTGCACATTTTGAATGCAGAAAGTATGCACGACCTAGTCTGATTGAAATGCTCACCGCCATATTGGATCTTTATTCACAAAGATGAAACTTCTCCACAAAAGTATTTTGTTTGCTACCAACCACAATTCGAGCAAGTTCAGCGATGAAACTTTCCAAGTATATGTGTAAAAATGGATGCAGAATTCGAAAATGGGAGAGTTTATACCGCGATAGCTCGGAATAGACAGAGTAGTTTATACCGCGCTGGCTCGGAATAAACGGAGTAGTTTATACCGAGCTGAAGTATGAAGTTGTTTAAATATCAAGAATAATTTTCCAGATTGGTATCCCCAATAAAAATAATTGTGTCCCCATGCGAGTTAAAGAATTGTTAACTTGCGTTTCTGTACTCTTACTGTTTACAGGCTTCCATCTTTGTTTACATTACCGACCTACTATTTCCTGCTATTGATGTCCTCATCATAGTTGCCATTCTAGATATTTTATATTCAGATCTAGAGGTTTTTGCCGGCATCTGGATACCGTTTTCTGACGTTTGGATGATGGATGCAATTCTAGATACTTTTCATTTGGAGTCGGATATTTTGAATACTTTCTAGATTTTACTTTTCTTACGGTGTCATTTACCCATTTTATGTTCGGTCTGGACGCGCGTAAATTATGGTAACTGCCATTATTTAAATTTTGAACTCACTTGGGTCAACGCTCAACTATCTGGCAACCCTCTCTTCTCTCCCCCCCCCCCCCCCCCCCCCCCCCCCCGAAATGTGTGTCATTCCTTGCAGCTAGCATTATCACATGCCTCATCAGTCAGAATGTTTACCAAGGAATTTGGAATTCCTTATTGCTGAAGCCATCGGCTTATTACAGCCATCGGCTGGATGGACGCATCCCAGATTGTTGATTAGTTGGCATTCAATTTTGTAACCTAACGCAGCTATTTGAGTAGCAGGTTTTCAATGCGGTGACACATACATCGTCGACTCCATTATGGTTGGAGGAATTGAAATGGTTGGGGACAGGTTTGTCAGCGCCCTGATTGATGTCTCTGAGGTGTTCTCTAAAACGGTCCGCAAGACGTCTGCCTGTTTGACCAATGTATTTCATGTCACATCGTTTGCAGATGATGACATATATCAGATTGCGGGATGTACAAGTGAAAGAATCTTTCAAGGAGAAGGTGCCTAGGGAAAATGCGATCTCCGGTGTCTGAACAACGTATGGGCATGTCAGACAGTTCTTACGATGGCATTCGAATGTGCCCACAGATGAACTAACGGTGGGGAGGGACTATGCATAAGGTGGTCTCTGAGGCTCTGGTTACGGCGGAAAATTACCCTAGGGCCTTCGGAGAATACCTCACGAGTGGTTGGATCGGATTCCAAGATGGACCAGTGTCATGAAAATATGCTTGATGGCATAGGCATGTGGATGGAAGGTGAGGATGAGCTTAGGTGCATTGTTAGGAGGTCGCGTTTGATTGACGAGGGACATTTCCTGCGAGACTTGGGTTATGCGACAGAAAGCTGTGGACCTCTGGGTAGGACCGTTTGCGGAAAAAGTCCTGAAAGTAATCTTGTCTAGTACATCAACAGCAGCTGAAAAATGCTGATGCTGACTGCAACGTCCTGTAAGGGATTTTTGTTTAAATTGTTGCGTATCCCTTGCGTATCGAGAACATCAAGGACTGAGGTATGTGAGATATATGGACGCCTGCAACATTTTGCAGGACACAATATGGTGATGACGGTATGTATAACTAATGGAACTTTCCCAAGAACTTAAACATGAAGAAAAGAACGGAGGGTGCCCATGGATTTAACTGAAATGTTGAAACGAATAGACGAATGTGGAAGAAATGGGGGTGGCAAGCAAGCTGAAATAATGCCAAAGCGACCTCTGAGATCATAGACAAAGGCAGGGCAAAGGGTCACGTTATATCTCTATACTGTTACACGGCTCTGACTGATATCTTGTACTTTGATTACCGGGTCTTTGTGACATAAGCACAAAACGTCTTCGTGCAGTTTCTGGTGTTTACGCCTTTCTAGGTATTCAAATATTTGCAATAAATGTCGCTTTCTCTTAACTTCTTTCTTCTCTCTAATTGCTTTATTTGCACACACGCTCTTTCCATGTTTGTTGCTGACTTTATTTATCAACTTCATCATCCAAGCTAAGTGCATCTTGTGAGACAGGCATCAGTGAAGATGACATGATTCTATAGGTAAGTCACATCAATTTCCCGGGAAGGTTAACCCGGTCAACAAATGCCCGCAGAAGTCGGATGTGTCGGCCTAACGGCGCAAGAACGCAGCTCTGCTGTAAACAGGCACAACGCAATTACGTCCGAAAAAAAACTCCGGATGAACGAAGAAGAAGAAGAAGAAGTCACATCAATTTTCTTTTTAATGTTGCATATCCCTTACAGGATGGTGCAGTCAACATCAGAATTTTTCAGCTGCTGTTGATGTACAAGGCAAGATTACGCTCAGTAGTTTGCCATTGCTTTCTGAGCGACCGGCTCACATACCCCTGTAAGTTACCAGCGCGGCTCGAACCGCTTCCGATTCTCGCGCAGCTGAGTTACTCACGAGAATATACGGGATAACGGCGACAGCCGTAAACTTTTCGCCAGGGAGAGCGGCAGTCACAGCAATACATATGTAATTTCTTACTTTCTAAATCTGGATATTTTTCCTAGATACTTTGCTACGAAATCTAGATATTTATGGATGTTGTTTGGGCCATTTCTAGATACTTTTGGTCAAAAAAAAGTGGCAACCCTGGCCTCATAATTCCGGTCCAAGCTGACAGTAATATGCATCGCCTCAGAAAGACATGATTAGGCAATTCAAACACCAGGCTTCCGACTTACTGGCCTGATGAATTAACAAATAAACAAGGAAATGCTACGCACATAAAGTGCAGCAAAACCTGGTATATGTGAAGCAGGTTGAAAAGAGAGGCTAGTGTGAGAGACAGAGATATGAGAAAGATGTGTTGAAAGACATAAAAAAGTGATAACTTTTATATAATATAAATAAGATAATATAAGTGACAAAACGTCTGTTCATAATCATAGTTCCTAATATTTTTTTTTATTAAAAAGTCGCTTGCACCCAATTAATTGCTGAAATATTAAAAAAAAAAAAAAAGTGTCCATCAGGGAATCGAACCAACAGCTCCCACTTATCAGGCAGAGACACTAACCACTGTGCTACTGAGGATATGATCTTGAATCGACAAAAGATTATAACAGCCACGCTCATGTTCCGATGACGTCACATACGTTAAGTCACGTGACTAGGCACGACCACCCGGGGTTTCCGGGACCGGGAAAAATCACGTGATAGTTTAGCTCTGAATAAACGGAGTAGTTTAGTAGTTTATACCGAGCTGGCTCGGAATAGACGGAGTAGTTTATTCCGAGCTGGCGCAGAATAGACAGAGTAGTTTATTCCGAGCTGTCGCGGAATAGACACTTCCTTCGAAAATACACCTAAAATTGCCTTTCTATAAACAGCACCCCAAAAAAAAAAATACTGTTAAACTACTTACTGTATGCCAAATAATTGAAATTATTTCAAAGACAAAGGTAATTTCAACCAATCGCTATGCACAGAATGCTAGACTGACCTATTCTTAAGAAACAGCACTCTTCAGAACAACGGTCCCAAATTATTTAGCGTAAAAAGCATCCCTTACAGGGCCTCATTAGCTGATATAATAAAAAATACGAACTAAAATATAGAACTGAAATGGAAATACGTACCACTAATATTTCACAGTTATATGTATGTGGAAATTGTGGCACTAAAGTTGTAAACACTGTTGGAAAACATGTTCTAAACTCTTGTATCGGTATAGCCGCGGGAAAAACAATTATACATATCGGAACAAGCATTGAATGTGTTTTCGATCACTTCTGGTTCAGTGTGTCACGGACTGCTAGACCGATCGATGGATACAATAAATGTGTCTGGGCCTGGAGGGCCCTCGCTGTTGTCGGTAGCACAAGATATGCATATACACTCCGATATGGATATACACACCCCTTCGGGCCCAGAAACATTTATTGTATCCATCGATCAGTCTAGCAGTCCGCCACACACTCAAACGTCGATCGGTCTAGTGTCTAGCGGATGACGATACTCTCAAACGTAGGTGATTGACAACACATCGCTCCAGAAATGACCTTATGAGGCCCTATAAGGGATGCATTTTACACTCAATAATTTGGGACATTCGTTCGGAAGAGTGCCGAAGAAACTAATATGGCGTTTGTTATTGTCACGTGATAATGAAATGAATGAATCCTGTCAGAAACATGCATGGTGTTTTCAGAGCCATTTTTGGTGACACACTGGTTCCTTCTGCATAGGTGCAGAATATTATTTCCAGTTTAGGATCTGATTGCGTTAGAAAATGGAAATACTATTATCATCATAATGATTATGTTGCTTTATAAAACCAGCACAGTTGCTGAGTATATAATATATTAATAATATATTGTGTGAACTGCTAACTTAGAACCCAGTGAGAATCAGAACATCCAGAGAGATGGTGGATATTACCATCTCTGAGTAAAATCTGCAGACTTCGCAGCAGAGGACACAGCTGACTGAAATAGTTCATATACCACATGTTTAATCATTGTCAACTACATATTGGAGAAACATGCAAGTAACTGAGGAACTGGTAAAATTACATTGTATCAGGAGTGTCAAATACACAGAATAGAGAACACTGTTTTCTAGCCCACACCTGCTGTGTCTGTGAAGATGTCAGAATGTCAGCAAGCTGAAGTTGACTTCTGCTGGGTTTGGATGTATTTATTTATGTTGACGTCTGAAGGTGTTCCAATAAGAACAAGGGTACATTGTTATATCCACTGAAAAACGCAGTCCAGTGGTAATACTACCTCATTCAAGCCTGACTGGCAATTCCTTTGTTGTGGAATGTTTTATCAAGAATACAGCGGCCTGGCTTGTTGGTTTTGTTTTTGGTTTGGTGTGTAAATGAACTCTTGCAGCCCAGCAATCACAACTTGAAGTGCCTGGAACATTCCATTAGGTGTATGATCTTATAAATTAGCAAACGTATAAGGTAGAACAAAATAACCATCATCAGAAATAAGAATGACTCACTATATCCCAGTTATATCCCATAAGGGTTGAACAGGATATTCTAATTGTTGATGTCAATACTATACAGGCATTTAGGACATGTTTAGAATGATTTAACTTTCACATTTTGAAACCATATATTTTCATGTTTGAAATAGCAAAGCCTAGTTGAAAAAAAACAAACATTTGCGGCTAGTACACAATGTTGACTCATTAATATTAAAAATAACTGCCAATTACCATAATCTTAACTAAATAAATCTATTACTATCATGTAAAACCTTCAATGTCACAGTAAAACTTTGAATTATATGTTTGTGAAGTGATGTGCCAAACCCAAAGGCTATTTTAAAAAAAATTAAGTTGCGTGTCCTTCACAGGACATAGCAGTCAACCCCACCATTTTAGCTGTTCGTGATTCATGGGCAAATTTTACGTTCAGTAGTTTGCCATTGCTTTCTGAACGACCAGCTCCTATACCTTTTTCGAAAAAAACCAGCACAGCCGTGTTTCGAACCTGGGTATACGGTCTCACAAACCACGTTCGTAAGCCCTTAGCCACAGAGACCCAAAGGCTATATGCTAGTGTTAAAATGTGTGACCTAGCAATGACCTTGGCCTGTGGGGCTTCCAGTTATATTGTGTGACCTAGCAATGACCTTGGCCTGTGGGGCTTCCCAGTTATATTGTGTGACCTAGCAATGACCTTGGCCTGTGGGGCTTCCCAGTTATATTGTGTGACCTAGCAATGACCTTGGCCTGTTGTGGAGCTTCCCAGTTATATTGTGTGACCTTGCGATGACATTGGCCTGTGGGGCTTCCCAGTTATATTGTGTGACCTTGCGATGACATTGGCCTGTGGGGCTTCCCAGTTATATTGTGTGACCTTGCGATGACTGTGGCCTGTTGTGGAGCTTCCCAGTTATATTGTGTGACCTTGCGATGACCTTGGCCTGTGGAACTTCCCAGTTATATTGTGTGACCTAGCAATGACCTTGGCCTGTTGTCGAGCTTCCCAGTTATATTGTGTGACCTTGCGATGACTGTGGCCCAGCAGACTAAAACTGTTAGTGTCAGACACCAGCTACAGGTCTCTCTCCACGACCCGAGAGTAGATGTGTGGCATGGGTACATCTCGCTGTCTGACACTAAGTGTGTAAGACAGCGAGATGTACCCATGCCACACTGACTGAAGTAATGATAGTGTGTCCCTCAGATGTGTTAGGTTGGTTGTCATTGTGAGAGGACTTTTGTTGCAGCCTGATGACCTGATGAACATGCAGCACTGCAACTTGTTGTGTTTGCCAGAAAATTATCAGATGAAGTACTACTTCTACCATGGCCTGTCCTGGCCACAGGTGAGCATGATCATCGTTAGCATCGAGTTTTCTTGTCATGATGTTGACAGCATTGACATATGTGATGTTGTAGGCCACATCATTGCCATGTTTCATGATGTATGATCATTGACATAACTATTATGTTGTAGGCCACATCATTGCCATGTTTCATGATGTATGATCATTGACATATGTGATGTTGTAGGCCACATCGTTGCCATGTTTCATGATGTATGATCATTGACATATCTGTGATGTTGTAGACCACATCATTGCCATGTTTCATGATGTATGATCATTGACATAACTATTATGTTGTAGGCCACATCATTGCCATGTTTCATGATGTGTGATCATTGATATCTGTGATGTTGTAGGCCACATCATTGCCATGTTTCATGATGTATGATCATTGACATATGTGATGTTGTAGGCCACATCATTGCCATGTTTCATGATGTATGATCATTGACATATCTGTGATGTTGTAGGCCACATCATTGCCATGTTTCATGATGTATGATCATTGACATATGTGATGTTGTAGACCACATCATTGCCATGTTTCATGATGTATGATCATTGACATATGTGATGTTGTAGACCACATCATTGCCATGTTTCATGATGTATGATCATTGACATATGTGATGTTGTAGGCCACATCATTGCCATGTTTCATGATGTATGATCATTGACATATCTGTGATGTAGACCACATCATTGCCATGTTTCATGATGTATGATCATTGACATAACTATTATGTTGTAGGCCACATCATTGCCATGTTTCATGATGTGTGATCATTGACATATCTGTGATGTTGTAGGCCACATCATTGCCATGTTTCATGATGTATGATCATTGACATAACTATTATGTTGTAGGCCACATCATTGCCATGTTTCATGATGTATGATCATTGACATATGTGATGTTGTAGGCCACATCATTGCCATGTTTCATGATGTATGATTATTGACATATGTGATGTTGTAGACCACATCATTGCCATGTTTCATGATGTATGATCATTGACATATGTGATGTTGTAGGCCACATCATTGCCATGTTTCATGATGTATGATCATTGACATATCTGTGATGTTGTAGGCCACATCATTGCCATGTTTCATGATGTATGATCATTGACATATGTGATGTTGTAGACCACATCATTGCCATGTTTCATGATGTATGATCATTGACATATGTGATGTTGTAGGCCACATCGTTGCCATGTTTCATGATGTATGATCATTGACATATCTGATGTTGTATGCCTCGATGCTTATGTCGTCCCTTCTAAGATTAACACAGCAACAGCAAAGAACTCGTTGAAATATATAAACAAATGAAAGTAACGTCCTCACCTTGTAACTGCGAATTAATACTAAGACCGATGGCAGTCGTGTGAACAGATTTAACCATTTATTAAATGCGCTTCAGAAATCACATGGGATGACCAACTAAAAAATATAAATTTATCAATTCATTTTAGATTCGGTTCCCGATTCCACTCTGTCGACATCGACGCTCAGTCCTTTCAAATTCTCAGTGAGTCGTCCTTTCCTCAAATACAATCTAGGTTGATCTCAGCCCGGTCCATTTCATTGCATGAGTTTCTCATTCACAGATCATTCCTCTTTTCACCGTTTACTTGCCGAATCCTGCAACCATCACTTCGTTCAGAACTTATTCCTTTTCACATGGATCTTTCAGAACACAGCTGCTCCTTGATGTTGAAGTCTCATAGCGTCTCTGTTGTTATGTTCTGATGTGTTTATGTTCCTATTGGTTTCTCCTTTTTTGTTTGTTCACTTTGGTGTCTCTCTCTGGGGAAACCCATATTGCTTTTGGTGGCGTGTGCCGTCAAATGGCATTGTAGGCCACATCGTTGCCATGTTTCATGATGTATGATCATTGACATATCTGTGAAGTTGTAGGCCACATCGTTGCCATAATTCATGATGATGGCATGCATGTGCGGTGTGTGGCTAAGCAGTGAGATCCTCTATAATTAGTACAATGATCTTATTGCCTTTACAGGTAGGCCCCGCTATACGTCGCCTCGGTATACGTCGTTTCGCTATAACGTTGTCACACAAGGGACTAAGTTCACTTTACATTGCTATGTTTTGCCATAACGTCGTTTTAAGGCTGGCGATCGGGCTGTTGACATCGGTAAAGTCCATGGTTTACCTCCAACGACGGTAGGGACAATTCATGCGGGTGCTGACAAAATCAAAGAGGGTGCTAAAAACGTAACCCCTTTGAGTGCTTCCAAGATCACTTGTACCAGAAGTATTCTTATGGCGAACATGGAAGCACAATTGGCTATGTGGATTGAAGACCAGAACCAACAGAATATGCCTGTGAGCAAGATGGTTATCCAAGAGAAAGCAAAGTCTCTATAAAAATCTAGCTAAGAAAGCGGGTGAGAGCAGTACTAGTAGTGCTGATGATAGTTTTAGAGCGAGTCGTGGTTTATTTGAACGCTCTAAGAAGCGTTCACACCTGCACAACATTTAGACAACAGGTGAAGCGGCGAGTGCTGATACTGAGGGTGGTGGTTGCTGTGCAGCGGACATTGGAAACATTTTTTGGTTCAAGCAGAGAAGAGACAGGAAGAGGTTACAGTTTCATCCTCAGATGAAGAGGCAGAATTTAATGCCTCTACGTGCCAATAACTCTACCACTCGCCCTCCAACCCACCTCTATTTAGTCAATAAATATCAACAATCAAAATAAACATTACATTGTATTTAATTTAATTCTATGGGAAATAGTGTTTCGCTATATGTCGTTTCACTTAACGTCGCGTTTTCCAAGAATGTAACCGGGGCCTACCTGTATTTGTCCAAATTGCTAATTCAGTAAAATCAGTAAATCTAATGTGACATAATTGTTGCCAGTGTCATCTTGAATGTACCAATTATTGAATTCATGAAATGAATTTGTATAGATCATAGCCATTGTTCTGCTTGAAGTGATACCTTCAGTTCCTTATTGCAGGTTCACTTTTTATTTTTGTTTCTACAGTTATCGTACATTGCTGAAGATGAACGTGGGAAAATTGTTGGTTATGTTCTAGCCAAAATGTAAGTGTCTAGAGCTACACATGACAAATATTTATAGTGTTTAGAGTGTAAAATGTAAGTGGCGAGAGCTGCATGTGACAAATATTTATAGTGTTTAGACAGTGTTTCCCAACCTTTTTTGTGCCATGCCCCACTTAAGCCTTTCTAAAATTCATATTGCCCCCCTCTCCCGCCCCACGCCCCACCTCAACATATACATTATTTTTAATATTCAAAAATTGAAATGTTCACTAAAGAAACTTGAATGATAGGTTTTAGGAAGAAATCACTAGGTAATTATTGAGCAAACACAGTAAGTGAATTTTCAAAACATATAATGGAGAACTGAAATTCAAGTACAAAATAATTTTAATGAAAGATTTTTCTATATTATTTTAATTATTAGTAATTATTTATTATTTAAATTTAGTGAGATCCTTGCGCTTGATGCTTGCTGCAAAGAGATCTTATGTCAGGTTCCAATTTAGTTAACTTCAGTCTCAAGTCTCCCCGTTTTGTTATATTCAGCCGATTTCTTCCATTTTCGAATTGCCCCCCTTAACAGTTGAATTGCCCCCCTGTGGGGCGTGGGCCCCACGTTGGGAAACACTGGTTTAGAGTGTAAAATGTAAGGACTAGAGCTGCATGTGACAAATATTTATAGTGTTTAGAGTGTAAAATGTATGTGATTAGAGCTGCATGTGATAAATATTTATAGTGTTTAGAGTGTAAAATGGATGTGACTAGAGCTGCATGTGGCAAATACTTATAGTGTTTAGAGTTAACAGTAGGGCAGCACCAACTGATTGATATCCAGGCAACAGTACACAGACAAGACCCAGTTTCATGTCTCGAGACGTACTGGGTATGTAGTACAGGTAGGAGACACAGTTGCTGTGTTAATATTCTACCCGTGGTAGTTTGCTGTAAGTATTCTACCCGTGGTAGTTTGCTGTAAGTATTCTACCCGTGGTAGTTTGCTGTAAGTATTCTTTGCTTTAGGGTACAATTAACAGACAGGTGAAGTCCCCTTAATCGCCTCTTCTGGCATGCGTGGTAGGTTGCAGTGTTACTGTTCTTTACCTCCCTTAAGGGTCCTGGCAGCACACAGGGGAAGCCCTACAGACTCACGGAGAAGAGTAGAATCATCAATAAATATGGGGAGACATGGACAGTGACGTGGGATAGCTATAGACTCATGGAGAAGAGTAGAATCATCAATAAATATGGGGAGGACATGGGATAACTGCAGACAGGGGGCTGGAAGACATGGGATAACTGGAGGCTGGAAGACACGGGATAGCTGCAGACTGAGGGGGGAAGGCTATGTCCCAATAGGGATTGCAGGGTAGAAGAGGAGGAAGAATGACCTTGAACTTGTATGATTTGTGTCAGATGAGGTTATTTTACTTCATTTTCCTTTGTATCCTGTTGTACTTATTTTTTATTTTATTATTTCATTTTATATATTTATTGATTGCTTCTGATTTTGGATAAGTCGCACTGTGTTTTCACCTGTGTACGATGGATTTCCTTGTAAGGTATGTGCATTGTGTCTGTGTTTAGTATGTCTCTTTTTTTCGCAGGAGCCAAATATACCTAATTGTTTGCCATTCATATTTTACTTCAGGGAGGAGGACCCAGAAGATTCAGTACCACATGGTCACATCACATCTTTGGTAAGTTTCTTGTGTGCCCTGTATATGTGTAGCATCTTTGGTAAGTTTCTTGTGTGCCCTGTATGTGTAGCATGTTTGGTAAGTTTCTTGTGTGCCCTGTATGTGTAATATGTTTGGTAAGTTTCTTGTGTGCCCTGTGTGTGTAGCATGTTTGGTAAGTTTCTTGTGTGCCCTGTATGTGTAGCATGTTTGGTAAGTTTCTTGTGTGCCCTGTATGTGTAGCATGTTTGGTAAGTTTCTTGTGTGCCCTGTATGTGTAATATGTTTGGTAAGTTTCTTGTGTGCCCTGTATGTGTAGCATGTTTGGTAAGTTTCTTGTGTGCCCTGTATGTGTAATATGTTTGGTAAGTTTCTTGTGTGCCCTGTATGTGTAGCATGTTTGGTAAGTTTCTTGTGTGCCCTGTATGTGTAGCATATTTGGTAAGTTTCTTGTGTGCCCTGTATGTGTAATATGTTTGGTAAGTTTCTTGTGTGCCCTGTATGTGTAATATGTTTGGTAAGTTTCTTGTGTGCCCTGTATGTGTAGCATGTTTGGTAAGTTTCTTGTGTGCCCTGTATGTGTAATATGTTTGGTAAGTTTCTTGTGTGCCCTGTATGTGTAATATGTTTGGTAAGTTTCTTGTGTGCCCTGTATGTGTAGCATGTTTGGTAAGTTTCTTGTGTGCCCTGTATGTGTAGCATGTTTGGTAAGTTTCTTGTGTGCCCTGTATGTGTAATATGTTTGGTAAGTTTCTTGTGTGCCCTGTATGTGTAATATGTTTGGTAAGTTTCTTGTGTGCCCTGTATGTGTAGCATGTTTGGTAAGTTTCTTGTGTGCCCTGTATGTGTAATATGTTTGGTAAGTTTCTTGTGTGCCCTGTATGTGTAGCATGTTTGGTAAGTTTCTTGTGTGCCCTGTATGTGTAGCATGTTTGGTAAGTTTCTTGTGTGCCCTGTATGTGTAGCATGTTTGGTAAGTTTCTTGTGTGCCCAGTGTGTGTAGCATGTTTGGTATTTTTCTTGTGTGCCCTGTGTGTGTAGCATGTTTGGTAAGTTTCTTGTGTGCCCTGTGTGTGTAGCATCTTTGGTAAGTTTCTTGTGTCTGGTATATTGGTTTTGATCTTGTCTGTGTAAGTAGTACAATTCCCAACACACTAACGCTCAAGTTGTGTATATATATATTTCCATGGAGAATCTGATAATAGCACCACTACATACAATACATTAACGTCACAGAAAGTAAGCTGTTGGCGCAAGGGCCTGCTGCAGTGACTGTTCATGGCAAACACTTGATTGTGTAAAACTCGAAACATCGACACAGGCATTGACATGTGAAGACCGTCACATTTACCTGGAGTTCTCGACACGCTCATTTCTAATGACACCATTTAATCTGCACAGACTGCAACTGCAGACATCAACGAACAAACATAAGTGATCAACTAATGTATTCAGTGACTGCACATGGCAACAACATGGACACAAGGCCTACTAACCAGCCAATCTTATTGACAGTCACATGTTCAGGTCAGGCGTTCAACAGAAAGGTAGAGGCAGCACTGCCAGCCCTAGAGGACACCACTGCCATTAACCACCACCCCATGCCACTGTCAGTGGAGCATCACAGGTATGGGACAGAGTTTAATGACACTGTCAGTGAGATATGGGACAGAGTTCAGCGACACTGTCAGTGGAGCATCACAAGTATTGAACAGACCTCTGAGATGCATAAATAGGTGTGAATATAAAAGAAATAATTTAAAACTTCAGTCAAGCTATATATGTTGTTGTTTACTGATGATAACTTTTACATCAGTGTCCATAATTATATTTTGTAAACCTGTTGTATACCATAATTCGACTATGTTGCACACAAGAAAGCAGGAAACTATCAGTTATACACCATTTGGCAACTGTGAGCCACCAACATATCTCATGTATGCACATTGTGCCCATTATTAACTCCACATGTATATTTAACTCTGTTTAACCCGTGCTTGTGTTGCCTTGTCTGTGATCTGTAGGCAGTGAAGAGATCCCACAGACGACTCGGCCTAGCTCAGAAACTCATGGACCAGGCTTCCCGTGCAATGGTGGAGAATTTTAATGCCCACTACGTTTCTCTTCATGTCAGGAAAAGCAACAGAGCTGCGTTACATCTCTACACAGAGACTCTCCAGTTCTCGTAAGTGACCTAGTTACATCTCTACACAGAGACTCTCCAGTTCTCGTAAGTGACCTAGTTACACCTCTGCACAGAGACTCTCCAGTTCTCGTAAGTGACCTAGTTACATCTCTACACAGAGACTCTCCAGTTCTCGTAAGTGACCTAGTTACATCTCTACACAGAGACTCTCCAGTTCTCGTAAGTGACCTAGTTACATTTCTACAGACTCCAGTTCTCGTAAGTGACCTAATTACATCTCTACACAGAGACTCTCCAGTTCTTGTAAGTGACCTAGTTACATCTCTTCACAGAGACTCTCCAGTTCTTGTAAGTGACCTAGTTACATCTCTACACAGAGACTCTCCAGTTCTCGTAAGTGACCTAGTTACATCTCTACACAGAGACTCTCCAGTTCTCGTAAGTGACCTAGTTACATCTCTACACAGAGACTCCAGTTCTCGTAAGTGACCTAGTTAATCTCTACACAGAGACTCTCCAGTTCTCGTAGGTGACCTAGTTACATCTCTACACAGAGACTCTCCAGTTCTCGTAAGTGACCTAGTTACATTTCTACACAGAGACTCCAGTTCTCGTAAGTGACCTAGTTACATCTCTACACAGAGACTCTCCAGTTCTCGTAAGTGACCTAGTTACATCTCTACACAGAGACTCTCCAGTTCTCGTAAGTGACCTAGTTACATCTCTACACAGAGACTCTCCAGTTCTTGTAAGTGACCTAGTTACATCTCTTCACAGAGACTCTCCAGTTCTCGTAAGTGACCTAGTTACATCTCTACACAGAGACTCTCCAGTTCTTGTAAGTGACCTAGTTACATCTCTACACAGAGACTCTCCAGTTCTCGTAAGTGACCTAGTTACACCTCTGCACAGAGACTCTCCAGTTCTTGTAAGTGACCTAGTTACATCTCTACACAGACTCCAGTTCTCATACGTGACCTAGTTAATCTCTACACAGAGACTCCAGTTCTCGTAGGTGACCTAGTTACATCTCTACACAGAGACTCTTCAGTTCTCGTAAGTGACCTAGTTACATCTCTACACAGACTCCAGTTCTCATACGTGACCTAGTTAATCTCTACACAGAGACTCTCCAGTTCTCGTAAGTGACCTAGTTACATCTCTACACAGAGACTCTCCAGTTCTCGTAAGTGACCTAGTTACATCTCTACACAGAGACTCTCCAGTTCTTGTAAGTGACCTAGTTACATCTCTTCACAGAGACTCTCCAGTTCTCGTAAGTGACCTAGTTACATCTCTACACAGAGACTCTCCAATTCTTGTAAGTGACCTAGTTACATCTCTACACAGAGACTCTCCAGTTCTCGTAAGTGACCTAGTTACACCTCTGCACAGAGACTCTCCAGTTCTTGTAAGTGACCTAGTTACATCTCTACACAGACTCCAGTTCTCATACGTGACCTAGTTAATCTCTACACAGAGACTCCAGTTCTCGTAGGTGACCTAGTTACATCTCTACACAGAGACTCTTCAGTTCTCGTAAGTGACCTAGTTACATCTCTACACAGACTCCAGTTCTCATACGTGACCTAGTTAATCTCTACACAGAGACTCTCCAGTTCTCGTAAGTGACATAGTTACATCTCTACATCGACCTTGGTGGCCTTTTGTGGCGTGTTGGTATGGTATACTATATATTGTTGGTATGGTATACTATATACTGTTGGTATGGTATACTGTTGGTATGGTATACTATATACTGTTGGTGTGGTATACAGTTGGTATGGTATACTATATACTGTTGGTATGGTATACTGTTGGTGTGGTATACTGTTGGTATGGTATACTGTTGGTATGGTATACTGTTGGTGTGGTATACTGTTGGTATGGTATACTGTTGGTATGGTATACTGTTGGTGAGGTATGCTGTTGGTGTGGTATGTTGTTTGTCCATCAAGAACGATGATGACCATTCATTTCATCCAGTGGGGTTGAAGGTATGGAGCCGTGAGTTCTAAGATAGCTGATAAGGCCTATTTTGGCTTGAAATGTTCTTTGACAGTGTGGACAAAGAATGCTTGACGTTTCTGGAGGAGGATTTCCTGCAGTGGTTTTTCTGTCCTGCCTTTTCTTCACAGCTCTTGCAGTCCTGGTTGCCTCACACGTGACTGCACCCTTGCGTAATGATGCACGCCACGAATTTCGGTCTCTGGCTGCAGTCTCCCAGGTGTCATGATGAATTCCAAAAGCATTCAGTGAAATTTAAAAGTGTCTTTAAAACGTTTCCTCTGGCCACCTTGGGAGCGTTTACCACAACGCAGTTCACTGTAGAAAATTCGTTTAGGGAGCCTGTGATCTGGCATGCGAGTCAAGTGACCAGCCCAGCAAATCTGATTCTTCATTAGTAGAGTGTGGATACTGGGCATGGACGCTCTTTCTAGGACTTCAGTGTCTGGGATCTTGTCTTGCCATTTAAGCTTCAGTAGCTTCCTAAGGCAGACTGTGTGGAAGTGGTTTAATTTCCTAGCGTTTTGCTGATAAACAGTCCAGGTTTCACAAGCATATAGCAGTGTGGATAATACAACTGCTTTGTAGACTTTCAGCTTTGTTTGCAGGCTTATTCCATTTCTGTCCCATACATTCCTGTACAGTCTGCCAAAGGCTGCGCTGGCCTTGGAGATTCTTACATTCACTTCATCATCAATTGTGGCAGCTTGTGACACAGTGCTGCCAAGATAGGTGAATTTGTCCACAACACTTAGACTATGACCATTCACTTATATTCGTCACAGTGTGATTATTCCCTGGAGCTGGTTGGTACATAACTACAGTCTTCTCCAAGTTGATATTGAGCTCAAAGTTGGCACAGGCATGTGAGAAAGCTGAAACATTATGTTGCATGTCCGCCTCTGAGTTGGCGTATAGAGCGCAATCATGAGCAAACTGGAGCTCTCTGATGGTGTCGCTGTTAATTTTGGTTTTAGCTTTCAGCCTTCTGAGATTGAATAACTTTCCATCCATACGGTAGTTTATGTCTATTCCAATGTCGTTGTTCTCGAAGGCATTCGTCAACATAGCTGAAAACATGAGGCTGAACAGTGTTGGTGCCAGGACCATCCTTGCTTCACTCCATTGGTGACAGGAAAGGGCTCAAGACAGTTCATGACGTGGATGAAGAATGACTTGCGCGATGAATTGGATTAAAGTGAGGAAGAGTTGCGCAATTCGTCAACCGCACTCTCTCGCCTGAGTCCATCTGAGCCCAGTGGCAAGACAAGCCAAGATGACTGGAGACGAATACAGGTGCAGTGGATGACCAGGGCGCTCTACGTGCCTTGCCGTGCTCATTACGTTCCACAATGCTTTGCAGGTAAACGCCGTCTTGCCTGTTGAATCAGGAATGATTTCTTCCGTGCAGTCTGCCGAATCCTGTCTTCACATGCTGTGTAGGCATACCCTAGTTCACAGCTTGGTTTGACACCAAATTGGCTACCCATGCCTGGTTTAGCCAGCCTCTCACAGCTGTTGCCCGGGGGGTGGCCGCTGTCGCATGCTGACAGCTACTAGGAGTCACAGGCATGAGCTGGGTGTCAGGCTTGGACCAATGGGGGATGGGTCCTGAAACGGACATGAGAGTCATCCTTACCAAAGGCGCTACCAATGCCTGATACCCCGTACCCCCGGTGTGGCATACTGTTGGTATGGCACATGTCATTGTCTTTGTATGGTGGCACAACACCACAAACATAGTACAAAGGTCCACATGTGCAGTGTGAGGATCATCACCAGGGAAGCCTTCCTGCACCGAGCAATAGGTCTTTCCCTCCCCTAGTGAATGATGAGAGCTTCACATCCATACACAAGTATAGGTTCTATGTCACACTTCAGCACTCTTGTTCTCTTGAGTTGCTGGCTGCCATTTATAGCTGTCATTTTCACGTCATCTCTCTTCGTGCTAATTTGAACTGCTTCTCTCCACCACAGCGGGCACTTCTGTCAGCAGTTATGGGACATAGTCTAGACATGGTTTTCTCAGTTCATGCCAACATTTAAACAATTTATTTTTAACATTTAACAATAAAAAGATACCAATTGAAATGAGAAAAAGAGTGTTGAAGTGCTACATAGAACCTGTACTTTTGTATGGATGTGAAGTGTGGACAATGAGCAGACAAGCTAAAAAATATCTGATGGTTGTGGAAATGTGGTTTCCGAGGAAAATGCAAAGAATACCATGCACAGACAGAAAAACCAATGAACAAGTCCTTCAAGAAACAAACGAAAATCGTACACTGATTAGAGAAATTAGACGTAGACAGTCAAAATGTTTTGGTCATGTTTTGAGAAGAAATACATTGGAGAACTTGATGACAACTGGTATGACTTGAGGGGAAGAGAACAAGGGGGAGGCAGAGAAGTAAATATCTGGATAGCTTGGCCATGTGGTATAGTCGAGACATGAACACTGAGCTGATCCACGACTCTGGTGATCAAGTGAGATAGCGAATCATGACCGCCCATGCTTATCGACATAGCACATGATGAATGAATTTGTTGTATAACATATACAACATTCTAGTTTGGCTTGTGGCTCATGTATACATTTTTATATAGCATGTTCAACATTCTATTAAGGCTCTGGCTCATATATATACATTTATTGTATAACAATCAACATTGTAGTTGAAAAAGTGGAATCTGTTATACAATGTATACATTTATTTTGTGTAATATATTCCACATTCTTGTTTATCTTATTTATACATTCATTGTCTAATAGATTCAACGTTCATGTTTGGGTTAGGTACAATTTATTGTGTTATAGATCCAACATTCTTGTTTGACTCGTGGCTCATGCATACATTTATTGTATAATGGATTATAAATGCTGACAACCTGATGTCTGTCGATCTATTGTTGCTGACAACCTGATGTCTGTCGATCTATTGTTGCTGACAACCTGATGTCTGTTGATCTATTGTTGCTGACAACCTGTTGTCTGTCTATCTATTGTTGCTGACAACCTGATGTCTGTCTATCTATTGTTGCTGACAACCCAATGTCTGTCGATCTATTGTTGCTGACATCCCGATGTCTGTCTATCTATTGTTGCTGACAACCTGATGTCTGTCTATCCATTGTTGCTGACAACCTGATGTCTATCTATCTATTGTTGCTGACAACCTGATGTCTATCTATCTATTGTTGCTGACAACCTGATGTCTATCTATCTATTGTTGCTGACAACCTAATGTCTGTCGATCTATTGTTGCTGACATCCTGATGTCTGTCTGTCTATTGTTGCTGACAACCTGATGTCTATCTATCTATTTGTTGCTGACAACCTGATGTCTATCTATATATTGTTGCTCAACGTGATGTCTGTTGTTGCTCACAACCTGGTGTCTATCGGTATATTGTTGCAGACAACCTGATTTCTATTGATCTATTGTTGCTGACATCGTGATGTCTATTGTTGCTGACATCCTGATGTCTATTGATCTATTGTTGCTGACATCCTGATGTCTATTGGTCTATTGTTGCTCACAACCTGATGGCTATCGATCTATTATTGCTGACATCCTAATGTCTTATCGGTCTATTATTGCTGATATCCTGATGTCTGTCGGTCTATTGTTGCTGACATCCTGATGTCTTATCGGTCTATTGTTGCTGACATCCTGATGTCTATTAATCTATTGTTGCTCACATCCTGATGTTTATCTGTCTATTGTTGCTCACAACCTGATGTCTATTGATCTATTGTTGCTCACAACCTGATGTTTGTCTGTCTGTTGTTGCTGACATCCTGATGTCTATCGATCTATTGTTGCTGACATCCTGATGTCTATTGATCTATTGTTGCTCACATCCTGATGTCTATTGATCTATTGATGCTCACAACCTGATGTCTATTGATCTATTGTTGCTCACAACCTGATGTCTATTGGTGCTCAGAACCTGATGTCTATCAATCTATTGTTGCTGACATCCTGATGTCTATCGATCTATTGTTGTTGACATCCTGATGTCTTATCGGTCTATTGTTGCTCACAACCTGATGTCTGTCGGTCTATTGTTGCTCACAACCTGATGTCTATTGTTGCTCACAACCTGATGTCTATCAGTCTATTGTTGCTGACATCCTGATGTCTATTGATCTATTGTTGTTGACAACCTGATGCCTACCGGCCTATTGTTGCTCACAACCTGATGTCTATCAGTCTATTGTTGCTCACAACCTGATGTCTATCGGTCTTTTGTTGCTGACATCCTGATGTCTATCGATCTATTGTTGTTGACAACCTGGCTTGTATTGTCTGTTTGTGACAGGATCAGTGAGATAGAACCCAAGTATTATGCCGATGGAGAAGATGCCTATGCCATGAGGAGAGACCTGACAGAGTTCAAAGACAAGGTACACGGTTGTCTCTTGTTGTCGTTGCTTCTGATACTGTTGGCACTCATTGATGTTGATTCTTCTTCTTCTTCTTCTTCGTTCATCCGGAGTTTTTTTTTTGGATGTGATTGCGTTGTGCCTGTTTACAGCAGAGCTGCGTTCTTGCGCCGTTAGGCCGACACATCCGACTTCTGTGGGCATTTGTTGACCGGGTTAACCTTCCCGGGGGTTTCTTAGGACGTTTGACTCTCACTGTTGTTGTGTTATCTCCCATCCCAGCTGGCCCATATAGAACAGCCATAGACATCCTGGTCAGCCCTCAAGGGAAGGCAGGGGCAGACCATGGGCATTCCCCGCCATCCAAGGAGGCTTCCATAATTGCAGAGCCAACACACAGCGCTCTGGTACTGGGCTCACCCAAGGAATCGTCACGTCCTGCACATGGCTGCTTAGCCTCACTTCCGTATATTGGGCCTTCCGTTCACCATAGGCTGTTCTACCGGAAACCAGAAGAATGCAGTGTGCAGATGACATCCACACAGTGAGCTTTCGATTCGGACTTTCCGCACAATGGATTTGCTATCCGAGCAATATTCCATTTCGTGCCACTAGGACACTTTTTCCACCTTTTTTGAAAGCCCACACAGTGAGCTTTTGATTCGGACTTTCCACGTAATGGATCTCCTATCCAGCAATATTCCATTTCATGCCTCTGGGAGGCTTTTGTAACCGACATACCTGTGGTATGAAGTGTGGCAGTCTGAATACTTCTTCATACACCTTTAAATGTCAACCTGTATGTAGTTAAAGTAAGCTACGGTCAACTTGAGCTTGTTGATATCTCCATAGAGCTTGTCCTCAAATGAAGCAGGTGTGGGCCAAAATATCTTTCTCTGTTCTGCATATATTGGGCAATCCTGTAGCAAATGTTTTGCTGTCATTTTTCCAGTTCGACAATTACATTCATCGGTATCTCCTATCTTTAGTTTATTGAACAAGTGGTATTTCAGCCTGTTATGTCCTGTGCGGAGTCTGAAGATTGCTACTTGTTCTCTTCTGTCGAGTTTGTAATATGCATCATCCTTCTGGTGGCCTGGATGCTCTGATTCCCATTTGGTTCTATAGGTGCTTTTTATCAACCTCTTTGCCTCATTATAGGTTATGTCTATGTCAGGCTGTGGTAGTCGTCCGCCCTCTTTTGCCAGTCTGTCAGCCTCTTCATTTCCAGGTATACTGCAATGTGATGGGATCCACTGTATTACAACTTTTTTGGATTTCTGGCATAGACCATGGAGTGCTGCTCTTAGGTCAGCTATTTCTGTGCTGTTATTGCTCTTCAGTATTGAGACAGCTGACTTTGCATCTGTGAAGATAGCTATTTGCTTCTCTTTATTTTCCTCCATCAAGAGCATTTCTGCTGCAGTTTTCAGAGCTTCTACCTCCGCTTTGAAGTTACTTGAAAACTTTCCAGTTGCCACTGAATGTGTTTTTTTCACTCCATTTTTTAAATTTAGGAGAATTCCTCCTCCTCCATTCTCTATTGAATTTTTGGCTGATCCATCTGTATATGCATGGGTCCAATTGCTGCTTGGGTAATGTTCTTTTATGTAGTTTAGGGTTATTTCTCTTCTTTCGGTTTCATGCTGAGTATTCTTTTTCTCAATACCAGGAATGTTTTCTATCATCTCAGGCAGTTGCTGCTGTCTCCAAGCTGGGAACTTGTCTGCATTGTAAATAGGTTTGACTGTTGATATGTTAAGTATGGGATCTGCCCTAATTTTTCGTTTTGCAGTTTCTACAAAGTTGCTACGCTTCAGTCGTCCCTTTCCAAAACCACTAAACCTTTTATACATAGGGTGGTCTGTCAATCTTCTAAATTTTTCTGCTTGTTGCTGGGCTCTGCTATCTCTTCTATCCTGCATTGGTTGTAAACAAGTGATCTTTTCAAGTTCATTAATAGGCGTTGTCTTCAGGCTTCCAGTTATGATTCGCATTCCTTGATTTTGGACTCTACTTATTTTGTTAAAGTTTGACTTAGCTGCTGTTGCCCAAGCTGCAATGCCATATTCCAGTACTGGCCTCACCCGTCCAGTATATAACTTCTTGAGAACTTTCTCATCTGCTCCCCACGTTGTACCAGCAAGCTTTTTCATGATTGCCATTCTTTGCCTTGCTCTTGTTCGATTTTTCTCAACCTGTGTTTTCCACGTCAGGCGACGATCAAAGGTGACTCCGAGATAGTTTGGATTTTCTTCATGGCGCAATATTTTTCCATTCAATACCAGCTTAGGTTGTTGAGTTTTATTTGAGAGGTAGAACACTGTGCATGTTGTTTTCTCCTCACTTATCTTCACTAGCCATGATTTTGACCAGTCCTCTAGTGCTAATAAGGCTTGCTGTATTCTGCTGTTAGCTGTACTAATATATTCTTCAGATGTCCATATGGCTAGGTCATCTGCAAAGGATGATGTGTGTACTCTGGGTGGAAAATTTTCTGTGATGTCGTTTATATATGCTAGGAATAATGTTGGTGAAAGAACTCCTCCTTGGGGGACACCTTGCTCCAACAGCATCATTTTGCTGGTTTGTCCTTGTACTTTTGTCCTGGCAGTTCTGTTCTCAAGGTAGTGGCTGATCCATTTATACATTTTTCCACAAACATGCATGTTTCGCAGTTTTACTTTCAGTCCTTCCTTCCATACTTTATCAAATGCTTTTTCTAAATCTATCCAGACTGCTAGTGTGTGCTTTTTCTCTTGGAAGGCATCCTCTATTTCCTGAGCTATATAGGTTATTTGATCTTCAGTGGATCTGTACTTTCTGAATCCTGCTTGGTGTGGTGTTAAGAGTTTGTTTTCTTCCAGATGCCATGTTAGCCTGCCATTGATAATGCGTTCCATTAATTTTCCTACACAGCTAAGTAGACTGATAGGTCGATAGCCATTTGGTTCTTCCAGGTCTTTTCCTTTCTTTGGGATTGGTATTAGTATAGCTTCTTTCCATGCCTGTGGGACTATTCCCCTCTTCCAGCTGTAGTTTAGGACTGCTAGTAGTTTCTTTTTTGCCTTAGTGCCTAGTCCTATTAGCATTTCATTTGTGATTCCATCCTTTCCTGGTGATTTCTTCTTTTTTAGGGTATTCATTGCCTGTTCCATTTCTTCCATTGTTAGATTTGCCATCATATATTCTGCTGCTGTCTCTGTATTTCTATGATGTATCTGTTTATCTTTGATTGCTTTCTTCTGTTTGGTTGTAATATCAATGTGGTTTGCATTTGCATAGTGTTCCATTAGTGCATTTGCAGCCTTTTTTCCTGTAAGCAAGGCATTTCCTTGTTTAATTGTTATTTGTTTGTTGCTAGGTCCTTCATTGTTCATGGCTTTCACTAGTTTCCATAGTTTGTTTCCATCCCTGTCAAAATTCAGGTTTTCTGTTTTTTCCCTCCAACAATCTCTTGTTGTTTGATTTACTGTTCTTTTATATTTTGCTGAGATGGCTTTGAGAGAGATGTTCGCTTCAATTGTTTGTTCTCTCTCTGCTGTCTTCCTGGCACCTTCAACTTTGTCCTCCAAAGTTTGTAGTTCTTCAGTCCAGTATGGTTTGTAATTTTTCCTCGCTCCTCTTGGAATGGACTCAGTGGCTGCCTGTATTATCGCTCTGTTTAGACTTTCCACCATTTGCTTTATGTTGCCATATCGTGTATTTATGTTTTCACAATATTTGTCTGTTAGTATGGCAAATCTGTCCCAATCTGCTCGTTTGTAATTCCAGCGGGGCAAGGGCTTTTGCTCCTGTGGAACATACTCCATATTCATTACAAGCTTGATTGGTCTGTGGTCACTACCTGCTAATTGGTCCAGCACATGGCGATCAATTTTGTGGAGGATGTCTCCTGTGCAGAAAGCTAAGTCTGGAGTAGAAGTGGTAAGCCATCTTCTGGAGTAGAAGCTCGGTGTGTCATCCGCTTTGTTGAGTAGATGGAGATTTGAGTCTATTTCCCAGTCCTCCAATTCTTCTCCTCTTTTGTCAGTATCTGGGTATCCCCATCTTTCTGAACGGCTATTAAAGTCTCCGACAATAATGCAGTTTGTGTCAGTTATTTTCATGTTTGAGAGTGTAAGGTCCTTATCTGCTGGGCTATACAGATTGTAGATTCTTATTTTCACGTCCTTTATCATTATATCAACACCTATAATTTCCGTTTGGTTGTCAGAGATCACAGATACTTCGCTGCAAGGTATTGTATTTCGTGTAAGTATTAGAACTCCTCCTTTGTGTCCTTCGCGGTCGAAACGTGTGGCCTGATATCCTCTGACTGAGAATTTGTGATTGGCGTTGAGGTGTGTCTCTTGAATGCATGCCACATCTACTCTATCTTTATGAAGACGCTGTGTTAGGGAGTCTTTCTTCTTGTAAACTCCTTCGGCATTCCACTGTAGTATGTTGAGTGTCCGGGGTATTTGGTCAATAGCTCTTAACCTACTCCTCTGTGCCTTGACTCCACAGCACAGGGGAAGGTGACCACCAGTAGTCATGGGTGGACCCCCTCGAGGCAGGGGGCCCGGCACTATCGCCGCCTGATGGGACTTCACGGGATTAGCACCATAACGATTAATTTTGATTTGTGACATCATGAATTAAGTTACGTTGCACTGCTTTGTCAAGCCTGTGGCTCAGTACATCCGATTTCGACAAGCATTTATTCGGGATGCTTTCCCTAGCCTTTGACTGTCCCCAGTCTACCTACAAGGCAGCAGGTTTTACGTTGCACTGCTTTGTCAAGCCTGTGGCTCAGTACATCCGATTTCGACAAGCATTTATTCGGGATGCTTTCCCTAGCCTTTGACTGTCCCCAGTCTACCTACAAGGCAGCAGGTTTTACGTTGCACTGCTTTGTCAAGCCTGTGGCTCAGTACATCCGATTTCGACAAGCATTTATTCGGGATGCTTTCCCTAGCCTTTGACTGTCCCCAGTCTACCTACAAGGCAGCAGGTTTGTGTGTCTCTTCGTCTGGTCCCTCTCCCTTGACCTGTCCGACATGGGTGGCCCTACCAGTAGCTGTGCTACTGTCGGCATAGCTCTTGGGGTCATTGGGACGCACAAGCCCCTCTACCTCGTCACGGTGGACACACAGCAGAGGGGGATGTTGATTCTATTGCTGCTGGTATGACTGATGTTGGTTCTATTGCTACCCAAACACACCTTCACATCTTCCACCAACACACATCCTCCAGCCACACACACATCCAACACCCACCCACACAAACATCCCCAGGCACACATACACGCACCCACCCATACATTCCCCCACCTACACACATCTCCTCACCCGCACACACATCCTCCACCCATCCCATAACTCTAACACTCACCCACCCATATATCCTCCACCACACATGCACAGACCCTCAACCACCCAGTCAAAACACACATCCCCCAACCACACATCCCCCACACACACATATCCCCACCAAGCCACACATCACGCACCTACCCACACACAGAGAATCAAAGAATAGTACCACCGGAGAGCTGCTAAACATGTCAAAGTTGGCTAAACATGTCGGGGGTGACTAAAATTGTCAGAGGTGGCTAAACATGTCAGGGTTGACTAAAGATATCAGAGGTGGCTAAACATGTCAGGGTTGACTAAAGATATCAGAGGTGGCTAAACATGTCAGGGTTGACTAAAGATATCAGAGGTGGCTAAACATGTCAGGGTTGACTAAAGATATCAGAGGTGGCTAAACATTCAGGGTTGACTAAAGATATCAGAGGTGGCTAAACATGTCAGGGGTTACTAAACATGTCAGAGGTGACTAAACATGTCAGAGGTTACTAAACATGTCAGAGGTGGCTAAACATGTCAGGGTTGACTAAAGATATCAGAGGTGGCTAAACATGTCAGTGTTGACTAAAGATATCAGAGGTGGCTAAACATGTCAGGGTTGACTAAACATGTCAGGGTTGACTAAAGATAATCAGAGGTGGCTAAACATGTCAGAGGTGACTAAACATGTCAGAGGTTACTAAACATGTCAGAGGTGGCTAAACATGTCAGGGTTGACTAAAGATATCAGAGGTGGCTAAACATGTCAGGGTTGACTAAAGATATCAGAGGTGGCTAAACATGTCAGGGTTGACTAAACATGTCAGGGTTGACTAAAGATATCAGAGGTGGCTAAACATGTCAAGGTTGACTAAAGATATCAGAGGTGGCTAAACATGTCAGGGTTGACTAAAGATATCAGTGGTGGCTAAACATGTCAGGGTTGACTAAAGATATCAGAGGTGGCTAAACATGTCAGGGTTGACTAAAGATATCAGAGGTGGCTAAACATGTCAGGGTTGACTAAAGATATCAGAGGTGGCTAAACATGTCAGGGTTGACTAAAGATGGTTCGTTTGTGACTGGTTATCCCACACTGTAGAAAGTATCCCACCAACCATGACTGGCCTGGGACTGGTTATCTCACATTGTAGAAAGTATCCCATCAACCATGACTGGCCTACCCAGGGACTGGTTATCTCACATTGTAGAAAGTATCCCACCATCCATGACTGGCCTACCCTGAGACTGGTTATCTCACATTGTAGAAAGTATCCCATCATCCATGACTGGCCTGGGACTGGTTATCCCACATTGTAGAAAGTATCCCACCAACCATGACTGGCCTACCCAGGGACTGGTTATCCCACACTGTAGAAAGTATCCCACCAACCATGACTGGCCTACCCAGGGACTGGTTATCCCACACTGTAGAAAATATCCCACCAATCATGACTGGCCAGGGACTGGTTATCCCACATTGTAGAAAGTATCCCACCAACCATGACTGGCCTACCCAGGGACTGGTTATCCTACATTGTAGAAAGTATCCCACCAACCATGACTGGCCTACCCAGGGACTGGTTATCTCACATTGTAGAAAGTATCCCACCAACCATGACTGGCCTGGGACTGGTTATCCCACATTGTAGAAAGTATCCCACCAACCATGACTGGCCTACCCAGGGACTGGTTATCCCACACTGTAGAAAGTATCCCACCAACCATGACTGGCCTACCCAGGGACTGGTTATCTCACATTGTAGAAAGTATCCCATCATCCATGACTGGCCTGGAACTGGTTATCCCACATTGTAGAAAGTATCCCACCAACCATGACTGGCCTACCCAGGGACTGGTTATCCCACACTGTAGAAAGTATCCCACCAACCATGACTGGCCTACCCAGGGACTGGTTATCCCACACTGTAGAAAGTATCCCACCAATCATGA
Source organism: Cepaea hortensis (assembly GCA_963921405.1). Lineage (NCBI taxonomy): Eukaryota > Metazoa > Mollusca > Gastropoda > Stylommatophora > Helicidae > Cepaea > Cepaea hortensis. The sequence goes on along the minus strand of OY992882.1, from coordinate 129,023,585 downwards.
CTGGCCAGGGACTGGTTATCCCACATTGTAGAAAGTATCCCACCAACCATGACTGGCCTACCCAGGGACTGGTTATCCTACATTGTAGAAAGTATCCCACCAACCATGACTGGCCTACCCAGGGACTGGTTATCTCACATTGTAGAAAGTATCCCACCAACCATGACTGGCCTGGGACTGGTTATCCCACATTGTAGAAAGTATCCCACCAACCATGACTGGCCTACCCAGGGACTGGTTATCCCACACTGTAGAAAGTATCCCACCAACCATGACTGGCCTACCCAGGGACTGGTTATCTCACATTGTAGAAAGTATCCCACCAACCATGACTGGCCTGGGACTGGTTATCCCACATTGTAGAAAGTATCCCACCAACCATGACTGGCCTACCCAGGGACTGGTTATCCCACACTGTAGAAAGTATCCCACCAACCATGACTGGCCTACCCAGGGACTGGTTATCTCACATTGTAGAAAGTTTCCCACCAACCATGACTGGCCTGGGACTGGTTATCCCACATTGTAGAAAGTATCCCACCAACCATGACTGGCCTGGGACTGGTTATCCCACATTGTAGAAAGTATCCCACCAACCATGACTGGCCAGGGACTGGTTATCCCACATTGTAGAAAGTATCCCACCAACCATGACTGGCCAGGGACTGGTTATCTCACATTGTAGAAAGTATCCCACCAACCATGACTGGCCTGGGACTGGTTATCCCACATTGTAGAAAGTATCCCACCAACCATGACTGGCCAGGGACTGGTTATCCCACACTGTAGAAAGTATCCCACCAACCATGACTGGCCTGGGACTGGTTATCTCACATTGTAGAAAGTATCCCACCAACCATGACTGGCCTGGGACTGGTTATCTCACATTGTAGAAAGTATCCCACCAACCATGACTGGCCTACCCAGGGACTGGTTATCCCACATTGTAGAAAGTATCCCACCAACCATGACTGGCCTACCCAGGGACTGGTTATCCCACACTGTAGAAAGTATCCCACCAACCATGACTGGCCTACCCAGGGACTGGTTATCTCACATTGTAGAAAGTTTCCCACCAACCATGACTGGCCTGGGACTGGTTATCCCACATTGTAGAAAGTATCCCACCAACCATGACTGGCCTGGGACTGGTTATCCCACATTGTAGAAAGTATCCCACCAACCATGACTGGCCAGGGACTGGTTATCTCACATTGTAGAAAGTATCCCACCAACCATGACTGGCCTGGGACTGGTTATCCCACATTGTAGAAAGTATCCCACCAACCATGACTGGCCAGGGACTGGTTATCCCACACTGTAGAAAGTATCCCACCAACCATGACTGGCCTGGGACTGGTTATCTCACATTGTAGAAAGTATCCCACCAACCATGACTGGCCTGGGACTGGTTATCTCACATTGTAGAAAGTATCCCACCAACCATGACTGGCCTACCCAGGGACTGGTTATCCCACATTGTAGAAAGTATCCCACCAACCATGACTGGCCAGGGACTGGTTATCCCACATTGTAGAAAGAATCCCACCAACCATGACTGGCCTACCCTGGGACTGGTTATCTCACATTGTAGAAAGTATCCCACCAACCAGGGACTGGTTATCCCACATTGTAGAAAGTATCCCACCAACCATGACTGGCCTGGGACTGGTTATCCCACATTGTAGAAAGAATCCCACCAACCATGACTGGCCTACCCTGGGACTGGTTATCTCACATTGTAGAAAGTATCCCACCAACCATGACTGGCCTACCCAGGGACTGGTTATCCCACATTGTAGAAAGTATCCCACCAACCATGACTGGCCTACCCAGGGACTGGTTATCCCACACTGTAGAAAGTATCCCACCAACCATGACTGGCCTACCCAGGGACTGGTTATCCCACACTGTAGAAAGTATCCCACCAATCATGACTGGCCATGGACTGGTTATCCCACATTGTAGAAAGTATCCCACCAACCATGACTGGCCTACCCAGGGACTGGTTATCCTACATTGTAGAAAGTATCCCACCAACCATGACTGGCCTACCCAGGGACTGGTTATCTCACATTGTAGAAAGTATCCCACCAACCATGACTGGCCTGGGACTGGTTATCCCACATTGTAGAAAGTATCCCACCAACCATGACTGGCCTACCCAGGGACTGGTTATCCCACACTGTAGAAAGTATCCCACCAACCATGACTGGCCTACCCAGGGACTGGTTATCTCACATTGTAGAAAGTATCCCACCAACCATGACTGGCCTGGGACTGGTTATCCCACATTGTAGAAAGTATCCCACCAACCATGACTGGCCTACCCAGGGACTGGTTATCCCACACTGTAGAAAGTATCCCACCAACCATGACTGGCCTACCCAGGGACTGGTTATCTCACATTGTAGAAAGTTTCCCACCAACCATGACTGGCCTGGGACTGGTTATCCCACATTGTAGAAAGTATCCCACCAACCATGACTGGCCTGGGACTGGTTATCCCACATTGTAGAAAGTATCCCACCAACCATGACTGGCCAGGGACTGGTTATCCCACATTGTAGAAAGTATCCCACCAACCATGACTGGCCAGGGACTGGTTATCTCACATTGTAGAAAGTATCCCACCAACCATGACTGGCCTGGGACTGGTTATCCCACATTGTAGAAAGTATCCCACCAACCATGACTGGCCAGGGACTGGTTATCCCACACTGTAGAAAGTATCCCACCAACCATGACTGGCCTGGGACTGGTTATCTCACATTGTAGAAAGTATCCCACCAACCATGACTGGCCTGGGACTGGTTATCTCACATTGTAGAAAGTATCCCACCAACCATGACTGGCCTACCCAGGGACTGGTTATCCCACATTGTAGAAAGTATCCCACCAACCATGACTGGCCTACCCAGGGACTGGTTATCCCACACTGTAGAAAGTATCCCACCAACCATGACTGGCCTACCCAGGGACTGGTTATCTCACATTGTAGAAAGTTTCCCACCAACCATGACTGGCCTGGGACTGGTTATCCCACATTGTAGAAAGTATCCCACCAACCATGACTGGCCTGGGACTGGTTATCCCACATTGTAGAAAGTATCCCACCAACCATGACTGGCCTGGGACTGGTTATCCCACATTGTAGAAAGTATCCCACCAACCATGACTGGCCAGGGACTGGTTATCTCACATTGTAGAAAGTATCCCACCAACCATGACTGGCCTGGGACTGGTTATCCCACATTGTAGAAAGTATCCCACCAACCATGACTGGCCAGGGACTGGTTATCCCACACTGTAGAAAGTATCCCACCAACCATGACTGGCCTGGGACTGGTTATCTCACATTGTAGAAAGTATCCCACCAACCATGACTGGCCTGGGACTGGTTATCTCACATTGTAGAAAGTATCCCACCAACCATGACTGGCCTACCCAGGGACTGGTTATCCCACATTGTAGAAAGTATCCCACCAACCATGACTGGCCAGGGACTGGTTATCCCACATTGTAGAAAGAATCCCACCAACCATGACTGGCCTACCCTGGGACTGGTTATCTCACATTGTAGAAAGTATCCCACCAACCAGGGACTGGTTATCCCACATTGTAGAAAGTATCCCACCAACCATGACTGGCCTGGGACTGGTTATCCCACATTGTAGAAAGAATCCCACCAACCATGACTGGCCTACCCTGGGACTGGTTATCTCACATTGTAGAAAGTATCCCACCAACCATGACTGGCCTACCCAGGGACTGGTTATCCCACATTGTAGAAAGTATCCCACCAACCATGACTGGCCTACCCAGGGACTGGTTATCCCACATTGTAGAAAGTATCCCACCAACCATGACTGGCCTGGGACTGGTTATCCCACATTGTAGAAAGTATCCCACCAACCATGACTGGCCTACCCAGGGACTGGTTATCTCACATTGTAGAAAGTATCCCACCAACCATGACTGGCCTACCTTGGGACTGGTTATCCTACATTGTAGAAAGTATCCCACCAACCATGACTGGCCTACCCAGGGACTGGTTATCCTACATTGTAGAAAGTATCCCACCAACCATGACTGGCCTACCCAGGGACTGGTTATCTCACATTGTAGAAAGTATCCCACCAACCATGACTGGCCTACTCTGGGACTGGTTATCTCACATTGTAGAAAGCATCCCTGACATTCCTGGTGTCAGGTGTTAGTCAGATATGACTGAGCTAACTTATGACAGTAAACGGTACTATCTGCTTTCTGTTAGCGCCTATGTTGGGTCTTAGTCAGATGTGACTGAACTAACTTATGACAGTAGACGGTACTACCTGCTTTCTGTTAGCGCCAATGTTGGGTCTTAGTCAGATATGACTGAGTACCGTATGACAGTAGATGGTACTACCTGCTTTCTGTTAGCGCCAATGTTGGGTCTTAGTCAGATATGACTGAGTACCGTATGACAGTAGACAGTACTACCTGCTTTCTGTTAGCGCCAATGTTGGGTCTTAGTCAGATATGACTGAGTACCGTATGACAGTAGATGGTACTACCTGATTTCTGTTAGTGCCCATGTTGGGTCTTAGTCAGATATGACTGAACTAACTTATGACAGTAGACGGTACTACCTGTTTTCTGTTAGCGCCAGTGTTGGGCGCCATTGACCAAACTCGACACCCCAAATTGTGCCAATGGCTTCGGGTGGAGGAGTGCAATTAGGAGGGTACAAGCCTTACCCTAGTGCAAAGAAATGCAACTTAAAGACTAAATGTCATGGCAGGGCAGACCAGGCCCTAAGCCTTGGTTGGCAACTAGTCTAGGATGGAAACTCAGACAGGCGGACAGTTAGAGTATTGCTTTGCTGATCCGGCAGCTTCTGCAGCTTGTCTTGTTCCAGATGTATTGGTGTTACCTTTCCTCTGGAGTAAACTAGGCAGGCAGAGAGAGGAATCATGCTGCATGCGCAACATGTAGTTTCTAAGTTCAGCCCAGGCTTTGTTATGGAGAAGTATAACTATTGTACAAACTACGGTCTGTCAAGACGGCCAGGTGCCAGTCAGAAAGCATCCCACCAGCCATGAGGGACTGGCCTGGGCAGCTGTGGGCCTATACTCAGTCGGCGTCTTAAAAGTGGAATCAGAACAACAGATGGTCCAGTGTATCACTTTAACATTCCAATATGTCTGATTGGTTTTGTATGAGAGAGAGATTGAAACAAGAGAGAATGTTGCTGACCCGGCCCGGCTTCGCCAGGTCCCTGGAGGGGATCTATCTATCTATCAGTCTGTCTGTCTGTCTGCTTGTTTGTCTGTCTGTCTGGCTGACCCGGCCCGGCTTCACCCAGTCCCTGGTGGGGAGCATCTCATTTAATTCATATAAGTAGTCATATAAGCTCCCGTTCCCAACTATCTGTCTGTCTGTCTGACCCGGCCCGGCATCACCCAGTCCCTGGTGGGGAGCATCTCATTTAATTCATATATGTAGTCATATAAGCTCCCGTTCCCGACTATCTATCTGTCTGTCTGACCCGGCCCGGCTTCACCCAGTCCCTGGTGGGGAGCATCTAATTTAATTCATATACGTAGTCCTATAAGCTCCTGTTCCCGACTGTCTGTCTGTCTGTCTGTCTGAGCCGGCCCGGCTTCACCCAGTCTCTGGTGGGGAGCATCTCATTTAATTCATATAAGTAGTCATATAAGCTCCCGTTCCCGACTAACTGTCTGTCTGTCTATCTATCTGACCTGGCGTGGCTTCGCCCAGCTCCTGGCGGGGAGCGTCTCATTAAATTCACACAGTAACTTAAAAGAATGTCCTTCCACACACCATCCATTATTTTATATTGAAAACTGTTTTTAATCACCTACATGACTGTAGATAACTTCTTTAAGCATAAAAAGATGAGTTACAATGTTATGCATTATGCATTATTTTAATGAAAACTTTGAAAATGCCTTAAAGATTATATCATTATTTATTATAACTCATATGCCTGTAAATAACTATAGACAAAGAGTTTATAAATCTGTGAAAACGATGCAACAATATGACTATAAAGTATATAGAAATGTTACTGAAAGTTATGCCCCTTGAAATAACTTTTCTAGAGTTAAGTCCCCTTGCTATATAGAAATTATAATGAAAAATATTAAATTTTAGTAAGTAGCCGAAAAAAAAACTAAAAAACTATGACAGAAAGTTGCACAGGAATGAAAAGAAGATGTGTAGAAAATTTCATCTCAATCGGATGGACCGTTCGCGAACGCATAAAGAACAGACATGCATACAGTCTCTTTTATAGATATAGATTGTATGTTCCCCTCTGCTGTGTGTCCACCGTGACGAGGTAGAGGGGCTTGTGCGTCCCAATGACCCCAAGAGCTATGCCGACAGTAGCACAGCTACTGGTAGTGCCACCCATGTCGGACAGGTCAAGGGAGAGGGACCAGACGAAGAGACACACAAACCTGCTGCCTTGTAGGTAGACGGGACAATCAAAGGCTAGGGAAAGCATCCCGAATAAATGCTTGTCGAAATCGGATGTACCGAGCTACAGGCTTGACAAAGCAGTGCAACGTAAAACCTGCTGCCTTGTAGGTAGACTGGGGACAGTCAAAGGCTAGGGAAAGCATCCCAAATAAATGCTTGTCGAAATCGGATGTACTGAGCCACAGGCTTGACAAAGCAGTGCAACGTAAAACCTGCTGCCTTGTAGGTAGACTGGGGACAGTCAAAGGCTAGGGAAAGCATCCCGAATAAATGCTTGTCGAAATCTGATGTACTGAGCCACAGGCTTGACAAAGCAGTGCAACGTAACTTAATTCATGATGTCACAAATCAAAATTAATCGTTATGGTGCTAATCCAGTGAAGTCCCATCAGGCGGCGATAGTGCCGGGCCCCCTGCCTCGAGGGGGTCCACCCATGACTACTGGTGGTCACCTTCCCCTGTGCTGTGGAGTCAAGGCACAGAGGAGTAGGTTAAGAGCTATTGACCAAATACCCCGGACACTCAACATACTACAGTGGAATGCCGAAGGAGTTTACAAGAAGAAAGACTCCCTAACACAGCGTCTTCATAAAGATAGAGTAGATGTGGCATGCATTCAAGAGACACACCTCAACGCCAATCACAAATTCTCAGTCAGAGGATATCAGGCCACACGTTTCGACCGCGAAGGACACAAAGGAGGAGTTCTAATACTTACACGAAATACAATACCTTGCAGCGAAGTATCTGTGATCTCTGACAACCAAACGGAAATTATAGGTGTTGATATAATGATAAAGGACATGAAAATAAGAATCTACAATCTGTATAGCCCAGCAGATAAGGACCTTACACTCTCAAACATGAAAATAACTGACACAAACTGCATTATTGTCGGAGACTTTAATAGCCGTTCAGAAAGATGGGGATACCCAGATACTGACAAAAGAATTGGAGGACTGGGAAATAGACTCAAATCTCCATCTACTCAACAAAGCGGATGACACACCGAGCTTCTACTCCAGAAGATGGCTTACCACTTCTACTCCAGACTTAGCTTTCTGCACAGGAGACATCCTCCACAAAATTGATCGCCATGTGCTGGACCAATTAGCAGGTAGTGACCACAGACCAATCAAGCTTGTAATGAATATGGAGTATGTTCCACAGGAGCAAAAGCCCTTGCCCCGCTGGAATTACAAACGAGCAGATTGGGACAGATTTGCCATACTAACAGACAAATATTGTGAAAACATAAATACACGATATGGCAACATAAAGCAAATGGTGGAAAGTCTAAACAGAGCGATAATACAGGCAGCCACTGAGTCCATTCCAAGAGGAGCGAGGAAAAATTACAAACCATACTGGACTGAAGAACTACAAACTTTGGAGGACAAAGTTGAAGGTGCCAGGAAGACAGCAGAGAGAGAACAAACAATTGAAGCGAACATCTCTCTCAAAGCCATCTCAGCAAAATATAAAAGAACAGTAAATCAAACAACAAGAGATTGTTGGAGGGAAAAAACAGAAAACCTGAATTTTGACAGGGATGGAAACAAACTATGGAAACTAGTGAAAGCCATGAACAATGAAGGACCTAGCAACAAACAAATAACAATTAAACAAGGAAATGCCTTGCTTACAGGAAAAAAGGCTGCAAATGCACTAATGGAACACTATGCAAATGCAAACCACATTGATATTACAACCAAACAGAAGAAAGCAATCAAAGATAAACAGATACATCATAGAAATACAGAGACAGCAGCAGAATATATGATGGCAAATCTAACAATGGAAGAAATGGAACAGGCAATGAATACCCTAAAAAAGAAGAAATCACCAGGAAAGGATGGAATCACAAATGAAATGCTAATAGGACTAGGCACTAAGGCAAAAAAGAAACTACTAGCAGTCCTAAACTACAGCTGGAAGAGGGGAATAGTCCCACAGGCATGGAAAGAAGCTATACTAATACCAATCCCAAAGAAAGGAAAAGACCTGGAAGAACCAAATGGCTATCGACCTATCAGTCTACTTAGCTGTGTAGGAAAATTAATGGAACGCATTATCAATGGCAGGCTAACATGGCATCTGGAAGAAAACAAACTCTTAACACCACACCAAGCAGGATTCAGAAAGTACAGATCCACTGAAGATCAAATAACCTATATAGCGCAGGAAATAGAGGATGCCTTCCAAGAGAAAAAGCACACACTAGCAGTCTGGATAGATTTAGAAAAAGCATTTGATAAAGTATGGAAGGAAGGACTGAAAGTAAAACTGCGAAACATGCATGTTTGTGGAAAAATGTATAAATGGATCAGCCACTACCTTGAGAACAGAACTGCCAGGACAAAAGTACAAGGACAAACCAGCAAAATGATGCTGTTGGAGCAAGGTGTCCCCCAAGGAGGAGTTCTTTCACCAACATTATTCCTAGCATATATAAACGACATCACAGAAAATTTTCCACCCAGAGTACACACATCATCCTTTGCAGATGACCTAGCCATATGGACATCTGAAGAATATATTAGTACAGCTAACAGCAGAATACAGCAAGCCTTATTAGCACTAGAGGACTGGTCAAAATCATGGCTAGTGAAGATAAGTGAGGAGAAAACAACATGCACAGTGTTCTCCCTCTCAAATAAAACTCAACAACCTAAGCTGGTATTGAATGGAAAAATATTGCGCCATGAAGAAAATCCAAACTATCTCGGAGTCACCTTTGATCGTCGCCTGACATGGAAAACACAGGTTGAGAACAATCGAACAAGAGCAAGGCAAAGAATGGCAATCATGAAAAAGCTTGCTGGTACAATGTGGGGAGCAGATGAGAAAGTTCTCAAGAAGTTATATACTGGACGGGTGAGGCCAGTACTGGAATATGGCATTGCAGCTTGGGCAACAGCAGCTAAGTCAAACTTTAACAAAATAAGTAGAGTCCAAAATCAAGGAATGCGAATCATAACTGGAAGCCTGAAGACAACGCCTATTAATGAACTTGAAAAGATCACTTGTTTACAACCAATGCAGGATAGAAGAGATAGCAGAGCCCAGCAACAAGCAGAAAAATTTAGAAGATTGACAGACCACCCTATGTATAAAAGGTTTAGTGGTTTTGGAAAGGGACGACTGAAGCGTAGCAACTTTGTAGAAACTGCAAAACGAAAAATTAGGGCAGATCCCATACTTAACATATCAACAGTCAAACCTATTTACAATGCAGACAAGTTCCCAGCTTGGAGACAGCAGCAACTGCCTGAGATGATAGAAAACATTCCTGGTATTGAGAAAAAGAATACTCAGCATGAAACCGAAAGAAGAGAAATAACCCTAAACTACATAAAAGAACATTACCCAAGCAGCAATTGGACCCATGCATATACAGATGGATCAGCCAAAAATTCAATAGAGAATGGAGGAGGAGGAATTCTCCTAAATTTAAAAAATGGAGTGAAAAAAACACATTCAGTGGCAACTGGAAAGTTTTCAAGTAACTTCAAAGCGGAGGTAGAAGCTCTGAAAACTGCAGCAGAAATGCTCTTGATGGAGGAAAATAAAGAGAAGCAAATAGCTATCTTCACAGATGCAAAGTCAGCCATCTCAATACTGAAGAGCAATAACAGCACAGAAATAGCTGACCTAAGAGCAGCACTCCATGGTCTATGCCAGAAATCCAAAAAAGTTGTAATACAGTGGATCCCATCACATTGCAGTATACCTGGAAATGAAGAGGCTGACAGACTGGCAAAAGAGGGCGGACGACTACCACAGCCTGACATAGACATAACCTATAATGAGGCAAAGAGGTTGATAAAAAGCACCTATAGAACCAAATGGGAATCAGAGCATCCAGGCCACCAGAAGGATGATGCATATTACAAACTCGACAGAAGAGAACAAGTAGCAATCTTCAGACTCCGCACAGGACATAACAGGCTGAAATACCACTTGTTCAATAAACTAAAGATAGGAGATACCGATGAATGTAATTGTCGAACTGGAAAAATGACAGCAAAACATTTGCTACAGGATTGCCCAATATATGCAGAACAGAGAAAGATATTTTGGCCCACACCTGCTTCATTTGAGGACAAGCTCTATGGAGATATCAACAAGCTCAAGTTGACCGTAGCTTACTTTAACTACATACAGGTTGACATTTAAAGGTGTATGAAGAAGTATTCAGACTGCCACACTTCATACCACAGGTATGTCGGTTACAAAAGCCTCCCAGAGGCATGAAATGGAATATTGCTGGATAGGAGATCCATTATGTGGAAAGTCCGAATCAAAAGCTCACTGTGTGGGCTTTCAAAAAAGGTGGAAAAAGTGTCCTAGTGGCACGAAATGGAATATTGCTCGGATACCAAATCCATTGTGCGGAAAGTCCGAATCGAAAGCTCACTGTGTGGATGTCATCTGCACACTGCATTCTTCTGGTTTCCGGTAGAACAGCCTATGGTGAACGGAAGGCCCAATATACGGAAGTGAGGCTAAGCAGCCATGTGCAGGACGTGACGATTCCTTGGGTGAGCCCAGTACCAGAGCGCTGTGTGTTGGCTCTGCAAGTATGGAAGCCTCCTTGGATGGCGGGGAATGCCCATGGTCTGCCCCTGCCTTCCCTTGAGGGCTGACCAGGATGTCTTTGGCTGTTCTATATGGGCCAGCTAGGATGGGAGATAACACCACAACAGTGAGAGTCAAACGTCCTAAGAAACCCCCGGGAAGGTTAACCCGGTCAACAAATGCCCGCAGAAGTCGGATGTGTCGGCCTAACGGCGCAAGAACGCAGCTCTGCTGTAAACAGGCACAACGCAATCACATCCACACAAAAAACTCCGGATGAACGAAGAAGAAGAAGAAGAAGATTGTATGTTGACCGTTATGATATATTGAATGTTGACAATTATGATATATTGAATGTTGACAATTGTGATATATTGTATGTTGACAATTGTAATATATTGTATGTTGACAGTTATGATATATTGAATGTTGACAGTTATGATATATTGTATGTTGACAATTGTAATATATTGTATGTTGAGAGTTATGATATATTGAATGTTGACAATTGTAATATATTGAATGTTGACAGTTATGATATATTGAATGTTGACAATTGTAATATATTGAATGTTAACAGTTGTGATATATTGACACATGACTGTTGATCTGTGTGTGTTTGTTTTCAGTCTGCCTGTCTGCAAATCATGTGTGACCCAGCTGTGAACACGTCCACATAGATGGTCAGCTGTCAACACTTCCACATAGATGGTCAGCTGTCAACACGTTTACATAGACGGTCAGCTGTCATAGACGGTCAGCTGTCAACACGTTTACATAGACGGTCAGCTGTCAACACATCCACATAGACAGTCAGCTGTCAACACGTTTACATAGACGGTCAGCTGTCAACACTAGACGGTCAGCTGCCAACATGTTCACATCGACAGTCTTGATGCGGACATGCCTTCATTGTTGCCACCTGTACAAATGTTGCCAAATGTACACAAGTTCACATAAACGTTTGTGTGGCTTGTATCCACAACTCTGACTTGTGTTGGTTTCATGTCATGTCTGATGTCACCCTAGTCTGTTATACCAACAGTCAGATGTGCTGAATGGCAGGGTAGAGAGTGCATTTTCTGATGTGTGACCAATGGAGCAGTCAGTCAATCACACATGATGACCAGTCAATCACTTGACGAACAACCGGTTAATCACACAGGACAACCAGTCAGTCACGCAGGACAGTCAGTCAGTCACGCAGGACAGTCAGTCAGTCACGCAGGACAGTCAGCCATGCAGGACACTCAGTCACACTGGACAACCAGTCACATGACAGTCAGTCAGTCACACTTGGCAGGAAACTCAACCTGTCTTGAGAAACAGACACACACACTCACTCACTCACACTAACTCTCACAGAGAGAAGGAGAAAAGAAGCAACTTTAGATGTAAATGACACTTGATCTCCATTGACATGTAAATGACACCAAACACTACATTAACCTATAAATGACACTTAACAATAGACAACTGTAAATGACACCAAGCACTATATTGACCTATACATGAAACTTGATGCTAGATTGACATGTAAATGACACCAAACACTATATTGACCTATACATGAAACTTGATGCTAGATTGACATGTAAATGACACCAAACACTATATTGACCTATACATGAAACTTGGTGCTAGATTGACATGTAAATGACACCAAACACTATATTGACCTATACATGAAACTTGGTGCTAGATTGATATGTAAATGACACCAAACACTATATTGACCTATACATGAAACTTGGTGCTAGATTGACATGTAAATGACACCAAACACTATATTGACCTATACATGAAACTTGGTGCTAGATTGACATGTAAATGACACCAAACACTGCATTGACCTCTACATGAAACTTGATGCTATATTGACCTGTAAATGACACCAAACACTACATTGAACAGTAAATTACTCCTGGCATTAGATCTGCCAGTAAAATGACACCTGATGCTAGATTAATCTGTAAATGACTGACATATATGACAGCTGACACTAATCTGACCTTCTAAATTACATTGACACCAATAAACCTAAATGACACCTGACATGTTTGTTAGTAAATGACACATTGACTACATATTAGCACCCAGATACCAGGTCATATGTGAAGTAGGCACTTCCTGCAGTCTGGGCTATCTGTTACAGCGTCTAGAATGAGACATTTGACTGAAGTTATCACCATTTCCTGCAGTCTGAGCTATCTGTTACAGCCTCTAGAATGAGACATTTGACTGAAGTTATCACCAGCTGACGTCAGTCAGGTTGCGGGGCATTGTGTTGTGTGGTTGCTGCTTGTAGCAGACAACTGTCGATTCACAAGATTGGTTCCTTATTGAGACAAGCAAACCAGTTAGTCTGGCTCTACTTTGTGTGTGTGTCTCACAAATCAGCCTGGGCTTTTGTGGCCATGGGATGTGGGAGTGAATTCACACCTGCATTTGGGGAGCACTGGTATGCGCACACATCCATAGAGGTATAAAATATGCAATGACACCAATGCAGTGGTTATGATCACAAAAAGGAACAAGTCACTAGAATTAAACTAACTAGCGGCAACATTCAGACACGTGAAGACAATTATCACTTGGACTTAGCAAGGTCACAGAAAGCAGATTGTTATGGGGTAAGGTCATCGGTTGAGACAGCATGGAGGTAGGCAGAGAGCAACTAACATGCCACAAAGGTAGAAGATATATTGACAACAGCAAAGGACAATGCTAGGGGACCTAACGAGGTCAGGCACACCCATATAACAGATATGTGTGATGGAGATTTGGAGGAGGGCTATTTGGTTTAATCTGAGCATTAGGACAGTATCAGTGTCCTAGGAGTGGGTGCACAGTTATTTAATCTCCCTTCCCAAGCCAGGCAAGGATCATTCAACACATAATGGCTATAGGATTATCACCCTGCAGAACACATTTGGCAAGGTGTTTAGCAAGATAGCTGCTAAGCTGCCAGAAATCTTGGAAAGGGAAAGGCTACTCCTGAGCCTGATTAGATTGAATCATTTACTTTTGATGTTTATGAGGGGTTCCAGATTAGACAGGAAACAATGGCAGCGGCACTGGATCTTGAGGACGTATATGACAGTCAGATATGATCAGTTAATACACATTATGGAGAAGGGTATTAAATGTAGCTTTTGCTACTGCTTTGTTGATGTGCTTTCTCCATGTCAGTGTGCCATCAAATGTTACTCCAATGTTGGTTCTTTATCTTCTCTAAAGGGTGTTCCATTTATCTGGATGATCCCTGCCTTTTGTTTTGGAGAGAGGGTAAATAGGGTGGTGCTGCACTTGTCAGTGTTTATGTTGACACACCATTTATTTGCCCATGCAACAAATGTATCTACAGCTCTTTGTAGTGATCTGGTGGCCACTGATGCATGTTCATTTGTGCTCCATAGAACCAGGTCATCAGCGTACATTGCCGCTTTAATTCCATGTGGTAGATTAGCAACAAGATCAAGATTAGCAACAAGATCATTGATGAAGATTAGAAAAAGTGTGGGGGACAAGACTCCGCCCTGGGGAACACCGTGACGCAATAGTACTTTCTTGCTCTTGAGTCCGTCTATCTGTACTCGGGCTCTTCTGTTGTGCAAGTATGCTTTCACCCATTTGTACATTCTTCCATTGACTTTACATTTTATATATATATATATATATATATATATATATATATATATATATATATATATATATATATATATAGTCGCTTAAAAATTGACAAGGTCTACTTCATTACACCATGTTTTATCCCATATGGCTCAGTCTCTTTCCGCGGCGTGAGCTGCCGAAAGCGTCGCACAAAGCATGAACTCTGTAGCTCTAGCGACGACCCCGCAGGAGTCTCCGAAAAATGCACTCGTGAACCGAAGGACCCAGACCGGAATCGAACCCGCAACCTTCGACTTATAAGCAACATTTTTTTTTAGTAGGCATTCGAGGGTTGGTTCAAGTAACGTTAATTTGGTGGCTATAAGTAGAATGGACACGTGTGTACGCACGGGACAATTGCACTTGTGGAGCGCTATTGAGAGCAAGTCACCTGAAATGTTCAAGAAATCTTATTTGGGGGGGGGGGGGGGATGGCACGTGACGAGAAAAACAAACGATACCCAACTTACAAGATGAGCAGCGTGGAAGCCGCCAAGACCTTAACGATGACGAGAGAAGAGAGAGTGCCCACGAGCTGCAGCAAAGAACCTCAAGGGAAGCTACCACGAGGAAGACCGACGACAACCTACCATGGACAAGAGCCAACCAAGACAGCTGAAAAGAAGAGCAAGGAGAAAGACACCAGAGCCGGAAACACCGACTCACGGATGATCAGATGGGTTGTCAAACGTATCTAAGTGGAGCTGACAGATGAACAAATCCTGAAATAGCTACAACGGGAGAATCTCCATGTCTGAATCTTGAAGGCGGAGCGGATTATAACGTACTCCAAGATACCTACTACTCCAGCGATGGTAACAACAGAGAGCAGTGAGATGCCGATCACAATATCTAAGAACAAGAAAATGTAACAGTCTGAAGGATGCATTTCTAGAATCACTCAATGTTCAAGATGTCAGAGGGCTGGCCACAGCAGAACAACATGTCGCAGTAAGACATATCTGTCGATCTGTGCCGAGCGCCATGCATTCATGGAATATCCGCTGGCCAAACAGGACAAGAACTTCCCAGCGCCCAACGACAACAGAAAGTGTGCCAACTGCCCTGGCAAGCATAGAGCAAGATACCTGGGATGCCCGTACCTCCAAAGACATAGAGATGTCTTAAAGGCCGCTACAAAGACACCATACAAGGAAGCGACTGCGAAGGTGCGAAACGGCAACATGCATCTCACAAGCCGAAAAATCACAGCTACAAAACCTGATTGACGAGCTGAAGAAGCAAGTCAAGGCACTGCTGTCCAACCAGCGACAATGAACAGCTGCTGACGGATATGAAAGAAATCCAGCACAGCATCCAACGAGAGATGGAGCGCAAGGTCGTGATGAAGAAGGAAAACGAAGAAGTCCTAAAAGCCTTCAAGACAGAGAGAGAGAGAGAGAGAGAGAGAGAGAACTGCTGAAAGCCGAAAGGGAACAATACCAAAAGAAACAAGCAGAAAAGCTGCAAGCAAAAGACGACAGAGAAGCCGCAAGCTGGAGCCAAGCCAAAGACCAGTGAGAAACTCCAAGACGAACCCAGCAACCCATTTTCAATGACGAATAAGTTCAAGGGAAAACCAGTCTTCAGCCAGAAAGAGTAGAGCGAAGAAGAATTGAGAGCCGAGATGAGATTGTTCTCGGGTCGACCATAAAACAAGGAAACAAAAGCAAGCAAAACCAAAGGATGAGTCCTCATAAGGACTGTTCCTAGCAAAACAGACGAGCCAGTAGCCAACATTGAACACTTAAGCCGCCAGAGGAGACGGGCACAAAGGATAACTCGCCGACCAATTCCCCATTTGACGTCTCAGACACAAATGTGTATATAACCAGTCCGAGTTAGGACTCACTCGTAAGAGCGCACAGACAAAAACAGGATAAAAACCACGGATCTCAACTCTAACCTGGCTCTTTTGAACCACAGTGCCGTAAAATCCCTACCGCTGTTTTATAAAGTTTCCTTAAGTTTACCCCACTTTTCACTTGCTGTACAATTTTCTGATGTATCAGTGAAAGCGTCTTCAAGTTGCTGTTGGAACTCAAAACACTTATCAGAATCGTGGGTGTTAATAATATTAATCCCGGGGCTAGATATGTGTTTAGCTGTGTAGATTACTTTGGTCTCAGTCTAACCGCTGCAGCAACAAAGAATGATCTGTATCAGTCAGCACTGTGGTAACTTCGAGTTAATGATGTCTGGTTCAGATGTTGACTCTGTGTGATGATGAAGTCCAACTGAAGCCAATGGCCGGATCTTGGATGGTTCCATGTGACCTTATGCAGCTCTTTTGTTTAAAAAACGGAGTGTTTAATACATAGGTCAGTTCTGGTGCAATGCTCCAACAGCCTTTGCCCATTTCCATTCATGCGACCGATGTTGTATTTTCCAAGGCACACTGGCCATGAACTCGAGTCCTTGCCCACACGAGCATTGAAATGTAGTCGGATTTTGGAACTGCCATGATCACAGAGTCCAACTCCTCATAGAACGAATCCTTCACATCATCAGAGAAAGTAAGTGTCGATGCATATGCAGTGATAATGGTGCAAAACCACAAGAGGTTGCCAAGCGCAGGGATAATAGTCTTTCATTACTTCCAGCTTAAATTTCAATCATTCCAAGTAGCGAATTCTTCACTGCAAAGCCCACACCATGTTGCTTTTTTTTTTCTACCCTTCCAAGAAAAAAGTTGTAATTGTTTTCCCTGAGTGACCCTTCCTCAGCGAGGCGAGTCTCCTGCAGGCCAGCAATATCAATGTTAAGACGATTGAGTTCGGCATCAATCACAGCCGTTTTTCTCACATCGTCAATATTTGTCAAGTCAGTGGAAAATCCTGGACACATGGTTCTTACGTTCCAGGTTGCAAGCCGTAGCTTGAGGTTTTTATTTTTCTTTTTAGTATTATCTGGTGCATTGGTTTTATAGCTTTGCGATACAGATTTTGCCCTAGCCCCAAGCACCCATTTGGCCGGGGGCTGCCCAGCTTGAGGCGGGCGGTAGCTGATCAGTGACACCTATTGGTGTCTCCCACCGTCAGAGGCAACGCGTGGCTCCCGATATCTACGCCGATTGACAGGGCCTTATAACCCGTAACAGTTGCCTCTCGCTTTGATTCCGTGACCGGTTAAGACCAGGGATGGAGTTATTGCCTCTCCATAGCACAAAGCCTGGGCTAACATATAGAGACCATGTGTTGCCCATACAGCATGATCCCTCTCTCGACCTGCCCAGTTAACTCCAGAGGAATGGTAACAGCAATACATCTGGAACAAGACAAGCTGCCGGATTAGCAAATCAATACTCTATAACTGTCCACCTGTCGGAGCTTCGATCCTACACCAGCTGCCAGCCAAGGCTTAGGGCCTGGTCTGCCCTGTTATGACATTTTGTCTTTAGGTTGCATTTCCTCGCACCAGGATAAGGCTTTTACCCTCCCAATTGCACTCTTCCGCCCGAAGCCGTTGGCACAATGTGGGGTGTCGGGTTTGGTAAGCGCCGCACAACATTCGGCGCTAATAGAAAGCAGGTAGTACCGTCTGCTGTCATACGGTAGCTCAGTCATATCTGACTAAGACCTGACATTCGGCGCTAACAGAAAGCATGTGGTACCGGTTGCTGTCATACAGTAGCTCAGTCATATCTGTCAGAGTCTAATGTAGTGCCAGCAGAGATGCAGGGACATCGTTACGCCCGCCAGGCGAATAGTCCCTAGCGGGGATGCTGTAACATCGTTACGCCCGCCAGGCGAGTATTAGTTACCTGCCTGCGAGGTTGCCGGCTGACGAGACAGCCAGCGGTCAGGCAAGGACAAAGCAGGACGCACGCAGGCCTCGTGAAGCCACTTCAGGTGGGCAGGCGCGTTGCGAGAAATAGCCAGACAGCTCTGGGACTCGGACTCGACTGGACGTATGATGGGAGAGAGGCTTGTGTAGTTCTGTGGCCCGAAAGTCGAGTGCTTGTACATCTTGTGAGACTGATTGTAAGCTGTGGGTTGCTTGTAAGTGTATTGTTATAACTTATGTATTGTGATGATCATCTCTAGATCGTGTTCTGTAAATAAATCCATCGAAACTTCGTGTCGTTGAGTCTCAAGTCAAATCACGTTGTATTTGTACTGTCTCACATGTGTTAGGTTAACGAGCCAGGTTTAAGACCCTGACATGTGTGGACGTGGTGGCATTCGTCCGGCTTTAAAATGAACGTGGTTTAAATAATTAACATTTAAAACCTAGATTTGTGAACTTAGAAATTTTTGTCCAACTTTAGAGTGCATTTAAATGTGATTGTGAAGGCTCATTTTGATATATATTATTACATTGTCTAAACATGGAGACTAAATGTGAACGTACAGTGCATACATATTGTTCGATCTTGTAAACGTGTAAAACATTTGTGATTGTGGAACTTGTCACCGTTTTGACCTTGTCGACATTGTGAAGTTGTCGCCATTGTGACCTTGTCGCCATCTTGTAAACTTGATGTCTATGTCCTTACTGAATGTCATCTTGATGTAAGTGATGTGTCATCAATGTTGTAAAGTGTTAAGATATAGTTAGATTGTCTTTGTAAAGTGAATTGTGGAAAGCAGAAAGTTTCGGAAAGAAAGTGACTTGTGATTTTGAAAAAAAATTGTTGACTGACAACATTACGACCTACAATTACACTCAACGCCATACAAACCTAATCAAAACTTAGTGACAAGCATACACACCACAGCAAACAGACGCTAATTTATTTCCTCCAAAAACAAAGCAGGTTTTCTGTGCCATCTGAAACCCTTGCCCGTAGAGGTCATTTGTGTTTTGAAGTAGCGACCCTACAGTTCCTATCCCAAATTTCAACCGTTCTTCACCGCATCCAAGACACTTGAGTATATTTTTCTTTCTATATACTTTCGGATGCAAATTTAGGCACATATTGCAAATAGAACACAATTGTAAATTGTTCACGTTACTAACAACTTGTAACAAATTGTGTGTCTGATTTTTCATTTGCATTTTCCATCATGTCGTCATTAAATGATTTCATCGATATGGGGTTGAAGTTAAAGTTAACAGGTGATGAGTTAACGAAGTGGAGTGAGAAGAAATACTCTGAATACCACGAGCGTGAAGAAAGAGCAGCTGAAAGAGCACTCAAGCAGACAGAGACTGAAAGGGCTGCCAAGCAATTAGAGGCAGAAACAGCCTTAAAGCAAGCAGAGGCAGCAACCGCAACAAAACAGGCAGAGCTAGATATCGAATTGAAAAAGGCAGAGATAGCAGCTCAAAGTAAACGGGAAGAGCTGGAAGTGCAACTTAAAATCAAACAACTTGATACTGAGACTGCCATAAACAAGGAGTCTAAGAAATCTGAGAGACTGGAGAAAGAAAACCAGTACAAGAAATATCAAGGTATCGTAAGAAATTATACCTCGGGTGATTGCATTGCAGCTTTCACCCAAAATTTTGAGACTTTAATGGACCATTACCAGGTCCCATTGTCTGAATGGAATATAATTTATATGAGAAGTTTATCAGGGGAGCCTCTGAAAGTCATAGAGACTATCCCCAAAGACCTCAGGAAAGATTAGCATTATCTAAAATCAAAGATTATGGCACATTTTATGTTAGATGAGGCAGGTTACAGAGAACAATTCAGCAAGTTGAGCCCCAAACCGACTCAAACGTTCTCTGACTACCTCTGCTTAGTCCGAGATATATTTTCCAAATGGACTTCAGCAGCTAAAATTGATAAGAACTATCAAAAGTTAGAAGATCTTATCATCAGAGATAAAGTCATTTCATCCATTCCATCAGCATTTTCAAAATTTTTGCAAGAGAATGAATGCACAAGTGTGGATGAGATTGAGAGACGTGGTTCGGCTTATTACACAGCCAACAAACATTGTTTTGCCAGTGAAGCTACTGAAACCAATTTTGTAGCATCGGCTAACTATGACAAACCCTATAGTAGGCAAAAACCTTATAAGCCTACATATGAGAAGTACAACCATTGTAAATATTGTAAAATTTCACATCATCAAGGTGAGATGTGCGACAAGAACCCCGCATATCTTACATATTTACAAAACATCGTAAACAGACAAGATAAGGAGCGTAAATCCTTTAGAAATTTGCGTAAATGTTTTCTCTGTAAGGCGTATGGACATTATCGCCATGATTGTAAAGGTAGGCAAATGACCAAGAAAGCCAATGCCGCCTTATTTGATAGTTCATCATCAGATGAAGAACAATCAGAGAAACACCCTGTGAACTCAGCACAGGCTTTTGATATGTTTAACGCAAATAAATGTACTGTTTGTAATACCTTTTATGAAGATGGTATTTTAACATGCGGCCACTCCATCCCTATTGCCAATGAAGAAGCTAATTTGGTAGTAGATTCCAAAGGCAGAATAAACACCCATCAAGGATATGTGAATGGCAAGCCTGCTACAGTCCTTCGGGACACAGGAAGTTCATTGATTGGACTGAAGAGAACGTTCATAATGCCTACAGACTATACAGGCAGGCACGTAACATGCAGAACATTCTCTGGCAATATTGAGAAGTACCCACTAGCATGGGCATATATTCAAACACCTTTCCTCACTGGGAAAGTAAAATGCGCGGCATTAACAAACCCGGTGTGTGATATTATAATTGGAAATTTACCAGAGGTGAATGATATGCCTCATGACATAACATCTCTTTGCATTAATGAGATCACAACATCACCATCAAATGTCATCGAGACTGTTGTACCACCTAATGAATGTATGGTAGCTAATGTAGCACTAAGATCTCATGACATCATTGATAACACTGTTTCATCACCATCATTGAATGTGTGAACGCAGTAACTAGATCTACTGCTAGAATGCAAGATGAAATTAATCAAACTGAGGCTATAGAAATGCTTAGCCCAGTATTACTACCTCCTAAAACCATGAAGGAGACTTTTGTAACAGCCCAAAAGGCTGATCCTTCATTATCAAAATATTTTAATCTGATCGGCAAAAAGCCAAAGTTAACCAAAAATGCAAGATGGCATTTTGCTTTGAAAAATTGTATCCTCACCAGGTATTATACCAGAGGTGACACCACAACAGAGCAAACTGTTTTGCCAATTGAGTATCGTAAGCAAGCCTTACATCTTGCCCATGATATACCTCTTGCAGGGCATATGGCATACGCTAAGACCAGATCGAGATTATTATTAGTTTTATTGGCCCAAATTCTGCAATGACATTAAGCAATATTGCAGGAGTTGTGACATCTGCCAAAAACTTGTAAAGAAAGGGAAAAACCCACAGGCAAAGTTACAAGTTACTGACTTAGCCAGTCGACCTTTTGAGAAAATATCTGTCGACATAGTGGGCCCTCTTAATCAGATAACAACCAGAGGGAATAAATATATATTAACTATTGTTGATCAATGTAGCCGCTGGCCTGAAGCGATTCCGCTAAAGAACATAACTGCCAATGACATAATAGAAGTTTTCTTCCATATATTTTCACGGATAGGATTTCCAGACACTATCCAATCAGATAGGGGAACTCAGTTTATCGCCGCATCTACTCAAGCTTTCACCAAAATGCTAGGAGTGAAGCAATGTTTCAATTCCCCGTACCATCCTCACTCGAGTGGAATTATAGAAAAATTTAACGGTGATTTAAAGCATATGCTTGCTAAAGTCACGCAAGAGCACCCCAATAACTGGGACGTATATTTACCTGCTATTCTCTTTGCTTATCGCGAAGTGCCACATGCTAGTACAGGTTTCTCTCCTTTTGAACTTATCTATGGTGCCAAACCACGCGGCCCATTAAGCATCTATCACCAAATGTTAACTGAATCCACTCCTTTACTGAAACCCATATCATCATACGTATATGTTACATCATTGCGTGAAAGAATCATCAAATCTTGTATAATTGCAAAGGATGCACTAAAATTATCTGGTGCTACATATAGACAATATGCTGACAAAGGTAACAGGACAATAACGTTGACACCTGGACAGGACGTTCTTCTTCTCCTACCTAGTGACAGACACTTATTGACTGAGTCTTGGCAAGGACCATTTAAAGTGACGAGACAGATTTCACCTGTAGACTATGAGATCCAAATAAAAGACAAACACAAAATATTCCACGTCAATATGCTAAGACCTTATTACAACAGAGACAACGAACAAGACGATACAACAGCATGTACAGTGATAATAGACAATGAAGATGACGAGGCTAGTGACAAAATGCCAACACCTGAATTAGACACGACGAACTGCTTGAAGGAAATTAAGATCAACCCAAAGTTAACTCAAGCAGAAACAGACAGTTGCAAACAGCTCATACAACAGTACAACACCATTTTCTCCAACAACCCAGGACAAACAGAATTAGTACAACATCACATCACACTCACGTCAAATACACCTATAAAATGCAGACCATACACCATTCCATTGCATTACAAAGAACACTTACATCAAGAGATCATCAACTTAGAGAAAAACAACATCATTAGACGATCCCAATCAAATTTCTCATCTCCAATGGTCATAGTACGCAAAAAGGACAACACAATAAGACTCTGTGTCGACTACAAGAAATTAAATAAGATAACTCTTTTAGATTTAGAGCCAATGGTAAACTCGGAAGATCTATTGACAGAACTGACAGACGCTAGGTTCTTTACGAAGGTAGTCATGACGAAAGGTTACTGGCAAATAGCAGTAGACGAACAGAGCAGACATCTGACAGCTTTTGCCACACCTTGGCAGGTGGTACCGTAAGCTGTGGGTTGCTTGTAAGTGTATTGTTATAACTTATGTATTGTGATGATCAACTCTAGATCGTGTTCTGTAAATAAATCCATCGAAACTTCGTGTCGTTGAGTCTCAAGTCAAATCACGTTGTATTTTGTACTGTCTCACATGTGTTAGGTTAACGAGCCAGGTTTAAGACCCTGACATCATAAGATCTGATATTCGGCGCAAACAAAAAGCAGGTGGTACCGTCTGCTGTCATACGGTAGCTCAGTCATATCTAAGACCCGACACAAATACTCATTACTACGGAGTGCCGATTGGTATAACAATGGGAGACTAGCCGCATATACTCAATACGCTTGCGGGCTCAAGGCATGAAAAATAATGTGAGGGGGGGGGGGTGTCATTGTATTATACCCTACAAGAGTAGACAACTCAATAGCAGCTTACAAACAACACAACTTTAACAACAGTATCTATCAACATTGTTCACCTAGCAATCTCTGATTATTTATGCTAGCACCACCAAGTCAGGCCTAGTTCTGACGACAAGCCTGTATATCGTCTTCATCAGCGGCACCACAACCCTCATCATCATTGCAATCATCATCATGCTCCTTAACTTTGGGGACACATTACAAGTACCTTTGAATTCAGAGAAGGGTCCGCCTGAAGGCGAGGGACACTGGTAAAAGGGAAAGCTCAAACTGATAAATATAATAATAATATCTAACATATAATAAATCACGCAAAATAATTATATTGCACACACTAGTAGTAGCAGGTGTGAACTACGGTGGAGTTTAATGTGAGCGAGAGAAAAAAAAACACCATATAGCATAGCTAAAAGTGTAAACATACTGGCCAACAGATGTCAACTGCAACGAGAGAAAGCCACCATATAGTATAGCTAACAGTGTAAACATACAGGCCAATACACAGATGTCAACTGCAACGAGAGAAAGCCACCATATAGCATAGCTAACAGTGTCAGCATACAGGCCAATACACATGTCAACTGCAACGAGAGAAAGCCACCATATAGCATAGCTAACAGTGTCAACATACAGGCCAATACACAGATGTCAACTGCAACGAGAGAAAGCCACCATATAGCATAGCTAACAGTGTCAACATACAGGCCAATACACAGATGTCAACTGCAACGAGAGAAAGCCACCATATAGCATAGCTAACAGTGTCAGCATACAGGCCAATACACAGATGTCAACTGCAACGAGAGAAAGCCACCATATAGCATAGCTAACAGTGTCAACATACAGGCCAATACACAGATGTCAACTGCAACGAGAGAAAGCCACCATATAGCATAGCTAACAGTGTCAACATACAGGCCAATACACAGATGTCAACTGCAACGAGAGAAAGCCACCATATAGCATAGCTAACAGTGTCAGCATACCGCCCAATACACAGATGTCAACTGCAACGAGAGAAAGCCACCATATAGCATAGCTAACAGTGTCAACATACTGGCCAATACACAGATGTCAACTGCAACGAGAGAAAGCCACCATATAGCATTGTTAACGGTGTCAACATACTGGCCAATACACAGATGTCAACTGCAACGAGAGAAAGCCACCATATAGCATTGTTAACGGTGTCAACATACTGGCCAATACACAGATGTCAACTGCAACGAGAGAAAGCCACCATATAGCATAGCTAACAGTGTCAACATACTGGCCAATACACAGATGTCAACTGCAACGAGAGAAAGCCACCATATAGCATTGTTAACGGTGTCAACATACTGGCCAATACACAGATGTCAACTGCAACGAGAAAACACCATCATATAGCATAGCTAACAGTGTCAGCTAACTGACCAATACACAGATGTCAACTGCAACGAGAAAACACCATCATATAGTATAGCTAACAGTATAAACATACTGACCAATACACAGATGTCAACTGCAACGAGAAAACACCATCATATAGCATAGCTAACAGTGTCAGCTAACTGACCAATACACAGATGTCAACTGCAACGAGAAAACACCATCATATAGTATAGCTAACAGTGTCAGCTAACTGACCAATACACAGATGTCAACTGCAACAAGAAAACACCATCATATAGTATAGCTAACAGTATAAACATACTGACCAATACACAGATGTCAACTGCAACGAGAAAACACCATCATATAGCATAGCTAACAGTGTCAGCTAACTGACCAATACACAGATGTCAACTGCAACGAGAAAAAGAGTGTTGAGGTACTACACAGAACCTGTGCTTTTGTATGGACGTCAAGCGTGGACAATGAACTGAAAAGCTGAAAAACATCTAATAATGGCCATGGAAGTGTGGTTTCTGAGGAAAAGCAAAGAATACCATGGACAGATAGAAAAACCAAAGAACAAGTCCTACAAGGAACACATGAAAACCGAAAACTGATTAGAGAAATTAGACGTAGAACAGTCGCAATTTTTTGGGCACGTTATGAGAAGAAATAAATTGGAGAACTTTGTGTTCTGGCAAGATCGAAGGGAAGAGACGAAGGGGAAAGCAGAGAAGTAAATACATGGATGGCTTAGCCACGAGGCATGGTCGAGACAAGAATATGGAACTAATCCACGACTCTGTTGATCGCGTGAGATGGCAAAACATGACCGCCCACGCTTATCGGCATGGCACATGATGGATGGAACAATGTAAAGATGTGGCTCTGATTACAGCTGCCAGGAAAGTGGTACGGCTCTTCTCCAGTTTCTGTGCATGTTTGTAGACTATCACAGAGAATGATTTATTGTATGCGGGAATAGAAGCTGCAAGATATCAGGCAGAGATGGTAATATTATTGTGACATGGGGTGTAGAAAGATTCGCTAAATATCACAACACTATGCCCGTTGTGTGGGACACGGGAGACATTGTGTGCACAAATTGTGCTTGAGCCGAGAGTGGAGAAAAGTCTGGCCTGCCGCTGCAGAAGTCATGGACGTTGCTGTATCCGGATGGGTCTCTGTGGATGTGGTAGCTAGCTCTCGCTCTTTTACTGTCAGATAGATGATTCGAGATCGGCAAGCCTTTTCTGGAGATTTCTGCTGGCTTCATAATAAACAGCGAGACATGTCTGAAGTAATCAGGCAGCTGATCTAGCCAAACTGTACACACAGTGACAAGATTCACGATTGAAGGCAAGCAAATGGCGCCGAGAATGATGACATCCCCACAATACTAACAACACTAAGTGCTAATTACTGGCCACGTCTGGGCCGTAGATTGCCACCAGACATGATCCACATTATGCTCGTGTTCACTCTGCCTCTCTAACCACATGTCACGGCCGCTATGTTGATCACCAAACAGACAATGAACAGGTCTGTAAGCCGCCGGCTGCTGACACTACTGGTGTGGGTGTCACTGGTCAGCACAGTCCGGGCTCAGGACGATATCATTACCCCATGCGGTCCCTGCACTTGTAACATGAGACAAGCCAGTGCAGACTGCTCCGATAGACAGCTACACAACCTACCTGCCGATCTACCCGTCAATATCACACACCTGAATTTGGCCAGAAACCGAATTAGATCATCGGGTGAGGATCAATTAAGACTTTGTCAGAAGTATCCAGATCTGCAGGAAGTCTCACTTGCATGGAATGGGATGAGGACGCTGTCAACTTTACTCCACGGTAACCTGTCATTTATTGGTGGTGAACGTTGGGAATGTGGTTGCTGGATTGTCTGTTAGTTGTTAGTTGTATCTGATATCTATTGCACACATTGGATGATGATGATAAATGTTGGAGTGGACTATGGTTGCTGGCATGTCTGTTAGTTTTATCTGATGATCTGTTGTACACATTGGATGATGATGATGATGATAATGATGATGAATGTTGGAGTGGAGTATGGTTGCTGGCATGTCTGTTAGTTGCATCTGATGATCTGTTGCACACATTGGATGATGATGATGATGATGATAATGATGATGATGATGAATGTTGGAGTGGAGTATGGTTGCTGGTATGTCTGTTAGTTGTATCTGATTATCTATTGCACACATTGGATGATGATGAATGTTGGAGTGGAGTATGGTTGCTGGTATGTCTGTTAGTTGTATCTGATTATCTATTGCACACATTGGATGATGATGATGATGATGAATGTTGGAGTGGACTCTGGTTGCTGGTATGTCTGTTAGTTGTATCTGATTATCTATTGCACACATTGGATGATGATGATAAATGTTGGAGTGGACTGTGGTTGCTGGCATGTCTGTTAGTTGTATCTGATGATCTATTGCACACATTGGATGATGATGAATGTTGGAGTGGACTGTGGTTGCTGGTATGTCTGTTAGTTGTATCTGATGATCTATTGCACACATTGGATGGTGATGATGATGGGGAACTTTGGAGTGGACTGTGGTTGCTGGTATGTCTGTTAGTTGTATCTGATGATCTATTGCACACATTGGATGGTGATGATGATGGGGAACTTTGGAGTGGACTGTGGTTGCTGGTATGTCTGTTAGTTGTATCTGATGATCTATTGCACACATTGGATGGTGATGATGATGGGGAACTTTGGAGTGGAGTATGGTTGCTGGTATGTCTGTTAGTTGTATCTGATGATCTATTGCAGACATTGGTGGATGATGATGATGGGGAACTTTGGAGTGGACTGTGGTTGCTGGTATGTCTGTTAGTTGTATCTGATGATCTATTGCACACATTGGATGATGATGATGATGATGAATGTTGGAGTGGACTGTGGTTGCTCGTATGTCTGTTAGTTGTATCTGATTATCTATTGCACACATTGGATGGTGATGATGATGGGGAACTTTGGAGTGGACTGTGGTTGCTGGTATGTCTGTTAGTTGTATCTGATTATCTATTGCACACATTGGATGATGATGATGAATGTTGGAGTGGACTGTGGTTGCTGGCATGTCTGTTAGTTGTATCTGATTATCTATTGCACACATTGGATGATGATGATGAATGTTGGAGTGGACTGTGGTTGCTGGTATGTCTGTTAGTTGTATCTGATTATCTATTGCACACATTGGATGATGATGATGATGATGAATGTTGGAGTGGACTGTGGTTGCTGGTATGTCTGTTAGTTGTATCTGATGATCTATTGCACACATTGGATGGTGATGATGATGATGAATGTTGGAGTGGACTGTGGTTGCTGGCATGTCTGTTAGTTGTATCTGATTATCTATTGCACACATTGGATGATGATGAATGTTGGAGTGGACTGTGGTTGCTGGTATGTCTGTTAGTTGTATCTGATGATCTATTGCACACATTGGATGATGATGATGATGATAATGATGATGATGATGAATGTTGGAGTGGACTGTGGTTGCTGGTATGTCTGTTAGTTGTATCTGATTATCTATTGCACACATTGGATGATGATGAATGTTGGAGTGGACTGTGGTTGCTGGTATGTCTGTTAGTTGTATCTGATTATCTATTGCACACATTGAATGATGATGATGATGATGAATGTTGGAGTGGACTGTGGTTGCTGGTATGTCTGTTAGTTGTATCTGATTATCTATTGCACACATTGGATGATGATGATGATGATGAATGTTGGAGTGGACTGTGGTTGCTGGTATGTCTGTTAGTTGTATCTGATGATCTATTGCACACATTGGATGATGGTGATGATGATGAATGTTGGAGTGGACTGTGGTTGCTGGTATGTCTGTTAGTTGTATCTGATGATCTATTGCACACATTGGATGATGATGAATGTTGGAGTGGACTGTGGTTGCTGGTATGTCTGTTAGTTGTATCTGATGATCTATTGCACACATTGGATGATGGTGATGATGAATGTTGGAGTGGACTGTGGTTGCTGGTATGTCTGTTAGTTGTATCTGATGATCTATTGCACACATTGGATGATGGTGATGATGAATGTTGGAGTGGACTGTGGTTGCTGGTATGTCTGTTAGTTGTATCTGATGATCTATTGCACACATTGGATGATGGTGATGAATGTTGGAGTGGACTGTGGTTGCTGGTATGTCTGTTAGTTGTATCTGATGATCTATTGCACACATTGGATGGTGATGATGATGATGAATGTTGGAGTGGAGTATGGTTGCTGGTATGTCTGTTAGTTGTATCTGATGATCTGTTGCACACATTGGATGATGATGATGATGATAATGATGATGATGATGAATGTTGGAGTGGACTGTGGTTGCTGGTATGTCTGTTAGTTGTATCTGATGATCTATTGCACACATTGGATTGTCGCGTAACGTATTCTACTAGGATGGAATTGGATCAAAGTAGATACTAAATAGACTTCTACGAATAGAGAATCTAACCACTGCTGAAGAAGCGATCAAATGGCTCGCAATTCTAGAAGAATGATTATCAAAAGTCCCAGAATGGATCACTACTTCTAAACAGTGCCAGGCGGAAAGTTATGACGACGAACTGTGCTAACAAACGAAGACAGTATGTCAAGTGATTCCTGCTAACGTGCCTGGATGAAAAAAATGAGCCCCCACTGCCTAATGTATTCTCACACAACAGGAGATAAGACAGAATGATACGTATAGATGTAGTCCTTTCACTCGTCACACAATCTGATGATGCCAATTCTATAATGACAGACGCAGTTGTTAAAAGTACAAATATAACATAACGTTTAATCCTAAAGAACACTACGTGAGCCCCACTGGGAACTCACTGACACATAAGAGATACGCAGATCCCTGAAATCTTGACCAGATAATGTTCAGTTAGAGGATATAATCATAGACTCTTAGCCAATAGCGGACAAATTAGAATTGCTGTGCAGTGGCAAACGGGTGGGTAGCCACTCATCTGATAATCCTTAGTCTCCTGGATGGTAAGCTGGCAGTGCTGACTGGATCGTGGTATGGACTCCACTCTCTGCTGCATCAAGTGAGTGGTTCGTAGCTCAATCACCGGTCGTGACTACGGCTACAGATGATCAGGGTGCAGGCTCTGTGAATGACAGTGAGGAGGAGTGAATAATCCTTCAAGACAGAATTGTAAATTCTTTTGGCCATGTCCTGCATGGCATGCTTGTCTCATAAATTTTCATAGCATGTATTATTTAAATTTACAGGTTGATTCCTTATCTGAAATCTACAACAGCACACTGATCTAATGGAAACAGCACACAAATGATATCCTATTCTCTCTGCTGACATTTAGATCAAACATGTACAATCACAATGCTCTACTTCAAAGACCACATTCCAAATATATATTCTAAGTCACGATTAATCATGGAAACATGAACCACAATTCACATAATGACTTAACAGTACATATAGGATGACTTCAATGGAATGGAACTCAGACGCCACAACTCCGACGTCACATATACATTAACAAACCATTAAATCGATGAAACACCACACATCATTTTCCAAGTATGGAAACACACAAACTACACTCCACACGATGAATTAACATCACATGATGAATTCCATAGAATGAAATGAAATCACACACAACAACTATAACTTCACGATGTACACGAGTGAACCATTAAAATCAATGAAACACCCCAAGTTCACTTAAAGAGTTATGAGTTGTACTAATAGCTAGTCTTCCTTATATTAATTAAAACATAATTAATTATCTAGAAGATTTCTTAGCTAGGTTTAAGATTATTTTCACTATACACAAGAACAATATTAGGGTTGGAGAATTCCCCCAAGGTTTGAACTTTGTTAAGTGGGCCATCTTGGACCACATGGTAGTAATCTGACTATGGGCAAGATAGAGATTAATAAAGAATAATTAATGGTAACTTATTCACTCTCTGAACTAATTCCTTCAACTAATAAGTATATTATCTAGAGAAATCCGCTAGTTCCGAAGTTTAAGCACATAATTAAATTATCTTAACTCTAATCGTCTACTGACTAACTCAGGTGTCCTTCCGCAGGCAGATACCTAATTTCGAGAAATACGTAATGTAATTTATCCATGTTTTTAATGCCACATGTGACGAGCTTTTCGTTTTACCCTTGTCGGCAAGCCACATGGCACAAACATGGTCTTAATTCTAATATTAGTTAACTAACACTAGTTTTAATTAATAGTATCTATTATCGATCGGCATGGCCGGTAGATTTTGCCGGCATTTTGACACACAGAAAAATGTTTAACAAAATTATTATTAACTCACCCTGCAACTAGATTTTGACTGGCCTATCGGGAGTGGAGACTATCATTGGCTTTTCTATGTTTTAGATTGTTGTTCGGCTTAACAAGAGCCAGCAATAAAATATGTTTAAACACAGACAGGTGTTCAATTTTAGCCAATTGACTTGATAGCTCCTCCCTCCAGGTTGCTGGCAAAAAAATGGCAGAGGTTAGGGTGCTACCGGAAGTTAACTTCTCATCCAGGAGAGTTCCCTTCCTGTGGCCAAATTATTATTCACAGCCAAATCTGAATATAAAATTCAGCCTGACTTGATTTCTTGGCTTGTAAACGAACTCTACCCTACATCTACTTCTAACTATAAGAAGAAATAGTATTTAACTCTCTCTCTCTATAGTTTTATGTATATAAATACACTAACCAAAGACGATTTTATCTAATATTTGAAAATATAGACAAAAATAAAAAGAATACAGACTACATAGAGGGGTTTACTGAGGGCTATCTCCATCTAGTAACAAAACGATCTGAGAGGTGGGCCAACCTGTCACATGGATGATGATGATGATGATGAATGTTGGAGTGGACTGTCGTTGCTGGAATGTCTGTTAATTGTATCTGATGATCTATTGCACACATATGATGATGATGATGGTGATGGTGATGATTATGATGATGATGATGATATTGTGAACCTTTGAATGAACTCTGGTTGCTAGCATTTCTGTTAGTTGTCTAGGTTCTAGCTAAGTAATGTAGCCAGTCACTGAATAAGTCCCCACTGATCTACTGCACAGATTGGATGGGCATTCTTCACAGCCCACGCACGTTTGCTGGTTACTTTCTGTTGTTGAATCACGTTCAGGTTTCCAGTGTAGTGGTTGTAGGTCTCTTTCAGTGTAGTGGTTGTAGGCCTCTTTCAGTGTAGTGGTTGTAGGCCTCTTTCAGTGTAGTGGTTGTAGGTCTCTTTCAGTGTAGTGGTTGTAGGCCTCTTTCAGTGTAGTGGTTGTAGGTCTCTTCCAGTGTAGTGGTTGTAGGTCTCTTCCAGTGTAGTGGTTGTAGGCCTCTTTCAGTGTAGTGGTTGTAGGCCTCTTCCAGTGTAGTGGTTGTAGGCCTCTTTCAGTGTAGTGGTTGTAGGCCTCTTTCAGTGTAGTGGTTGTAGGCCTCTTTCAGTGTAGTGGTTGTAGGCCTCTTTCAGTGTAGTGGTTGTAGGCCTCTTTCAGTGTAGTGGTTGTAGGCCTCTTTCAGTGTAGTGGTTGTAGGCCTCTTTCAGTGTAGTGGTTGTAGGCCTCTTTCAGTGTAGTGGTTGTAGGTCTCTTCCAGTGTAGTGGTTGTAGGCCTCTTTCAGTGTAGTGGTTGTAGGCCTCTTTCAGTGTAGTGGTTGTAGGCCTCTTTCAGTGTAGTGGTTGTAGGCCTCTTTCAGTGCTGTAGGACTATAGAGTTGTGCCGCTGGTGAGGTACCTACCTGGTGACTGTATAGTCCAGTGTGAGAATTGCAGTCTCTGTCGCAGTTTCCTCACATGTAATGATGAGGCAGGTCCCGCAGTAAGTGACTGCATGTTATGCCTGTGCCTCCTATCCTCAGTTTGCTGGATCAGATTGCGTTCAGACAGCACCAGTCCACTTCATATATCTCTTCTCCAGGAGCATCTGTCTATTGCAACTCTTTCCCAAATGTCTGGATATATCCTAAGGGTTTTCATATCTTGTTTACACACATCCTTATATCGCATTTCGAGTTTTACGGTTGGCCTCTTCCCTGTGGCTAGTTCTCCATATAGGAGATTTTTTGGAATACGTTCATCCTCCATTCTAGATACATGGGCCAGCCATCGGAGGCGTCTCTGCTTGAGGAGGGAGTGCACTGTGGTAATATCCGCTCTTTCAAGCACATGTTTTTTTTTATATGGTCTTTCCAAGATATGCATAGGATTCAGTTAGTTAGTTAGTTAGTTAGTTAGTCGTGGTTCCAACTTCACAGCAACGGGTCGTCCCCGTTATGCTCCGTTCCTGTGCCAGTGAATATCACACAAAATGCTCCTCACTGCCCCATGTGAACAATGGAATAGACAGGAGTCTCGACAACCAACAGTCAGTACATGTACACTGCATAACGCCGCCGCCAGAATGTCAACACAAAAGTTCTCCATGAAAAACATGGTTCATCCTCGATGGAAGCGGCAGTCCCTAGAAAACCAGCAGCCACATGTTACTGCATAAGGCAAAAACCAGTCCGTTTTGCGACAAAGCCAGCTACGCCATTTTTCCCGAACACACAGTTCACGCCACAAACAACCGCCGGCAGATAGTAAAAGCATTTCCCTGTGCATAATATGACAACACAGAAGTTCTCCACGAAACATACAGTTCATCTTTGTTGGAAGCGGCAGTCATTTTCCCATCCGAATGTTTTCCTAGATGTTCACCTACACAGTCTAGTTTCCTCCTTCTCTTCTGTTTCTGTAGGTTCTCTTAAGCTTTATCTTCACCTTGCTGGAAACGAGTGAATGATTGGTGTCGCAGTAGCGCTATGATAGCTGCGAGTTAGCCGTACATTGCGGAGATCGCTGCGTTTAGTGAGCACCAGGTGAGTTGGTGCCAGTTCTTTGATCGGGGGTGCCTCCATGACGCCTTGTGTTGTGGTTGTGGGTCGAAGAAGGTGTTGGTCACGCACAGACCATGATGGCTGCAGAATTCCAAAAGACGTCCATTGTCATTGATCTTCACAACGCCAAACTGTCCTAGACATGAAGGCCAAGATTTGTGGTCGGAGCCAACCCTGGCGTTTAAATCCCCCAAGATAAAATGATGTTGCTTCTCTGGTGTTGTTTTACTGACCACTTTGCTAAGGTCATCATAAAACTTATCTTTAGATTCTGATGCTGCAATTAGTGTTGCGGCGTAAACGCTTATAATACTAACGAGACCTGCCTCTGTCTGGAGTTGGAGCTTCAGTATTCTTTCAGTGCCATCACTTGGTGGTATGATGGACTTAAGTAGCTTGTTTCTGATAGCTCCATGATCTCTCCGCACGGCTTGCCATGCCAGTAGAAAGTGAAGTCCCTCTCCTTGATGTTTCCAGATTCTGAGAGTTTGGTCTCTTGCAGGGCGAGAATGTCTGTCCCCAGTCTGAGTAGTTCGTTGTTTTTCACTGCTGTTTTACGGGCATTGACAATCTCGTATAGATCGTCTGAGATGCCATGGGTCATGGTTCTTACGTTCCATGTTCCCAGCCTTAGGGTCGGTTGTTTTTGTGTGTGTGTTTTTGTTTTTTTTTCTTGTTGCTAGGTGTATAATTTGCGGTCCATGTGTCAGGACTTTGTCCCTAAGCTCTACACACCCTCAGGAGCGGATGAACCGTGGCGAGACAGCACCTTATTGACTGGGGGTTGCCCAGCTTAGTCGGGTGGTAGCTGTCTAGTGAGATACGATGATCTCTCCCACTGTCGGAAGCAGCCCCTGGCGCCTTGCTCTACGTCAATCGAGCATTAAGACTTATAACCGGTAACTGCTGCTTCCCGTGATGTGTCGCCGCAATTATCCTGTGCTGAAGTGACCTCTCCAGGGCACAAGCCTGGGCAATGGGATGGGTAGAACCAGCTGTTGCCCAGTAGCAAGTTCCCCCTCTCCACGTCGCCGATGTTGACCAAGGGAAAGGGAGTAGCCAATGCAACTTGCCATCAGTGTCATCGCAGGAGTTGCCAGAACTATGTTGTTTACAACATGGAATTGCCTTAGGGACTCCATCTCCGGATTTGTCCTCAGGGTTTACTCCCGAAGACTTTTCCATCTGGGTATACCCGCAAGGCAGCGGAGGTTTGAGATTTAGAGTTCCCTCTCTTAGAAGAGATACCAACCAAGGCTGACGAGCCTCCTCTGCCCGGGAATCAATAAGGAGGGAAGTCTACCATTCTTCCTTCCTGACAGTGACCGTAATGATCAGATGACCGTAGCCATTGTCTCTATTGAGAGATCCTCTGCCCACCGTCGCTGAATGTGAACCATAACCAACAGCTATCTGTCGGCTGCTTCCAAGTCCGATCCACCACCTGCTCCCGTGGCTTCACGTTACCCTGTTTGAGGGGCTAAACGGGTACCCCACCTTGCGTCTCCAGTGTTTAAAACAAACAGTTAGGGTATGGTTAGATTACAGTGAGTGTAGCAGGCATGGGAAACTTGGGGGTGTGATTACAATATAGCAGGCATGGGAAACTTGGGGGTGTGATTACAATATAGCAGGCATGGGAAACTTGGAGAGGGGAGTGTGATTACAATATAGCAGGCATGGGAAACTTGGAGAGGGGAGTGTGATTACAATATAGCAGGCATGGGTAACTTGGAGAGGGGAGTGTGATTACAATATAGCAGGCATGGGAAACTTGGAGGTGTGATTACAATATAGCAGGCATGGGAAATTTGGAGGTGTGATTACAATATAGCAGGCATGGGAAACTTGGAGGTGTGATTACAATATAGCAGGCATGGGAAACTTGGAGGTGTGATTACAATATAGCAGGCATGGGAAACTTGGAGGTGTGGTTACAATATAGCAGGCATGGGAAACTTGGAGAGGGAAGTGTGATTACAATATAGCTGGCATGGGAAACTTGGAGGTGTGATTACAATGTAGCAGGCACGGGAAACTTGGAGAGGGGAGTGTGATTACAATATATCAGGCATGGGAAACTTGGTGGTGTGATTACAATGTAGCAGGCATGGGAAACTTGGAGAGGGGAGTGTGATTACAATATAGCTGGCATGGGAAACTTGGAGGTGTGATTACATTGTAGCAGGCACGGGAAACTTGGAGGTGTGATTACAATATATCAGGCATGGGAAATTTGGTGGTGTGATTACAATATAGCAGGCATGGGAAACTTGGAGGTGTGATTACAATATAGCTGGCATGGGAAACTTGGAGAGGGGAGTGTGATTACAATATAGCAGGCATGGGAAACTTGGAGGTGTGATTACAATATAGCAGGCATGGGAAACTTGGAGGTGTGATTACAATATAGCTGGCATGGGAAACTTGGAGAGGGGAGTGTGATTACAATATAGCAGGCATCGGAAACTTGGAGGTGTGATTACAATATAGCAGGCATGGGAAACTTGGAGGTGTGATTACAATATAGCAGGCATGGGAAACTTGGAGGTGTGATTACAATATAGCTGGCATCGGAAACTTGGAGAGGGGAGTGTGATTACAATATAGCAGGCATGGGAAATTTGGAGGTGTGATTACAATATAGGAGGCATGGGAAATTTGGTGGTGTGATTACAATATAGCAGGCATGGGAAACTTGGGGGTGTGATTACAATATAGCAGGCATGGGAAACTTGGAGAGGGGAGTGTGATTACAATATAGCAGGCATGGGAAACTTGGGGGTGTGATTACAATATAGGAGGAATGGGAAACAGATCATATACTTCAAGACTGCCCAAAATACGACATATCTAGGGAAACCTTCTGTCCCTGAGAAAGTTATAAAATGTTTGTTGCAGTTATAACCAAAGTTCAGGAGAACAAAAGAAGAATAAGAAAAAGGGTAATCTAGGGCAGGGGTATGTAAGTAAAGTATAACAGAGATAACTAATCGAAGGCGGGGTATTAATTAAAGTATAACATAAATATGGTATATGGAGTAACGTGAGTGATTACAGTATAACAGAGACAGTAAATGTGGGGGTAGATAAGTGATACCAATATTGCACAGAACAAGAAGCAGTAGCTAGGGTTTGCTGTCAGCTATATGGATTCATATTGACAGGATGTGATCATCTGGAACAGCTAGACCTAACTGGCAACATCCTGGAGGCTGTCCCGCCCACAGTGTTCACAGATGTGCACAATCTGCAGGCTCTAACCTCTCTAGAGCTGCAGGAACTGGATGCCACTATGTTCCACGGACTGAAGCGACTAGAGAGTCTCCGGCTGACGTTCCACGGTCTCACACTGCAGCCCGGAGTGTTCCGTGAACTGTCCTCGCTGAGGTCGCTGACCTTGGCCCTGGAGAAAGCCTTGAGACTCCCAGAGCGTCTGTTTTCTGTGACTGAGGGCAACGTTTTACAACAGCTGACCTTGAAGGGATCAAAGGTATGTATATATGTTGTTGTTGTTGTTGTCATAACTCAGTCTCTGTGTATGTTTATTTGATCTGGGCTCACCATTGTTACGTGTAGCTTTGAGTGAATCACTCACATGAACATATGTGTGCATGCGAGTGCGCGCGCATGTGTATGTGTTTGTGCAAAACTGGCGCGCACTTCAGTAAGTGGTGTACATTTCTGTCAGTTAACCTCCGTGACCTAAAATGGAATGTGCTCTCTCTCTCTCTCTCTATCTCTCTCTCTCTCTCTCTCTCCTCTCTCTCTCTCTCTCCTCTCTCTCTCTCTCTCTCTCTCTCTCTCTCTCTCTATCTCTCTCTCTCTGTCTGTGATTGTGCTATAAGTAATAATCAGGAGTTTATTATTGCAGTAGACGCACATATGCACACAAATGTCTGTATGAAAGAGTGTGTGTTGTTCTAGTTTAGTTGCCATTGTTGCTAATTGCTTCGGTTCTCGTGTTTGACCTCATTGCCACTTACGTGAATGGTCATTTGACTCTTGACTTTGCAGACTTGTTGTTCACGAAATGTTAACATCCACATGTCTGTTTTGTTTAGCTGACCTTGTGTCGTCAGTGTATCAGCATGTCAGATGATTGTCATGTCAGTTTATATCACTATCATGTCAATTTACCACTGTCACGTCATTAAGGTATGTAAGATGATTGTCATGTCAGTTTATCAAATTAGAGAAAGGTAGAGTCTTACTGTAAAGAACAGATATACTGCCAAGGAGATAATCAGATAGTGATGAACAGTAAAGACAGTGGCCATGGCTATGGCCACCGACTAGTACAGTCACTGCCCAGATGGAAAGCAACAGCAAACAACCTTCTGCAAAACTTGCCAAGAAACCCTAACAGCCATGAAAGAAAACATAATAAGAAAGAGATCTGGTGGTGAGACACCCAGGCCAATCAGATCAGATAACACTGAGGACGAGTGTGACCCAGGGGCTAGTACTAGAAATCGTGATGACGGAGATAATCCCGCCGGTGTTACCTAGGAAATCCCATGTGTCAGACTAAGAAACAGAGTGAGACTAGAAACGTGAAATGCAAGAAGTCTGTATGAGGGAAAGCTTAAGGTAGTATGTGATGAGATTGAGAGGTTAAATATTTAAAGTTTAGGAATTAATGAACATCGTTGGAGAGGCAGATGACGTTATAAAAATGACATAAAAAAAAACATAGAATTGCAAAAAAAAAGAAATGGATGACAGATGAAATTTTGCAGGTGATGGATGAAAGAAGAAAGAAAAAACCAAGAGAACGAAGAATATCATAGAATACATGAAGAAATAGTAAACAAATACAAAGTGGCTAAATATGTAGTGGTTAGTCGCGGTTCTAACTTCACGGCAAATGGTCGCTCCATTCCTGGGCCAGTGAATATCACACAAAATGCTCCCCACTGCCCAATATGAAAAGTGGAACAGACAGGAATCTCCACAAACCAATAGCCCGCTGATCTTGTCTCTTCTTGATACATTAAGTATTCTTCTCAGGAATCTCGTTTCTGTTGTTGTGATTTTTCTTTCTCTTTTTCTGTCATTGTCCAGGTTTGACACTGGTAACATAGAGTTGGTAGGAAGATTGTGTTGTAAAGTGCTTTCTTAGTAGTTATTGACACATGTTTGTTCTTTTGTATTGGTGCCATTTGTCCAATGAGTTAGTTTGCCTAATCGCATCGATTTTCGATCTCGTCTTCTGATTTGCCATTTGATGATATTATACTTCCTAGGTACTTGAAACTCTTTACTTGTTTCAAGGCTTGTTCGTTTAGGTCAGGGGTGGCCAACCTTATCAGCAGGCGGGCCAAATTTCAGAAATAATATTTTCTGCCGGGCCACGCACCTAATTTTTTTTTTTTTGGGAGGGGGGGGGGGGTGTTAATTAAAGTAAACAAGCAAGCGTGCTACAGCCTCGACCACATCATCGTTTCCCACTCCGCGGGCTGCAACATGACGTCCGGCGGGCCTCGTGTTGGCCACCCCTGGTTTAGGTGAATCGTTGTTGCTTTTTCTTCTCTAGTTACAGTCATTACCTCTATTTTACTTGTGCTGATTTTCATGTTATGTTCGACTTCCGGTCGCCAATATGGCGGTTAGGCGTTGAACCGTTAAGGCCTGTGGTGTACTTATGCTTACAGCTACGGTTTGCAATCGCATTTTGCTCATGTTGGTCTGGTGGTACATGGTTCCGTCGCCCTGCAACTGAGTGAGTGCGAGGGCGACACTGAGCTGTGAAATTCGCGGGGAATGCTTTTACATCTGTCCTGAACAGTGACCTGCATGTTCGGAACAATGGCTACCGGCTGTTGCTGAATAGACTAATTTGCCTTTTCTGTTCACGAGTGCATTTTTCAGGAGACTCCCGGGAGTCGGCGCTGAAGCTGCGGAGTTCGTGCTTTATGCGACACTTTCGATGGGTCGGGTGAAAGACCGAGCCATGTGAGAAAACCTGGGTCAATGAGGTCTTTCTGGTGACTGCCGAGCCTATAGACGATGAACTGTGGTTTTCGTGGATTAATTTTGTGTTGGCATTCTGGCAGCGGCATTATGCACAGTGTACCTGTGCTGGCGGTTGGATTGCCGAGACTCCTGCCTATTCACTTTTCACATTGGACTTTGGGGAGCATTTTGTGTGATATTCACTGGCACAGGAACGGAGCATAATGGGGACGACCCGTTGCCGTGAAGTTGGAACCTCGACTAACTAACTGACTTCATGTTATGTTCCCTACACATTTCATTTAGACTATTCATGTGGTCTTGTAATTCAGCTTCTGATTTTGCTATTAGTGCTTGGTCGTCCGCAAACAGGAGTTCTCTAATGGTTAAATTTGCAGATGGTTCTTCTTATGTGTTCTCGCCCTGCAGTGTTCTTGCGGTCTCTGCTTGGCTGATTTCTTTACATATTTTGTCTATATATGTTATGAACAAGAGAGGGGACAGGACACAACCTTGTCGTACTCCAGATCTTATGGTGAAGGGTTTTGAGTGTCCTCCAGTTGCTCTCACTATGCATTCACTGTTGTTGTATAAACTTCTACATAGGTTTGTTAGATGTGTACTCACTCCATATTGTTTAAGGATTTCCCACAGCTTGTTTCTATCTACTCTATCAAATGCCTTTTCTTGGTCGACAAAGGCTAAGTAGAGTGTTTCATTGAATTCGATTGATTTTTCTATAAGTTGTTTAAGAGCTAAAATGGCATCTGTGCATCCTTTGTTTTTCCTAAATCCAAGTTGTGTTTCGCTTAGCTGGGGTTCTATAGTAGTTTGTAATCTTTTCTTAAGAATTTTGCAAAATATTTTCCCAGAATGACTCAACAGTGAAATGCCTCTGTATTGTGTGCAGCCTCTTTTGCTGCCTTTGGTTTTTTTCCAAATTGGGATAGTTATGGCGTTTCCCCAGTCTCCTGGTGTCTGTTGTTCTACCCAAACATGGTTGAATAGTCTATGTAGCCATGCTGTTTCTACTTCTCTTGCTGCTTTAATTAGTTCATTTGGTATTTCATCTTGTCCCGATGACTTTTTCAGTGGTGCTAATCTGACGCCTTCTATAATTTCTTCTTTCAGTTTGTCTGGTTCTAGTTCTTCGGCGGCATCTGTGTCGGTTTCTTGAATTCCTGTGACATCTGATGGGATGTTGAGAAGTTGTTCGAAGTACTACTTCCATCTTAATAGGATTTGTTTTCGTTCGCTTATTGGTTCTCCATTTTCGCTTTTAATTATTTCAGTTGGGTCAAAGGATTCTCCTCTGGTTCTCATTGCACTTATCTTTTTGTAGAAGTTTCTAGTTGCTCCCTTGTAGTTTTTATTTAGGGTTTCTCCATACTTCTCCCAGTCTTTTTGTTTTTCTCTCTTTACTATTCTATTCACATGTCTTCTCGCTATTCTATATTCTATGTAATCAAGTTCTTGCTTGCTCTTCAACCACTTTTTATATTTTTCCTTTTTGTATTTTACAGCTTTCTTTACCTCTGCGTTCCACCAACTTGTTATTTTCCTTATCCGTGTTTTGCGTTTTTTCATGGTTCCACATGTTATTTTTGCAGTATTTAAAATGCTTGATTTGAACATTTCCCACTCTTCTTCCACAGTTTTTCTTTCTATAGGTAATTTTACAAATATTTCAGTTAATTCGTTCTTATAATTTTCACTCACTGTCTCGTCTTTGAGGTTTTTAAAGTTTACTGATTTGCATGGCATGTATTTTTTTGGTCTTTGCTTTCTTCTACTGATGGTTCTTATTGTGGCAACGACTGCTTTGTGGTCTGTGTTTATACTTAAGTTGGGCACTGCCCTTACATCTGATACATTTCTCTGTCTGTTATTTCTTGTTAATATAAAATAATTTGGCTTTTAGTATCTAGATCGTTCCATTTATACCAGGTGTATATTTGTGAGTCGTGTTTATAGAATGTGTTTGTTATATAGAGGTCATGTTGGCTGCATAGCTCTATTAGTCTACTTCCGTTATCATTTCTTTCATTATGTTGGTCTCTAAATGCTCCAAGATCTTTTTCTAAGCCCGCTCTGTTATGTCATAGTCTTGCATTGAAGTCTCCCATAACTATGATGTTGTCCTGCTTATCTATTTTATTTAGCACGTCATGTATGTCTTCGTAGAAGTCCTCGCATTCTTGCTCATTATTGTTTGTATTACATGGTGCGTATATTTGTACACATGTTGTAATTGTTTGTTCTTTTATTCTCACTGTTATGATTCTTTCTTATATATATTTTATTTCTAGTATTTCTCTTGCTAGCCTTGGTTCAATGACTATTCCCACACCGTGTCTTTCCCTTTCTTGCTGTTCCACTCCAGAGTAGACAAACGTGTAACTGTGGTGGATCTCCTTGCACCCTTTCCTCTTTATTCTGGTGTCCGCTATTCCAATCAGTCCAATTTTTCTCTCTTCCATTGTTTCTATAAGTTCTTCTTCTTTACTAGTAAAACCGCAGACGTTCATTGTGCCTTTTTTTTTTTAATCACTGATCTATCTCGTAGTCCATTAACATTGCCGGGTCTATATCCTTTTGGGTCAGTCCGTTTATACTTCTTAGTTTTTCTACGAGCAGTATGAAGATCCCCTGCCGGCTTGCTAGGCCAGTCGCAGGTTTAGGACAAACATCTGACCATAGGGAGTCCACCCCCTGTGGCGAGCCTTAGCCCCGTTAGCCCATGACCTCGCGGTCATGGTTTCCCAGTCTACACCGCGTGGAGGTGGGGTTGACTTGTGTAGTCTGCGGGTCATCGGCAGGCTACTAATTTTCACTTTTCCCCCCCGTCCTGGGAGAGGCTAGCCGACCCTAACCCTGCTGGCTGCAGGGCCAGGCACAGTCCACACCTTGTAGAGAAAGTTGATATAACATTAATTAACACATTTGTGGTGTGAGAAAGTTGATATAACATTAATTAACACATTTGTGGTGTGAGAAAGTTGATATAACATTAATTAACACATTTGTGGTGTGAGAAAGTTGATATAACAATAATTAACACATTTGTGATGTGAGAAAGTTGATATAACATTAATCAACATGTTTGTGATGTGAGATAGTTGATATAACATTAATTAACACATTTGTGGTGTGAGAAAGTTGATATAACATTAATTAACACATTTGTGGTGTGAGAAAGTTGATATAACAATAATTAACACATTTGTGGTGTGAGAAAGTTGATATAACATTAATTAACACATTTGTGGTGTGAGAAAGTTGATATAATGATAGCTAGCACATTTGTGAATGAGAACATAGACAGCTGGGAGTGTCTGCAGCAATCTACATGATGACCACCGACAAGTGTGTGACATGTGTATGCACTTGACCTGGTGCAGGTGAAGGACATTCCAGACGATCTCTTCCGTGAGCTGGTCAATTTGAAGGAGTTGCACCTGGATCTGCCCCATGTGCTGCAGCTGAGCATGAACACCCAGGATCAGCACAAACACCTGCAGGTTAGTTGATACACAAGACATCTGCGTCCAACTGTCTGGCTTCTTGGTGTCTTTATCCTATTGTGGGTCCAACTGTCAGTCTGGCTTCTTGATCGTCTGTATCCTAGTGTGCATCCAACTTTCAGTCTGGCTTCTTGATCGTCTGTATCCTAGTGTGCATCCAAC
Source organism: Cepaea hortensis (assembly GCA_963921405.1). Lineage (NCBI taxonomy): Eukaryota > Metazoa > Mollusca > Gastropoda > Stylommatophora > Helicidae > Cepaea > Cepaea hortensis. Next base: position 128,979,661 of record OY992882.1, on the reverse strand, counting down.
TGTTATTCTGGCTTCTTGATGTCTGTATCCTAGTGGGGGTCCAACTGTCAGTCTGGCTTCTTGATCGCCTTTATCCTAGTGTGCATCCAACTGTCAGTCTGGCTTCTTGATCGTCTGTATCCTAGTGTGCATCCAACTGTCAGTCTGGCTTCTTGATCGTCTGTATCCTAGTGTGCATCCAACTGTCAGTCTGGCTTCTTGATCGTCTGTATCCTAATGTGCATCCAACTGTCAGTCTGGCTTCTTTATTGTCTGTATCCTAGTGTGCATCCAACTGTCAGTCTGGCTTCTTGATGTCTATATCCTAGTGTGCATCCAACTGTCAGTCTGGCTTCTTGATGTCTGTATCCTAGTGTGCATCCAACTGTCAGTCTGGCTTCTTGATGTCTGTATCCTAGTGTGCATCCAACTGTCAGTCTGGCTTCTTGATGTCTATATCCTAGTGTGCATCCAACTGTCAGTCTGGCTTCTTGATGTCTGTATCCTAGTGTGCATCCAACTGTCAGTCTGGCTTCTTGATGTCTGTATCCTAGTGTGCATCCAACTGTCAGTCTGGCTTCTTGATGTCTGTATCCTAGTGTGCATCCAACTGTCAGTCTGTATATAGGTGTTTAGATAGATGGAAGGAAACCTGTCTAAACACCTATGTGCACTCTTCCACACTACTCCTTCCATCTGTCTAAACACCTATGTACACTCTTCCACACTACTCCTTCCATCTGTCTAAACACCTATGTACATTCTTCCACACTACTCCTTCCATCTGTCTAAACACCTATGAACACTCTTCCACACTACTCCTCCCATCTGTCTAAACACCTATGTACACTCTTCCACACTACTCCTCTCATCTGTCTAAACACCTATGTACACTCTTCCACACTACTCCTTCCATCTGTCTAAACACCTATGTACACTCTTCCACACTACTCCTCCCATCTGTCTAAACACCTATGTACATTCTTCCACACTACTCCTTCCATCTGTCTAAACACTTACGTACATTCTTCCACACTACTCCTTCCATCTGTCTAAACACCTATGTACATTCTTCCACACTACTCCTTTCATCTGTCTAAACACTTACGTACACTCTTCCACACTACTCCTTCCGTCTGTCTAAACACCTATGTACATTCTTCCACACTACTCCTCTCATCTGTCTAAACACCTATGTACATTCTTCCACATTACTCCTTCCATCTGTCTAAACACCTATGTACATTCTTCCACACTACTCCTCTCATCTGTCTAAACACCTATGTACACTCTTCCACACTACTACTCTCATCTGTCTAAACACCTATGTACATTCTTCCACACTACTCCTTCCATCTGTCTAAACACCTATGTACATTCTTCCACACTACTCCTTCCATCTGTCTAAACACTTACGTACACTCTTTCACACTACTCCTTCCGTCTGTCTAAACACCTATGTACATTCTTCCACACTACTCCTCTCATCTGTCTAAACACCTATGTACATTCTTCCACATTACTCCTTCCATCTGTCTAAACACTTACGTACATTCTTCCACACTACTCCTTCCATCTGTCTAAACACTTACGTACATTCTTCCACACTACTCCTTCCATCTGTCTAAACACTTACGTACATTCTTCCACACTACTCCTTCCATCTGTCTAAACACCTATGTACATTCTTCCACACTACTCCTTCCATCTGTCTAAACACTTACGTACACTCTTCCACACTACTCCTTCCATCTGTCTAAACACTTACGTACACCTTCCACACTACTCCTTCCATCTGTCTAAACACCTATGTACTGTCCACACTTATGTACACTCTTACACACAGACGGACGACGACCTGTTGTCTGTAGTAAAATTAAGCCTATTTATCACACAGCAGGGCTGGTCGGGGTATGATGTGTGGCAATCCAGTGATGGTGTTTTTTTTTCTGCTCTAGCTTCTAGAAGTGTCCAATGTGAGAAGTCTGGCCGAGGATGTGCTGTCTGGCCTGAACGCTCTCCAGGTGGTCATCTTCCGTGGCGTGAGTCATCTGGCAGGACAGCGTTTGTTTCATACAGCCGCAGCTGTCAAGGTACTGGGCTGTTCGAGGTCATCCGCCTCTTTTATCACCATGCACACTTTCCACACACAATCACTGTAATGACTTTCCACACACAGTCACCATGAGCACTTTCCCCACACAGTCACCACGAGCACTTTCCCCGCACAGTCACCACGAGCACTTTCCACACACAGTCACCATGAGCACTTTCCACACAGTCACCATGAGCACTTTCCACACACAGTCACCATGAGCACTTTCCACACACAGTCACCATGAGCACTTTCCACACACAGTCACCATGAGCACATTCCATACACAGTCACCATGAGCACTTTCCACACACAGTCACCATGAGCACTTTCCACACACAGTCACCATGAGCACTTTCCACACACAGTCACCATGAGCACTTTCCACACACAGTCACCATGAGCACTTTCCACACACAGTCACCATGAGCACATTCCATACACAGTCACCATGAGCACTTTCCACACACAGTCACCATGAACACTTTCCACACACAGTCACCATGAGCACATTCCATACACAGTCACCATGAGCACTTTCCCCACACAGTCACCATGAGCACTTTCCACACACAGTCACCATGAGCACTTTCCATACACAGTCACCATGAGCACATTCCACACACAGTCACCATGAGCACTTCCCACACTCAGTCACCATGAGCACTTTCCATACACAGTCACCATGAGCACATTCCACACACAGTCACCATGAGCACATTCCACACACAGTCACCATGAGCACATTCCACACACAGTCACCATGAGCACATTCCACACACAGTCACCATGAGCACAGTCACCATGAGCACATTCCATACACAGTCACCATGAGCACATTCCACACACAGTCACCATGAGCACATTCCACACACAGTCACCACGAGCACATTCCACACACAGTCACCATGAGCACTTTCCCCACACAGTCACCATGAGCACATTCCACACAGTCACCATGAGCACTTTCCACACTCAGTCACCATGAGCACATTCCAGACACAGTCACCATGAGCACATTCCACACAGTCACCATGAACACTTTCCACACACAGTCACCATGAGCACATTCCACACACAGTCACCATGAGCACATTCCACACACAGTCACCATGAGCACTTTCCACACACAGTCACCATGAGCACTTTCCACACACAGTCACCATGAGCACATTCCATACACAGTCACCATGAGCACTTTCCACACACAGTCACCATGAACACTTTCCACACACAGTCACCATGAGCACTTTCCACACACAGTCACCATGAGCACTTTCCACACACAGTCACCATGAGCACTTTCCACACACAGTCACCATGAGCACATTCCATACACAGTCACCATGAGCACTTTCCACACACAGTCACCATGAACACTTTCCACACACAGTCACCATGAGCACATTCCATACACAGTCACCATGAGCACTTTCCCCACACAGTCACCATGAGCACTTTCCACACACAGTCACCATGAGCACTTTCCATACACAGTCACCATGAGCACATTCCACACACAGTCACCATGAGCACTTCCCACACTCAGTCACCATGAGCACTTTCCATACACAGTCACCATGAGCACATTCCACACACAGTCACCATGAGCACATTCCACACACAGTCACCATGAGCACATTCCACACACAGTCACCATGAGCACATTCCACACACAGTCACCATGAGCACAGTCACCATGAGCACATTCCATACACAGTCACCATGAGCACATTCCACACACAGTCACCATGAGCACATTCCACACACAGTCACCACGAGCACATTCCACACACAGTCACCATGAGCACTTTCCCCACACAGTCACCATGAGCACATTCCACACAGTCACCATGAGCACTTTCCACACTCAGTCACCATGAGCACATTCCAGACACAGTCACCATGAGCACATTCCACACAGTCACCATGAACACTTTCCACACACAGTCACCATGAGCACATTCCACACACAGTCACCATGAGCACATTCCACACACAGTCACCATGAGCACATTCCACACTCAGTCACCGGTCTGTAGGTGGATGTGACAGTAATTTGTTGAATGTTGTTGGGATGAGAGCTATTTTCCTGGGTCATGTCTGTAGGTGGATGTGATAGTAATTTGTTGAATGTTGTTGGGATGAGAGCTATGTGCCTGGGCTATGTCTGTAGGTGTATGTGTTGTTTCTGCAGGAGCTGGAGATTGTGGAGTGTTCACTGAGTCAGCTGCCACCTGGATGGTTGGACAACATGCTAGCCCTAGAGACTCTCAACTTGAGTGACAACAGGCTCGAGGAGCTGACTCCATCTGACTTCATACACCTGACAGCACTGAAGCACCTGGTCCTGTCTAACAACAAGGTACACTATCTGTGACATATTGTCTAACCATTGTATACTATCTGTGAGTGGCACCTTACAGTCTTGACAAACCAAAGTATGTGAGTTGGAATTTGGCCATAATTCCATCACAACGCCTGGGCAGAGCTTCAGAGAACATGTGGTGCCTGAAACGACATGTTCCCTTTCTCGGCCTTGCCTTGCTTGATCCAGAGGAATGGGTAACCAATACGTCTGGAACAAGGTAGGCTGCAGACGCTGGCGGCTCAGCGTCAAACCTCCGAGACCTCGCCTCCATGAACAGGAGACGAGCGATGGCCAGACCCTAAACCCTTGGGATTTGACTTAGAGGCATTCAGCCAAATCCCGCACGTAAGAGTCATATACGCGCCCGGACCACTGAGCACGTACACCTGTCAAATGCTAGCGTCTGGACCTTGTAAGCGTGTACTACCGTCAGACTCCCCGCCTGACTCGTGCGGCTCCCATGACCAACGAGAGTAGGCCCACCGGAGATATTGCTCGTCTGCTGCGAGCAAATCTCTGTGCCTGCCACTGTGCGAATCTCGCGACCAGCGAGAATAGGCCCGCCGGAGATATTGCTCGATACTATCTGTGACAACTTGTCTAACAACACATTACACTATCTGTGACATCTTGTCTAACAACATGGTACATGTCACAATCTCTTTTGCAACAGAATGAGATTGGTCGTTGTCTAGATCCTAATGCTCCTTCTATATCACTGCAGAGTGGAAGCTGAGCTAGCCACCTGTCTCATTCCACAAGTCACCACTGCAGCATACATCCACCAGTCAGTGAACAAGATTGAGTTTGCGCACATAATATCCCTTTAATGATGAATGAACACGGACACAAGCAACATAGATAAATCCAATAACAGCAATTCCAGAATATATCCTCATCACAACCTAACACTCGAATAACACTGCCTTCTCCAGGCCTACTTAATCTCATCCACCACCACAGTTAACCAACCACTCTTCCCGGCCCGAACTCACTCGATCCAACCCACTCTGGGTCTAGGCCTCAACTAACTATCCGACCCCCTCTGGGTCTAGGCTTCAACTCACTATCTGACGCTCTCTAGGTCTAAACTTCAACTGACTATCCTGTCTCCTGACTCCACACAACACTCCTCCTCAGCCCAAGCTGTCTGCCTCACAACCACACTAGTCTTGTCTTCTTATTTGCCCTTTCCGGGAGTCTACCACCCAGCCCCATTTTACCTCCGTCTATTATTTCTCAGGACTGGTAATGTTAATGAACCCAGACATGTTACACTGCCCCCTCCTCACAAGAAAACATCATTTTCAAATGATGTGAGAGTAATGCTTCTCACCCAAAACAAAAATAATGACCCAGTAACATTGCCTGGGTAGCCGTAAGTATGACTCCATCTTACCATTCAGCTACCACACTAAATAATACATCAAGTAGTCATAGTAACCTCCCATATTCCCCACACATCAATACAACCAACTTTCCATCTTATGTACCAATGCGTGAGCTAATACATCGCATAATAATCAACATATCATAGAAAACATTATATTTGAGTACCCGCAGGTCTATTAATATCTTCACGAACATACAAACTATGTAACTTTGCTAATAATTGGCCAGAAAACAAATAATCGTCCATGAGTACATGTCGAGGCGCTGCATTGCCTTTGTCTTCCATCGCCCAATATGGATGGATGTTCGTCCATCACGAATGATGAGGACCATTCATTCATTGCATCTTTTGATTTGATGAAGAACGAATGACTTGCGCTTTAGTTTGGATTATAGTTAGGTAGTGGGCGCGCAACTCCATCGACTTAGCTCTCTCGTCTGGGTCCATCTGGTTCCAGTGGCGAGCATGGCAAGACGACTGGAGACGAACACAGATGCAGTTGACGTTAGGCTGCCACGGCCAATTATCCTTGTATATAACGACTCAACGACCCTTCCGTCATTCCTTTGATTTTCAGTTTTAAGACAAGCGTAGCAACAAGTGAATGAGCGTATGATTACTGATAGGATCAACCAGATATCCATCGCCTAGACGGACTGACCGCCAGAACAGACCACATACACATGCGGCTAGCGAGAAACTGCCCACAGAAGATATTGCTCGTCTAAGTTGCGAACAAATCTCCCGATTTATGGCTGAGCCTCATCAACTCGCAATGCATATGGCCATTGACAGGACAGATGTTCATGCACACGCAGGCCAAGTGTAGCATTGCTAAAGCGTGCCCTCCCGGTACAAGGTGCTACATGCAAAACCACTGGACGCCTACCGACGAGCTTTCAAGCTACGCCGGCAGGACTGACCGAAAAGCTATACCAGCTTACTGACTGCAGGCCCACTACTCATCGAGAGAGAGTGGGCGCTTATCGAGACTTTGTCGAACGGTCGTATAAATTTGCTCTTTTGCCCGCTCACACCACGACCCTGGCTGCACGATGCGGTTACATTCTCGAAACGCCTGCCTCGCTAACTTGCATTGGCTGGGAAGATCCCATTTTGGTGCAACTCACACAGCCATCCGAGACAACGAATGCTAGACACGGGGCAAAACTACATGACTGCACATCCGAACTGTTCTGTTGGTAGACAAGTTGATGAGGAAATAGTCTGTGCAGCCTATAGTCATGGTTAGAAAAAGTCTAGTACATCCCTCGGCTTACTTAAACTCACTGCCTCCAACCTTCCCCGTTTGTCTTCTTATTTGCCCTTTCCGGGGATCTACCACCCAGCCCCATTTTACCTCCGTCTATTATTTCTCAGGGCCGGTAATGTTAATGAACCCAGGCATGTTAGAGTATATTATCTGTGACATCTTATCTAACAACATGCTACACTATCTGTGACATCTTGTCTAACAACATGGTACACTATCTGTGACATCTTGTCTAACAACACAACACTATCTGTGACATCTTGTCTAACAACATGGTACACTATCTGTGACATCTTGTCTAACAACATGGTACACTATCTGTGACATCTTGACTAACAACACAACACTATCTGTGACATCTTGTCTAACAACATGGTACACTATCTGTGACATCTTGTCTAACAACATGGTACCTTGTGACATCTTGTCTAACAACATGGTACACTATCTGTGACATCTTGTCTAACAACATGGTACACTATCTGTGACATCTTGTCTAACAACATGGTACACTATCTGTGACATCTTATCTAACAACATGGTACACTATCTGTGACATCTTGTCTAACAACATGGTACACTGTGACATCTTGTCTAACAACATGGTACACTATCTGTGACATCTTGTCTAACAACATGGTACACTGACATCTTGTCTAACAACATGGTACACTATCTGTGACATCTTGTCTAACAACATGGTACACTATCTGTGATATCTTATCTAACAACATGGTACACTATCTGTGACATCTTATCTAACAACATGGTACACTATCTGTGACATCTTATCTAACAACATAGTACACTATCTGTGACATCTTATCTAACAACATGGTACACTGTGACATCTTGTCTAACAACATGGTACACTATCTGTGACATCTTGTCTAACAACATGGTACACTATCTGTGATATCTTATCTAACAACATGGTACACTATCTGTGACATCTTATCTAACAACATGGTACACTATCTGTGACATCTTGTCTAACAACACAACACTATATGTGACATCTTGTCTAACAACACAAGACTATCTGTGACATCTTGTCTAACAACATGGTACACTATTTGTGATATCTTGTCTATCAACATGCTACACTGTCTGTGACATCTTGTCTAACAACATGGTACACTATCTGTGACATCTTATCTAACAACATGGTACACTATCTGTGACATCTTGTCTAACAACATGGTACACTGTGACATCTTGTCTAACAACATGGTACACTATCTGTGACATCTTGTCTAACAACATGGTACACTATCTGTGACATCTTGTCTAACAACATGGTACACTATCTGTGACATCTTATCTAACAACATGGTACACTATCTGTGACATCTTGTCTAACAACATGGTACACTGTGACATCTTGTCTAACAACATGGTACACTATCTGTGACATCTTGTCTAACAACATGGTACACTGACATCTTGTCTAACAACATGGTACACTATCTGTGACATCTTGTCTAACAAAATGGTACACTATCTGTGATATCTTATCTAACAACATGGTACACTATCTGTGACATCTTATCTAACAACATGGTACACTATCTGTGACATCTTATCTAACAACATGGTACACTATCTGTGACATCTTATCTAACAACATGGTACACTGTGACATCTTGTCTAACAACATGGTACACTATCTGTGACATCTTGTCTAACAACATGGTACACTATCTGTGATATCTTATCTAACAACATGGTACACTATCTGTGACATCTTATCTAACAACATGGTACACTATCTGTGACATCTTATCTAACAACATAGTACACTATCTGTGACATCTTATCTAACAACATGGTACACTGTGACATCTTGTCTAACAACATAGTACACTATCTGTCACATCTTGTCTAACAACATGGTACACTATCTGTGATATCTTATCTAACAACATGGTACACTATCTGTGACATCTTGTCTAACAACATGATACACTATCTGTTACATCTTGACTAACAACATGGTACATTATCTGTTACATCTTGACTAACAACACAACACTATCTGTGACATCTTATCTAACAACATGCTACACTGTCTGTGACATCTTGTCTAACAACATGGTACACTATCTGTGACATCTTGTCTAACAACATGGTACACTATCTGTGACATCTTGTCTAACAACACAACACTATCTGTGACATCTTGTCTAACAACACAACACTATATGTGACATCTTATCTAACAACATGGTACACTATCTGTGACATCTTATCTAACAACACAACACTATCTGTGACATCTTGTCTAACAACACAAGACTATCTGTGACATCTTGTCTAACAACATGGTACACTATCTGTGATATCTTATCTAACAACATGGTACACTATCTGTGACATCTTGTCTAACAACATGGTACACTATCTGTGACATCTTATCTAACAACATGGTACACTATCTGTGACATCTTGTCTAACAACATGGTACACTATCTGTGACATCTTGTCTAACAACATGGTACACTATCTGTGACATCTTGTCTAACAACATGGTACACTATCTGTGATATCTTATCTAACAACATGGTACACTATCTGTGACATCTTATCTAACAACATGGTACACTATCTGTGACATCTTATCTAACAACATAGTACACTATCTGTGACATCTTATCTAACAACATGGTACACTGTGACATCTTGTCTAACAACATGGTACACTATCTGTGACATCTTGTCTAACAACATGGTACACTATCTGTGACATCTTGTCTAACAACATGGTACACTATCTGTGACATCTTATCTAACAACATGGTACACTATCTGTGACATCTTGTCTAACAACATGATACACTATCTGTGACATCTTGTCTAACAACACAACACTATCTGTGACATCTTGACTAACAACACAACACTATCTGTGACATCTTGACTAACAACATGGTACACTATCTGTGACATCTTGTCTAACAACACAACACTATCTGTGACATCTTGACTAACAACACAACACTATCTGTGACATCTTATCTAACAACATGCTACACTGTCTGTGACATCTTGTCTAACAACACAACACTATCTGTGACATCTTGTCTAACAACACAACACTATCTGTGACATCTTGACTAACAACACAACACTATCTGTGACATCTTATCTAACAACATGGTACACTATCTGTGACATCTTATCTAACAACATGGTACACTATCTGTGACATCTTGTCTAACAACATGGTACACTATCTGTGACATCTTGTCTAACAACATGCTACACTATCTGTGACATCTTGTCTAACAACATGGTACACTATCTGTGACATCTTGTCTAACAACATGCTACACTATCTGTGACATCTTGTCTAACAACACAACACTATCTGTGACATCTTGTCTAGCAACATGGTACACTAACTGTGACATCTTGTCTAACAACATGGTACACTATCTGTGACATCTTGTCTAACAACATGGTACACTATCTGTGACATCTTGTCTAACAACATGGTACACTATCTGTGACATCTTGTCTAACAACATGGTACACTATCTGTGTCATCTTATCTAACAACATGGTACACTATCTGTGACATCTTGTCTAACAACATGGTACACTATCTGTGACATCTTGTCTAACAACATGGTACACTATCTGTGACATCTTGTCTAACAACATCGTACACTATCTGTGACATCTTGTCTAACAACATGGTACACTATCTGTGACATCTTATCTAACAACATGGTACACTATCTGTGACATCTTATCTAACAACATGCTACACTATCTGTGACATCTTGTCTAACAACACAACACTATCTGTGACATCTTGTCTAACAACACAACACTATCTGTGACATCTTGACTAACAACACAACACTATCTGTGACATCTTATCTAACAACATGGTACACTATCTGTGACATCTTATCTAACAACATGGTACACTATCTGTGACATCTTGTCTAACAACATGGTACACTATCTGTGACATCTTGTCCAACAACATGGTACACTGTCTGTGACATCTTGTCTAACAACATGGTACACTATCTGTGACATCTTGTCTAACAACATGGTACACTATCTGTGACATCTTGTCTAACAACATTGTACACTATCTGTGACATCTTGTCTAACAACATGGTACACTAACTGTGACATCTTGTCTAACAACATGGTACACTATCTGTGACATCTTGTCTAACAACATGGTACACTATCTGTGACATCTTGTCTAACAACATGGTACACTATCTGTGACATCTTGTCTAACAACATGGTACACTATCTGTGTCATCTTATCTAACAACATGGTACACTATCTGTGACATCTTGTCTAACAACATGGTACACTATCTGTGACATCTTGTCTAACAACATGGTACACTATCTGTGTCATCTTGTCTAACAACATGGTACACTATCTGTGACATCTTGTCTAACAACTTGGTACACTTTCTGTGACATCTTGTCTAACAACATGGTACACTATCTGTGACATCTTGTCTAACAACATGGTACATTATCTGTGACATCTTGTCTAACAACACAACACTATCTGTGACATCTTGACTAACAACACAACACTATCTGTGACATCTTGACTAACAACACAACACTATCTGTGACATCTTGTCTAACAACATGGTACACTATCTGTGACATCTTGTCTAACAACATGGTACACTATCTGTGACATCTTGTCTAACAACACAACACTATCTGTGACATCTTGTCTAACAACACAACACTATCTGTGACATCTTATCTAACAACACAACACTATCTGTGACATCTTGTCTAACAACATGCTACACTGTCTGTGACATCTTGTCTAACAACATGGTACACTGTCTGTGACATCTTGTCTAACAACACAACACTATCTGTGACATCTTATCTAACAACATGGTACACTGTCTGTGACATCTTGTCTAACAACACAACACTATCTGTGTCATCTTATCTAACAACATGCTACACTGTCTGTGACATCTTGTCTAACAAGATGGTACACTGTCTGTGACATCTTGTCTAACAACACAACACTATCTGTGACATCTTGTCTAACAACACAACACTATCTGTGACATCTTGACTAACAACACAACACTATCTGTGACATCTTGACTAACAACACAACACTATCTGTGACATCTTGTCTAACAACATGGTACACTATCTGTGACATCTTGTCTAACAACACAACACTATCTGTGACATCTTGACTAACAACACAACACTATCTGTGACATCTTATCTAACAACATGCTACACTGTCTGTGACATCTTGTCTAACAACACAACACTATCTGTGACATCTTGTCTAACAACACAACACTATCTGTGACATCTTGACTAACAACACAACACTATTTGTGACATCTTATCTAACAACATGGTACACTATCTGTGACATCTTATCTAACAACATGGTACACTATCTGTGACATCTTGTCTAACAACATGGTACACTATCTGTGACATCTTGTCTAACAACATGGTACACTGTCTGTGACATCTTGTCTAACAACATGGTACACTATCTGTGACATCTTGTCTAACAACATGGTACACTATCTGTGACATCTTATCTAACAACATGGTACACTGTCTGTGACATCTTATCTAACAACATGGTACACTATCTGTGATATCTTATCTAACAACATGGTACACTATCTGTGACATCTTGTCTAACAACATGGTACACTATCTGTGACATCTTATCTAACAACATGGTACACTGTCTGTGACATCTTATCTAACAACATGGTACACTATCTGTGATATCTTATCTAACAACATGGTACACTATCTGTGACATCTTATCTAACAACATGGTACACTATCTGTGTCATCTTATCTAACAACATGGTACACTATCTGTGACATCTTGTTGAACAACATGGTACACTATCTTTTATACTATGCACATTGAAGTGCTTTTACATCTGTTCGCGGTTGTTTGTAACGTGAACTGTGTGGTCGGAATAATGGCGGCCGGCTTGTCGCAGAACTGACTGGATTGTCTTATGCAGTAATGTGTGGTTGCTGGTTTTCTAGTGACTGCCACTTCCATCTAAGATGAACTGTATTTTTCATGGAGGACGTTTGTGTTGCATTCTGGCGGCGGCATTACGCACAGAGTACCTGTGCGGGCTGTTGGTTTGTCGAGATTCCTGTCTGTTCCACTTTTCACATGGGGCAGTGAGGAGCATTTTGTGTGATTTTCACTGGCACAGGAACGGAGCATAATGCTGATGACCCGTTGCCGTGAAATTGGAATTGCGTCTAATGACTAGTTTGCTGTGTCTGACTGGCCGTGTGTTGTTGTTTAGATACAAGATCTGCCGTGTCTGACTGTCCGTGTGTTGTTGTTTAGATACAAGATCTGACTGTCTGTGTGTTGTTGTTTAGATACAAGATCTGCCTTGTCTTCTTCTTCTTCTTCTTCTTTCGTTCGCTTGAAATATGCCTATAACTGCTGTGCTGTCTCTTGTATGAATTGAACTGTCTTTTTCAGTTCACACAGCGGTCCATAGAGTTTATCTTCCACTGTCGTCTCTCTAGGCCAGAAGGTTTGCCTAGATATGTTATATTTTGGGCAGTCTTGGAGTATGTGCTCCTTAGCCAATTGATCAGCTCTGTCGTTCCCGGGTACTCCACAGTGGGATGGTATCCACTGTATGGTGACCTTATGCTGACTGCTAAGTTCAGAAAGTAGTGTCCTTAGTACTGGCAATTTCCCAGACAGGAGCGCCTCGAGTACTGATTTTGCATCTGTCAATAGCACCACAGGTTGTGTACCATTGCTGGTATATAGTAATTTCTCTGTTGCTATCTTGATTGCCTCAATTTCAGCATCGTAGTTATGGCAGTACTTTCCTGTCGGTACTCTAGCTGTGTCCCTGGTATTATTTGGGTATTCTATGTACACTCCCGCTCCTCCATTTCGAACAGCATTTTGTGCTGACCCATCTGTGTAGACTCGGATCCAGAGGTCCTGTGGGTATTCTTCATCAAGGAAGCTGAGAGTGGCTGTTCCGCGCTGCACACTGTTCTGATCTTCCTTGTCAAATATTCCTCTCACTTTTGTCTGGATTTGTAATGATAGTATATGCTCATCTTTCCATGGAGTTCGCTCTGGAATAGTTGTTAGGGGGATACCAACTGTGGGCAGATCAGTGGTTTCTCTGCAGAGTCGTTTGGCCTGGTGGATAAAACTACTTCTTTTCAACCGCCCCATAGCTAGGTTTTCAAATCTGTTCTTCATAGGGTGGCTTGGCAAGCTGAGGAACTTTTCTGCTTGTATTAGCGTTTTCGTATCTCTGCGCTCACTCAGTGCTTGTGTCCTCCCCATCTTCTCCATTTCCACTATAGGGGTTGATCTCATCCCTCCTGTGGTGACTCTAAGTGCTTGATTTTGCACTTTGTCCAGCTCTTGTAGTGTGGTTTTTGCTGCCGAACACCATGCAGTTGACCCGTATTCCAGGTGTGGTCGTATGCTCTGTTGATAAACTTTGCTAAGTATTTTCCCACTGGCTCCCCATGTGGTTCCACTTAGCTTTCTCAGGATGGCTATTTTCCTTCTGGCTTTTGCTACTGCTTTGTTGATGTGCTTTCTCCATGTCAGCCTGCCATCAAATGTTACTCCAAGGTATGTTGGTTCTTTATCTTCTCGTAGGGGTGTTCCATTTATCTGGATGGTCCCTGCCTTTTGTTTTGGAGAGAGGGTAAATAGGGTGGTGCTGCACTTGTCAGTGTTTATGCTGACACACCATCTATTTGCCCATGCGACAAATGTATCTACAGCTCTTTGTAGTAATCTGGTGGCCACTGATGCATGTTCATTTGTGCTCCATAGAACCAGGTCATCGGCATACATTGCAGCTTTAATTCCATGCGGTAGATTAGCAACGAGATCATTGATGAAGATTAGAAAGAGAGTGGGGGACTATACTCCGCCCTGGGGAACTCCGTGACGCAGTAGTACTTTCTTGCTCTTTAGTCCGTCTATCTGTACTCGGGCTCTTCTGTTGTGCAAGTATGCTTTCACCCATTTGTACATTCTTCCATTGACTTTGCAGTTTCTCAGTTTATTCATCAGACCTTCTTTCCAGACTTTGTCAAAGGCTTTCTTCAAATCTATCCATGCCGCAAGCACCAGCTTCTTCTCTTGGAATGCATCCTCAATTTCTTGAGAGAGGTAGGTTGTCTGGTCTTCCGTAGAGTAGCACTGCCTAAAGCCAGCCTGCTGTGGCACAAGGATGTTTTTACTTTCAATGTACCACTGCAGTCTGTGATTGATGATGCGCTCCAGTGTTTTGCAGAGACAGCTGGTGAGGCTAATTGGTCTGTAGCTAGAGGCAATGGAACTATCTTTCCCTGATTTTAGGAGGGGTATCATGATTGCTTCTCTCCAGGCTTGTGGAACACAGCCTAAGGTCCAACTGTTATTGAAGATCTACAACAGCTTTGCTTTGGCCTCTGATCCTAGGTTCCTGATCATTTCATTGGAGATACCATCAGCTCCTGGTGACTTTCTCATTTTCAGTTTTGATATGGCTAGCTCCAGTTCGCTGATTGTGATGGGTGCCTCCAGAACCTCATGTACTATTTCCTTCTGTCCTGTATGTTGCCGTTTCTCTTGAATCTCTTGTTGTTTCTCTGGACTGATTTTGATATTGTTATCTTGTGCGAATGAGTCCGCAAAATGGTCAGCTGCTTGCTTTCTTGTTAAGATGTTTCCATCTTTATGTAGTGCAATTTTTGAGTTTCTCCCTGTGCCCTCATCGTTAAGTTGTTTTATTAGCTTCCACAATTTCCTTGTGTCTCTTTCAAAGTTCAGAGACTCTGTTTTTTCCTGCCAGCTTTGCCGTCTAGCCTGCAGCTTGGCCCTTTGAAATTTGGCTTTTGCATGCTGGAATTTATTGTGGTGCTCTTGGCTGGGTGTGGCCTCTGCTTGCTTTCTACATACTTCCACATCATTATGCAACTGTTCCAGTTCACTACTCCAGTAGGGTTTATATTGTTTACGGGCTCCTCTTGGTACTGTTTCTCGCGCTGCCTGTCGTATGCATTTCCCAAACTCTTCAACTACTTTATTTATGTCTTTCTCAGTGTTCAGGTTTCTAACCAGTATGCTGGTGCGATGCTTGTACACTGCCCAGTCTGCTTTCTTGTAGTTCCACCTCGAGAGGGTGCTGCTTTCACTTACAAGCTCATTTTCTACAGTTAGAAAGACTGGTCGATGGTCACTGCCACCTAGTTGTTTCCCAACAATTCGTGTAATGTTCCACTCCAGGTCTGGTGAATGAAAAGCCAGGTCAGGTGTAGTTGTAGAGTGCCATGATCTCGAGTAGAAAGTATCTGGGTCAGACGGCTTGTTAACCAAGATGAATCTATTCTCATCCTGCCAGTCTTCCAGTCTCTCTCCTCTCTGGTCCATGTGATCATAGCCCCAACTCTGCGAGTGGCTGTTGAAATCGCCGCACACAATCATTTTTCCTGTTAATGGTAGTGTGTCCAGTGCCTGTGGACGGTCACTTGGACAGTAGTAATTGATCAGATGTAGGTCTGTATAGCCTGTTTTATGTTTAAGTGTCTGATACTCAGCCCCTTCCATATAGACTTCGATTTGGGAAGCAGTGATGTTATTTTTTACAAGGGTAAGTATCCCACCTTTTCGCCTGTCCTTTCGGTCAGATCGGTAACACTGGTAGCCTCTGATTTTGAAGGCTATATTTTCGTTGAGGTGAGTTTCTTGCAAGCAACATATGCTTACTTTTTCTTTGTCCAGGATGTTTTCTAATTCTACTTTTTTGTTGCTGACTCCCTCCGCATTCCAGTGCATTATTTTAAGTCTTAGTTTAGTATGGCCAGCTGTTCTATTCTCATGTCCTCTGGCTCCACAGGACATCTGAGAAAGACCTCCAGTAGTTGGGGTTGGACCCTTTCGAGACATAGGGCCTGGCACTGCACCTGCCTGGGGGTCCAAAGCAGGGCGAGCACCATAACGTTTAGCAGCAGTCGACATATTCCATTTTGCGTAATTGCATGGCATCCTGATTTCTGTGGTGCGCCTCCTGGCTGGTTGCCTCCGTCTTCAGCACCTTTCCTTTGCTAGAGCAGACTGTGGTCTCACTCGAGTTTAGATGTGTACACACGCACACACTTGTCTGCACATGCATGTATGTGTATACACATCTAGAGCACACTGGTTATTTTCCGGCGCCAGATACTCGCCGTCGCCCCTTCTCCTGTTAGTTAAAACAGTTCCGCCACGTGAAGGCCAGGAGTTGGACTTTTGCTGCAGAGGTTATGTATTCACGAGCCATTGGGGTATTTAAGCGATGTTGGGCGCTCACCCCAACACTGCGCCCCGGCTACATACAGCAATTTGGAACCATCTGCCTTGTCTGACTGTCCGTGTGTTGTTGTATAGATACAAGATCTGCCTTGTCTGACTGTCCGTGTATTGTTGTTTAGATACAAGATCTGCCTTGTCTGACTGTCCATGTATTGTTGTTTAGATACAAGATCTGCCTTGTCTGACTGGCCGTGTGTTGTTTAGATACAAGATCTGCCTTGTCTGACTGTCCGTGTGTTGTTGTTTAGATACAAGATCTGCCTTGTCTGACTGTCCATGTGTTGTTGTTTAGATACAAGATCTGCCTTGTCTGACTGTCCGTGTGTTGTTGTTTAGATACAAGATCTGCCTTGTCTGACTGGTCGTGTGTTGTTTAGATACAAGATCTGACTGTCTGTGTGTTGTTGTTTAGATACAACATCTGCCTTGTCTGACTGTCCGTGTGTTGTTGTTTAGATACAAGATCTGACTGGCCGTGTGTTGTTTAGATACAAGATCTGCCTTGTCTGACTGTCCGTGTGTTGTTGTTTAGATACAAGATCTGCCTTGTCTGACTGGCCGTGTGTTGTTTAGATACAAGATCTGCCTTGTCTGACTGGATGTGTGTTGTTGTTTAGATACAAGATCTGACTGTCCGTGTTTTGTTGTTTAGATACAAGATCTGCCTTGTCTGACTGTCCGTGTGTTGTTGTTTAGATACAAGATCTGCCTTGTCTGACTGTCCGTGTGTTGTTGTTTAGATACAAGATCTGCCTTGTCTGACTGTCCGTGTGTTGTTGTTTAGATACAAGATCTGCCTTGTCTGACTGTCCGTGTGTTGTTGTTTAGATACAAGATCTGCCTTGTCTGACTGGCCGTGTGTTGTTTAGATACAAGATCTGCCTTGTCTGACTGTCCGTGTGTTGTTGTTTAGATACAAGATCTGCCTTGTCTGACTGTCCGTGTGTTGTTGTTTAGATACAAGATCTGACTGGCCGTGTGTTGTTTAGATACAAGATCTGCCTTGTCTGACTGGCCATGTGTTGTTTAGATACAAGATCTGCCTTGTCTGACTGGCCATGTGTTGTTTAGATACAAGATCTGCCTTGTCTGACTGGCCGTGTGTTGTTTAGATACAAGATCTGACTGTCCGTGTGTTGTTGTTTAGATACAAGATCTGACTGGCCATGTGTTGTTTAGATACAAGATCTGCCTTGTCTGACTGGCCGTGTGTTGTTTAGATACAAGATCTGACTGTCCGTGTGTTGTTTAGATACAAGATCTGACTGTCCATGTGTTGTTTAGATACAAGATCTGCCTTGTCTGACTGGCCATGTGTTGTTTAGATACAAGATCTGACTGTCCGTGTGTTGTTGTTTAGATACAAGATCTGCCTTGTCTGACTGGCCGTGTGTTGTTTAGATACAAGATCTGCCTTGTCTGACTGTCCATGTGTTGTTGTTTAGATACAATATCTGCCTTGTCTGACTGTCTGTGTGTTGTTGTTTAGATACAAGATCTGCCTTGTCTGACTGTCCGTGTGTTGTTGTTTAGATACAAGATCTGCCTTGTCTGACTGTCCGTGTGTTGTTGTTTAGATACAAGATCTGACTGGCCGTGTGTTGTTTAGATACAAGATCTGCCTTGTCTGACTGTCCGTGTGTTGTTGTTTAGATACAAGATCTGCCTTGTCTGACTGGCCGTGTGTTGTTTAGATACAAGATCTGCCTTGTATGACTGTCCGTGTGTTGTTGTTTAGATACAAGATCTGCCTTGTCTGACTGTCCGTGTGTTGTTGTTTAGATACAAGATCTGACTGGCCGTGTGTTGTTTAAATACAAGATCTGCCTTGTCTGACTGGCCATGTGTTGTTTAGATACAAGATCTGCCTTGTCTGACTGGCCATGTGTTGTTTAGATACAAGATCTGCCTTGTCTGACTGGCTGTGTGTTGTTTAGATACAAGATCTGACTGTCCGTGTGTTGTTGTTTAGATACAAGATCTGACTGGCCATGTGTTGTTTAGATACAAGATCTGCCTTGTCTGACTGGCCGTGTGTTGTTTAGATACAAGATCTGACTGTCCGTGTGTTGTTGTTTAGATACAAGATCTGACTGGCCGTGTGTTGTTTAGATACAAGATCTGACTGTCCATGTGTTGTTTAGATACAAGATCTGCCTTGTCTGCCTGGCCGTGTGTTGTTTAGATACAAGATCTGACTGTCCGTGTGTTGTTGTTTAGATACAAGATCTGCCTTGTCTGACTGTCCATGTGTTGTTTAGATACAAGATCTGCCTTGTCTGACTGTCCATGTGTTGTTGTTTAGATACAATATCTGCCTTGTCTGACTGTCCGTGTGTTGTTTAGATACAAGATCTGCCTTGTCTGACTGTCCATGTGTTGTTGTTTAGATACAATATCTGCCTTGTCTGACTGTCCATGTGTTGTTGTTTAGATACAATATCTGCCTTGTCTGACTGTCCGTGTGTTGTTGTTTAGATACAAGATCTGACTGGCCGTGTGTTGTTTAGATACAAGATCTGCCTTGTCTGACTGTCCGTGTGTTGTTGTTTAGATACAAGATCTGACTTGCCGTGTGTTATTTAGATACAAGATCTGCCTTGTCTGACTGGATGTGTGTTGTTGTTTAGATACAAGATCTGACTGTCCGTGTTTTGTTGTTTAGATACAAGATCTGCCTTGTCTGACTGTCCGTGTGTTGTTGTTTAGATACAAGATCTGCCTTGTCTGACTGTCCGTGTGTTGTTGTTTAGATACAAGATCTGCCTTGTCTGACTGTCCGTGTGTTGTTGTTTAGATACAAGATCTGCCTTGTCTGACTGGCCGTGTGTTGTTTAGATACAAGATCTGCCTTGTCTGACTGTCCGTGTGTTGTTGTTTAGATACAAGATCTGCCTTGTCTGACTGTCCGTGTGTTGTTGTTTAGATACAAGATCTGACTGGCCGTGTGTTGTTTAGATACAAGATCTGCCTTGTCTGACTGGCCATGTGTTGTTTAGATACAAGATCTGCCTTGTCTGACTGGCCATGTGTTGTTTAGATACAAGATCTGCCTTGTCTGACTGGCCATGTGTTGTTTAGATACAAGATCTGCCTTGTCTGACTGGCCGTGTGTTGTTTAGATACAAGATCTGCCTTGTCTGACTGTCCGTGTGTTGTTGTTTAGATACAAGATCTGCCTTGTCTGACTGTCCGTGTGTTGTTGTTTAGATACAAGATCTGCCTTGTCTGACTGGCCGTGTGTTGTTTAGATACAAGATCTGCCTTGTCTGACTGTCCGTGTGTTGTTGTTTAGATACAAGATCTGCCTTGTCTGACTGTCCGTGTGTTGTTGTTTAGATACAAGATCTGACTGGCCGTGTGTTGTTTAGATACAAGATCTGCCTTGTCTGACTGGCCATGTGTTGTTTAGATACAAGATCTGCCTTGTCTGACTGGCCATGTGTTGTTTAGATACAAGATCTGCCTTGTCTGACTGGCCGTGTGTTGTTTAGATACAAGATCTGACTGTCCGTGTGTTGTTGTTTAGATACAAGATCTGACTGGCCATGTGTTGTTTAGATACAAGATCTGCCTTGTCTGACTGGCCGTGTGTTGTTTAGATACAAGATCTGACTGTCCGTGTGTTGTTTAGATACAAGATCTGACTGTCCATGTGTTGTTTAGATACAAGATCTGCCTTGTCTGACTGGCCATGTGTTGTTTAGATACAAGATCTGACTGTCCGTGTGTTGTTGTTTAGATACAAGATCTGCCTTGTCTGACTGGCCGTGTGTTGTTTAGATACAAGATCTGCCTTGTCTGACTGTCCATGTGTTGTTGTTTAGATACAATATCTGCCTTGTCTGACTGTCTGTGTGTTGTTGTTTAGATACAAGATCTGCCTTGTCTGACTGTCCGTGTGTTGTTGTTTAGATACAAGATCTGCCTTGTCTGACTGTCCGTGTGTTGTTGTTTAGATACAAGATCTGACTGGCCGTGTGTTGTTTAGATACAAGATCTGCCTTGTTTGACTGTCCGTGTGTTGTTGTTTAGATACAAGATCTGCCTTGTCTGACTGGCCGTGTGTTGTTTAGATACAAGATCTGCCTTGTATGACTGTCCGTGTGTTGTTGTTTAGATACAAGATCTGCCTTGTCTGACTGTCCGTGTGTTGTTGTTTAGATACAAGATCTGACTGGCAGTTTGTTGTTTAAATACAAGATCTGCCTTGTCTGACTGGCCATGTGTTGTTTAGATACAAGATCTGCCTTGTCTGACTGGCCATGTGTTGTTTAGATACAAGATCTGCCTTGTCTGACTGGCTGTGTGTTGTTTAGATACAAGATCTGACTGTCCGTGTGTTGTTGTTTAGATACAAGATCTGACTGGCCATGTGTTGTTTAGATACAAGATCTGCCTTGTCTGACTGGCCGTGTGTTGTTTAGATACAAGATCTGACTGTCCGTGTGTTGTTGTTTAGATACAAGATCTGACTGGCCGTGTGTTGTTTAGATACAAGATCTGACTGTCCATGTGTTGTTTAGATACAAGATCTGCCTTGTCTGCCTGGCCGTGTGTTGTTTAGATACAAGATCTGACTGTCCGTGTGTTGTTGTTTAGATACAAGATCTGCCTTGTCTGACTGTCCGTGTGTTGTTTAGATACAAGATCTGCCTTGTCTGACTGTCCATGTGTTGTTGTTTAGATACAATATCTGCCTTGTCTGACTGTCCGTGTGTTGTTTAGATACAAGATCTGCCTTGTCTGACTGTCCATGTGTTGTTGTTTAGATACAATATCTGCCTTGTCTGACTGTCCATGTGTTGTTGTTTAGATACAATATCTGCCTTGTCTGACTGTCCGTGTGTTGTTGTTTAGATACAAGATCTGCCTTGTCTGACTGTCCGTGTGTTGTTGTTTAGATACAAGATCTGCCTTCTCTGACTGTCCGTGTGTAGTTTAGATACAAGATCTGCCTTATCTAACTGTCCATGTGTTTGTTGTTTAGATACAATATCTGCCTTGTCTGACTGGCCGTGTGTTGTTTAGATACAAGATCTGCCTTGTCTGACTGTCCATGTGTTGTTGTTTAGATACAAGATCTGACTGACCGTGTGTTGTTTTTTAGATACAAGATCTGCCGGCCGGGGTCTTCTCTGCCTTCAAGTCCACGCTGCAGCAGCTACTGCTTAACGACAACCAGCTGAGGCATCTGGCTGCTGATACATTCACGGACATGCAGATGCTGGAAGTGCTGGACCTCAGGAGAAACATGATCAACAATATTAGTGCCCACAGTTTGAGAAATCTGCCTCGGCTGAAAATCCTGAAGCTGTCAGGCAACTACATCAGCGCCCTCGACCATGTCCTGTTTGATTCCTTGCCCAAGCTGGAGGAGTTGGATCTCTCAGAAAACATGATCTGGCAGTTCCCAGCCACTTTGCTAGCACTAAACCTCAGTCAGCTGCTGCTGTCCGCCAACAACCTGAACCGTGTGCCCGGAGAACAGCTGTGTCACATGAGTGGCCTGCAGGCTCTGGCCCTGGACGACAACCCTGTGTGGTGTGACTGCTCCTTGCGCATGCTCCACCAGTGTTTGCCGCGCCTTCTGCTGTCCGGGATATGCTCGACGCCTGCAGGCATGGAGGGGCAGAGCATTGCAGAGATCCCAGAATGTGCTGCTGCCATATCTGCGTTCACATCCTCCACATGGTTGGCTGAGACTTCTGGCCTGGAACCACCCAGCTCACCTGTTGTCTTCTGGTTAGAGCCGACACTTGCACGTCTGCCTGACCTAGATACTTGGAGCCCGCTGTTGGCGGCTAGCACTTTCATTGGACACTCGCAGACACCACTAGCTTCAAGTGTTGCTCCTAGCCTGACAGAAGTATCACCTAGTGCTAGTGCCAGTCTGACAGCAGTCATATTACCGAGTGCTACTGCCAGCCTGACAGCAGTCATATCATCTAGTGCTACTGCCAGCTGGATGACACCCACACAGTTGTCTCCAAGTAGCCACTGGCTGTCATCACGTGTATCTGTGACATTGTTGCTCTCATCATCTTGGACCCCAGAGTTGACACCAGAGGTGTCCGCAAGTTCCCCTGCAGATCTGTTCACGGAGAACTCTGGGCACTCACAGCCACTCTTGTTGGCGACCTCAGACACGATCAACCCGGCCTTGTTCACCTCCTACCCGACTCTAGGAGTGTCAGCCAGCACCACCAGGCATGAGATGACGTCCACACAGACGGTTGCAGGCCACCACTCTCAGCTGTCGGCTATGGCCGCCAGCCGTACACACTCACATGACCCCATGGAAGATCTGGATTTGGACTATGATGCCTACATTGAGCATGAAATTGTCAGGCCACTGGTTGCAGCTGGGGTATTGGAGAGACATGATCAGCTGCCAGCCATACCCGACACGGACCCACTTGCAGCAACACAGCTGGCCCAGTCTTCTGTGGTCAGTACTTATGTTGATGTGCCAAACTCCCCAGCTGTAGATACACAACCTGATTCATTCAGCATTATAGATATGCCCCAGGCAGCCATCACCGATGCACCAGCCCGGCCAGACAACCACAGTGAGCCACTGTCACCTCAGGTAGCCCAGGTGCACGCTGAGCCAGACACGGAGGAGATCAGTGAGATCATCAGTGTGGCCGGCGAGATCGCCGTGGCCATGTTCTTCTCCCTGGCCATTGTCTTGAGTATCCTATCTGGTATTTTACTGTACAGAAAGTATTTCCGTGCTGGCTCTTACATTGCCGCCAGCCCATCCACGGACCCACAGCCGCACCACTTGGTACACATGCAGCCCCTGGATGCTGACGTGTCCAGTCTGAGCGCCTCCACTACAGCCATAGCTAGTGACCTTCAGCCAGCCCCGAGACAAGTTCCAGTCTGAGGCTTGTGTGAATGTCCGTGGTTCTATCTGAGACTTGTGTGAATGTCCGTGGTTCTATCTGAGGCTTGTGTGAATGTCCGTGGTTCTATCTGAGGCTTGTGTGAATGTCCGTGGTTCTATCTGAGGCTCATGTGAATGTCCGTGGTTCTATCTGAGACTTGTGTGAATGTCCGTGGTTCTATCTGAGACTCGTGTGAATGTCCGTGGTTCTATCTGAGACTCGTGTGAATGTCCGTGGTTCTATCTGAGACTAGTGTGAATGTCCGTGGTTCTATCTGAGACTCGTGTGAATGTCCGTGGTTCTATCTGAGACTCGTGTGAATGTCCGTGGTTCTATCTGAGACTCGTGTGAATGTCCGTGGTTCTATCTGAGACTCACGTGAATGTCCGTGGTTCTATCTGAGGCTCATGTGAATGTCCGTGGTTCTATATATGGCTCATGTGAATGTCCGTGGTTCTATCTGAGGCTCATGTGAATGTCCGTGGTTCTATATATGGCTCATGTGAATGTCCGTGGTTCTATCTGAGGCTCATGTGAATGTCCGTGGTTCTATCTGTGACTCATGTGAATGTCCGTGGTTCTATCTGTGACTCATGTGAATGTCCGTGGTTCTATCTGAGACTTGTGTGAATGGCCGTGGTTCTATCTGAGGCTCCTGTGAATGTCCGTGGTTCTATCTGAGGCTCCTGTGAATGTCCGTGGTTCTATCTGAGGCTGCTGTGAATGGCCGTGGTTCTATCTGTGACTCATGTGAATGTCCGTGGTTCTATCTGAGACTTGTGTGAATGTCCGTGGTTCTATCTGAGACTCAAGTGAATGTCCGTGGTTCTATCTGTGGCTCATGTGAATGTCCGTGGTTCTATCTGAGGCTCATGTGAATGTTCGTGATTCTATAGGAGATTCATTTGAATGTCTGTGGTTCTATCTGAGCTCATGTGAATGTCCGTGGTTCTATCTGAGGCTCTTGTGAATGGCCGTGGTTCTATCTGAGGCTGCTGTGAATGGCCGTGGTTCTATCTGTGACTCATGTGAATGTCCGTGGTTCTATCTGAGACTTGTGTGAATGTCCGTGGTTCTATCTGAGACTTGTGTGAATGGCCGTGGTTCTATCTGAGACTTGTGTGAATGTCCGTGGTTCTATCTGAGGCTCCTGTGAATGTCCGTGGTTCTATCTGAGGCTCCTGTGAATGTCCGTGGTTCTATCTGTGACTCATGTGAATGTCCGTGGTTCTATCTGTGACTCATGTGAATGTCTGTGGTTCTATCTGTGGCTCATGTGAATGTCCGTGGTTCTGTCTGAGGCTCATGTGAATGTTCGTGATTCTATCAGAGATTCATTTGAATGTCTGTGGTTCTATCTGAGCTCATGTGAATGTCCGTGGTTCTATCTGAGGCTCCTGTGAATGGCCGTGGTTCTATCTGAGGCTGCTGTGAATGGCCGTGGTTCTACTTGAGACTCATGTGAATGACTGTGGTTCTATTTAAGGCTCCTGTGAATGACCATACTTCTATGTGAGATTCATGTGAGTGTTCGTGGTTCTATCTGAAGCTCATGTGAGTGTCCGTGGTTCTATCTGAAGCTCATGTGAATGTCTGTGTTTCAATGAGATGTAGGAATTAAACATGATATACTGATGAGGTTTTTGCACATGATACATAGATCTAGTATTTCAATGTGATATACAGATGTGTATCATTGCGCTCTGGCGAAGCAGTTATGAATGCAATACCACACACAGATGTAAGATTGGAACAGGATACACAGATGTAAGATTGGAACAGGATACACAGATGTAATAATGGAACCGTATACAAGGGTGTAAGACTGGAGGAACAGGATACACAGATGTAAGATTGGAACAGGATACACAGATGTAATATTGGAACAGTATACAAGGGTGTAAGACTGGAGGAACAGGATACACAGATGTAAGATTGAAACAGGATACACAGATTAAGATTGGAACAGGATACACAGATGTAAGATTGGAACAGGATACACAGATGTAAGATTGGAACAGGATACACAGATGTAATATTGGAACAGTATACAAGGGTGTAAGGCTGGAGGAACAGGATGCTCGGATGTTAGATTGGCACAGGATACACAGATGTAAGATTGGAACAGGATACAAAAATGTAGTCCTTTAACAGGATACATGGGTGTAATATTGAAACAGTATACACGGGTATAAGATTGGAGGAACAGGATACACAGATGTAGTCCTTGAACGGAATACACGGGTGTAAGATTTGAACATTTTAAGATTTGAACATGATACACAGATGTAAGATGTCAACATGATACACGATGTGAGATGTGAGCAGGATACACACATGTAGTGCTTGGACAGGATGAACAGATGTAAGTTTTGAACATTTTACACAAATGTAATGCTCGGACAGGATACACAAATGTAAGATTTGAACATGATACACACATGTAGGGCTTTAACAGGATAGACAGATGTAAGATTTGAACATGATACACACATGTAATCCTTGAACAGGATACACAGATGTAAGATTTGAACATTTTACACAAATGTAGTACTTGAACAGGAAATACATATGTAAGATTTGAACAGGATACACTAATGGTAGGGGGTGTGTGATAATCCTCTAGAGCAAAATGGGCACAAGTATTAATACTGTGGGATCACGGGAAGGTGCCCCGCTGATCACTGCAGATGTCTGGTAGACAACTGTTTTATCTGCTTGAATAAACAATGATGTGCACGTGGTAGATAACTGTTTTATTTGCTTGAATAAACAATGATGTGCACATGACTGCCTTCCTGATTTATTGCTGGTCTAGGATCTGACTAGAAATATAGAAGACGCTTATAGCCTGGAGAGATAAAGGTGATTAGCCTGGAGAGATAAAGGTGATAGCCTGGAGAGATAAAGGTGATAGCCTGGAGAGATAAAGGGGATAGCCTGGAGAGATAGAAGTGATAGCCTGGAGAGGTAGAAGATATAGCCTGGAGAGATATAAGTTATAGCCTGGATAGATAGAAGTTATAGCCAGGAATGATATTAAGTAATAGCTTGGAGAGATAGAACTGATAGCTGGAGTGATAGAAGTGGTAGTCTGGAGAGATAGAAGTGATAGCCTGGAGTGATAGAAGTAATAGTCTGGAGAGATAGCAGTCATAATCTGGAGTGATAGTCTGAAGAGATAGAAGTTAATACCTGGAGAGATAGAAGTGATAGCCTGGAGAGATAGAAGTGATAGTCTGGAGCCTGAAGAGATAGTAGTGATAGTCTGGAGAGAAAGAAGTTATAGCCTGGAATGATAGAAGTGATAGTCTGGAGAGATAGAAGTGATAGTCTTGGGAGATAAAAGCGATAGTCTGGAAAGATAGAAGCGGTAGTCTGGGGAGATGGAAGTGCTAGCCTGGAGGGATAGTGTGGAGAGATAAAAGTGATAACCCGGAGAGATAGAAGTGGTAGTCTGGAGTTGATAGTCTGGAGATATAAATGATAGCCTTGAGAGATGGAAGTGATAACCCAGAGAGATAGAAGTGATAACCTTGAGAGATAGAAGTGATAACCTTGAGAGATAGAAGTGATAACCCTGAGAGGTAGAAGTGGTAGTCTGGAGTTGATAGTCTGGAGATATAAGTGATAGCTTGGAGAGATGGAAGTGATAGTATGAATTGATGGAATTGATAGCCTGGAGAGATAGAAGTGATAGCCTGGAGAGCTAGAAGTGACAGCCTGGAGTGATAGAAGTGATAGTTTTGATTGGTAGAAGTGATAGTCTGGAGAGATATAATTTATAGACTGGAGAGATAGACGTAATAGTCTGGAGAGACAGAAGTGATTGTCTGCAGTGAAAGAATTGATAGTCTGGAGAGATAGAAGTGATAGTCTGGGGAGGTAGAAATGATAGTGTGGAGGGATAGAAGTGATAACCCGGAGAGATAGAAGTGGTAGTCTGGAGTGATAGTCTGTAGAGATAGAAGTGGTAGTCTGTAGTGATAGAAGTGGTAGTCTGGAGTGATAGTTTGTAGAGATAGAAGTGATAGACTGTAGAGATAGAAGTTGTAGTCTGGAGTGATAGTCTGTAGAGATAGAAGTGGTAGTCTGGAGTGATAGTCTGTAGAGATAGAAGTGGTAGTCTGGAATGATAGAAGTGGTATTCCGGGGTGATAGAAGTGGTAGTCTGACATGATAGTCTGTAGAGATAGAAGTGGTAGTCTTGAGTGATAGAATTGGAAGCCTGTAGTGATAGTCTGGAGTGATGGAATTGATAGCCTGGAGAGCTAGAAGTGACAGCCTGGAGTGATAGTCTAGAGAGATAGAAGTGATAGTCTGGATTGATAGAATTTATAGTCTTGAGAGATAAAAATGGTAGCCGGCAGAGATAGAAGTGATAGTCTGTGGAGATAGAAGTGATAGTCTGGAGAGATAGAAGTGATAGCCTGGAGAGATAGAAGTGATAGTCTTGAGAGATAGAAGGGATAGTTTTGATTGATAGAAGTGATAGTCTGGAGAGATAGAATTTATAGACTGGAGAGTTAGACGTAATAGTCTGGAGTGATAGAATTGATAGTCTGGAGAGATAGAAGTCATAGTCTGGAGAGACAGAAGTGATTGTCTGCAGTGAAAGAATTGATAGTCTGGAGAGATAAGAAGTGATAGTCTGGGGAGGTAGAAGTGCTAGCCTGGAATGATAGTGTGGAGTGATAGAAGTGATAACCTGGAGAGATAGAAGTGGTAGTCTGGAGTGATTGAAGTGGTAGTCTGGAGTGATAGTCTGCAGAGATAGAAGTGGTAGTCTGAAGTGATAGACTGTAGAGATAGAAGTGGTATTCTGGGGTGATAGTCTGTAGAGATAGAAGTGGTAGTCTGGCGTGATAGAAGTGGTAGTCTTGAGTGATAGTCTGGAGTGATGGAATTGATAGCCTGGAGAGCTAGAAGTGACAGCCTGGAGTGATAGTCTAGAGAGATAGAAGTGATAGTCTGGATTGATAGAATTTATAGTCTTGAGAAATAAAAATGGTAGCCGGTAGAGATAGAAGTGATAAAAGTGATAGCCTGGAGAGATAGAAGTGATAGTCTTGAGAGATAGAATGGATAGTTTTGATTGATAGAAGTGATAGTCTGGAGAGATAGAGTTTATAGACTGGAGAAATAGACGTAATAGTCTGGAGTGATAGAATTGTTAGTCTGGGGAGGTAGAAGTGCTAGCCTGTAGTGATAGTGTGGAGTGATAGAAGTCATAACCTGGACAGATAGAAGTGGTAGTCTGGAGTGATTGAAGTGGTAGTCTATAGTGATAGAAGTGGTAGTCGGGAGTGATAGTCTGTAGAGATAGAAGTGGTAGTCTGAAGTGATAGACTGTAGAGATAGAAGTATTCTGGGGTGATAGTCTGTAGAGATAGAAGTGGTAGTCTGGCGTGATAGAAGTGGTAGTCTGGAGTGATAGTCTGTAGAGACAGAAGTGGTAGTCTTGAGTGATAGTCTGGAGTGATGGAATTGATAGCCTGGAGAGCTAGAAGTGACAGCCTGGAGTGATAGTCTGGATTGATAGAATTTATAGTCTTGAGAATTAAAAATGGTAGCCGGTAGAGATAGAAGTGATAGTCTGGAGAGATAGAAGTGATCAAAGTGATAGTCTGGAGAGATAGAAGTGATAGTTTTGATTGATAGAAGTGATAGTCTGGAGAGATAGAATTTATAGACTGGAGAGATAGACGTAATAGTCTGGAGTGATAGAATTGATAGTCTGGGGAGGTAGAAGTGCTAGCCTGTAGTGATAGTGTGGAGTGATAGAAGTCATAACCTGGACAGATAGAAGTGGTAGTCTGGAGTGATTGAAGTGGTAGTCTATAGTGATAGAAGTGGTAGTCTGGAGTGATAGTCTGTAGAGATAGAAGTGGTAGTCTGAAGTGATAGACTGTAGAGATAGAAGTGGTATTCTGGGGTGATAGTCTGTAGAGATAGAAGTGGTAGTCTGGAGTGATAGAAGTGGTAGTCTGGAGTGATAGTCTGTAGAGATAGAAGTGGTAGTCTTGAGTGATAGTCTGGAGTGATGGAATTGATAGCCTGGAGAGCTAGAAGTGACAGCCTGGAGTGAAAGTCTAGAGAGATAGAAGTGATAGTCTGGATTGATAGAATTTATAGTCTTGAGAAATAAAAATGGTAGCCGGTAGAGATAGAAGTGGTAGTCTGGGGAGATAGAAGTGATAAAAGTGATAGCCTGGAGAGATAGAAGTGATAGTCTGGAGAGGTAAAAGTTATAGTCTGGAGTGATAGAAGTAATAGCCTGGAGTTATAGAAGTAATGGCCTGGAGTGATAGAAGGGACAACCTGGACTGATAGTCTGGAGAGAGTGCAGATCTCTTCCAGGAAATCTCTGCGCCATCATTCATCTCTTCCAGCAAATCTGTGCTAGCCTAATCTATTCCAGCAAATCTCTACGCTAGCCCACATCTCTCCCAACAAATATGTGCTCTATCACTCATCGCTTCCAGTAAATCTGTGCTCTATTGCACTACTTGTCCCTCCCAGCAAATCTCTGTGATATTACTCATTTCTTCTAGTAAATCTGTGCTCTATTGCACTAATTGTCCCTCCCAGCAAATGTTTGCTCTATTGCACTACTTGTCCCTCCCAGCAAATCTCTGTGATATTACTCATTTCTTCTAGTAAATCTGTGCTCTATTGCACTAAGTGTCCTCCCAGCAAATCTTTGCGCTATCACTCATCTCTCCCAGCAAATCTGTGATTTATCTAGCAGCTACAACGTTGTTATGTGTATGAGTAATGTTCAGGTAAGTGCAGGAGAATAGTAGAAGATTGTGAATCAGAGCTAGTTGTGTGACAGACAGGGACACTGTGATATAGTGCTAGTTGTGTGACAGACAGGGACATTGTGATATAGTGCTAGTTGTGTGACAGACAGACAGGGACATTGTGAAACAGTGCTAGTTGTGTGACAGACAGGGGCATTATGAAATAGTGCTAGTTGCGTGACAAACAGACAGGGGCATTGTGAAATAGTGCTAGTTGTGTGACAAACAGACAGGGGCATTGTGAAATAGTGCTAGTTGTGTGACAGACAGACAGGGACATTGTGACATAGTGCTAGTTGTGTGACAGACAGACAGGGACATTGTGAAACAGTGCTAGTTGTGTGGCAGACAGGGACATTGTGACATAGTGCTAGTTGTGTGACAGACAGACAGGGACATTGTGACATAGTGCTAGTTGTGTGACAGACAGACAGGGACATTGTGAATTAGTGCTAGTTGTGTGACAGACAGGGACATTGTGACATAGTGCTAGTTGTGTGACAAACAGACAGGGACATTGTGAAACAGTGCTAGTTGTGTGACAGACAGGGACATTGTGAAACAGTGCTAGTTGTGTGACAAACAGACAGGGACATTGTGAAACAGTGCTAGTTGTGTGACAAGACAGGGACATTGTGAAACAGTGTTAGTTGTGTGACAAGACAATGACATTGTGAAACAGTGCTAGTTGTGTGACAAGACAATGACATTGTGAAATAGTGCTAGTTGTGTGACAAACAGACAGGGACATTTTGAAACAGTGCTAGTTGTGTGACAAGACAATGACATTGTGAAACAGTGCTAGTTGTGTGACAAGACAATGACATTGTGAAACAGTGCTAGTTGTGTGACAAGACAGGGACATTGTGAAACAGTGCTAGTTGTGTGACAAACAGACAGGGACATTGTGAAACAGTGCTAGTTGTGTGACAAGACAATGACATTGTGAAACAGTGCTAGTTGTGTGACAAGACAATGACATTGTGAAACAGTGCTAGTTGTGTGACAAGACAGGGACATTGTGATATAGTGCTAGTTGTGTGACAAGACAGGGACATTGTGATATAGTGCTAGTTGTGTGACAAGACAGGGACATTGTGAAACAGTGCTAGTTGTGTGACAAACAGACAGGGACATTGTGACACAGTGCTAGTTGTGTGACAAGACAGGGACATTGTGAAACAGTGCTAGTTGTGTGACAAGACAGGGACATTGTGATATAGTGCTAGTTGTGTGACAAGACAGGGACATTGTGAAACAGTGCTAGTTGTGTGACAAACAGACAGGGACATTGTGAAACAGTGCTAGTTGTGTGACAAGACAGGGACATTGTGAAACAGTGCTAGTTGTGTGACAGACAGACGGGGACATTGTGAAATAGTGCTAGTTGTGTAACAGACAGACGGGGACATTGTGAAATAGTGCTAGTTGTGTGACAGACAGGGACATTGTGAAATAGTGCTAGTTGTGTGGAAGACAGGGACATTGTGAAATAGTGCTAGTTGTGTGGCAGACAGGGACATTGTGAAATAGTGCTAGTTGTGTGACAGACAGGGACATTGTGAAATAGTGCTAGTTGTGTGACAGGGACATTGTGAAATAGTGCTAGTAGTGTGACAGGAGCATTGTGAAATAGTGCTAGTAGTGTGACAGATAGACGGGGACATTGTGAAACAGTGCTAGTTGTGTGACAGACAGGGACATTATGAATCAGTGCTAGTTGTGTGAAGTAGTCTCTGGGGGGGGGGGGGGGACTTATATTGAACACAATGCTGACACGACATGGAGTCTGTGAGCTTTTTAGTTGTGACGTGGTAGACTGACGTCCCCTTTAGTTTTGCTTAAATTACGTTTAAGATTGTATCTTTCGACACACACACACTCACACATATAAAATAGATCTTTATTCTATTATACTATGTCTGCATATATGCTCATGTATACTTATCGAGGATATAAGATTCTTTAATCCTAGTGAATATTCTATGTTATAACTATATACTATACATTATAGTATAGGAATAGAGGTTAACATAGTTGCTTGTGCATACCGCCTTAGCGCAGGTTTGGCTGTGTAAAATACTCAGTTTGGTCTGTGAA
This sequence comes from Cepaea hortensis, assembly GCA_963921405.1. Lineage (NCBI taxonomy): Eukaryota > Metazoa > Mollusca > Gastropoda > Stylommatophora > Helicidae > Cepaea > Cepaea hortensis. The sequence goes on along the minus strand of OY992882.1, from coordinate 128,946,382 downwards.
AATTGTGGCAATATGCAGATCTGCCTGGCCACTTCCTGTTGAGCTGGCTTATTGATGAACCAAATTATATAAAAATGCAATGGTGGGTGTCAGGTCTTAGTCAGATATGGCTGAGCTACCGTATGACGGTAGGGGGCTGCGTGGACTCGAGGTATGGTGTCCGCCTCGAGTGTTGGAGGTCCCGGGTTCAAGCCCCGGTGAGGACCGGGATTTATTTCACGTGGACTTCTAGTAATAAAATTTTCCGTTCTCTGGGTAGTGAGATCGGACGCTCGTGTGTATTGATGCTCACGTAAATAATCCCTTGGCGGTTGGAAATCGAAAAAGAGTAGCCTAACGGCGCTGCCCGGGCAAAATTTCGAGTTAAATATCTACCCAAAGTAATTCAGGATCGTCGCCGGTGGTACGGAGTTCGTGCACTGAGCTGAGTTTATCCAGACTCAGATTTGAGTTAGGAGACGAACGGAGCACTTATGGGTTACACCAATGTGCCGTGATGTTGATCCATCGACTAAACTAAACTAAAACTAAGTAGACGGCACTACCTGCTTTCTGTTAGCGCCGAATGTCGGGTCTTAGTCAGATATGACTGAGCTACCGTATAACAGTAGACGGCACTACCTGCTTTCTGTTAGCGCCGAATGTCGGGTCTTAGTCAGATATGACTGAGCTACCGTATAACAGTAGACGGTACTACCTGCTTTCTGTTAGCGCCGAATGTTGGGTCTTAGTCAGATATGACTGAGCTACCGTATAACAGTAGACGGTACTACCTGCTTTCTGTTAGCGCCGAATGTTGGGTCTTAGTCAGATATGACTGAGCTACCGTATAACAGTAGACGGTACTACCTGCTTTCTGTTAGCGCCGAATGTTGGGTCTTAGTCAGATATGACTGAGCTACCGTATAACAGTAGACGGTACTACCTGCTTTCTGTTAGCGCCGAATGTTGGGTCTTAGTCAGATATGACTGAGCTACCGTATAACAGTAGACGGTACTACCTGCTTTCTGTTAGCGCCGATTGTTGGGCGGCGCTTACCAAACCTGACACTCCACATTGTGCCAACGGCTTCGGGCGGAAGAGCGCAATTGGGAGGGTACAAGCCTTATCCCGGTGCGAGGAAATGCAACCTAAAGACTAAATGTCATGGCAGGGCAGACCAGGCCCTAAGCCTTGGTTGGCAGCTGGTCTAGGATCGAAGCTCCGACAGGCAGGCATACAGAGCATTGCTTTGCTTCTGCAGCTTGTCTTGTTCCAGATGTAGAGGTGTTACCTTTCCTCTGGAGTGAACTAGGCAGGCCGAGAGAGGGATCATCCTGCATGGGCAACACATGGTCTCTATAATTTAGCCCAGGCTTTGTACTATGGAGAGGCAATTACTCCATCCATCTTAACCGGTCTCGGAATCAAAGCGAGAGGCAACTGTTAGGGTTATAAGTCCCTGTCAATTGGCGTAGACATGGAGCGCCACGCGTTGCCTCTGACGGTGGGAGACACCTATAGGTGTCACTGATCAGCTACCGCCCGCCTCAAGCTGGGCAGTCCCCGGCCAATTGGGTGCTGATCCGCCACAGCCTGCCTGCTTCAATGGGTCTTGGGACTAGGACAAAATCGAAATCGCAGGCTGTAAAACAAATGCACCAGGTACTACTAAAAAAGAAAAATACAAACCTAAAGCTACGGCTTGCAACCTGGAACGTAAGAACCATGTGTCCAGGATTTTCCATTGACTTGACCAATATTGACGATGTGAGAAAAACGACTGTGATTGATGCCGAACTCAATCGTCTTAACATTGATATTGCTGGCCTGCAGGAGACTCGCCTTGCTGAGGAAAGGTAACTCAGGGAAAACAATTACACCTTTTTGGAAGGGTAGAGGGCAGGCAGAAAAAAAGACAACATGGTGTGGGCTTTGCGGTGAAGAATTCAGTTCAGTTATCAGTTGGGGTATCTTCGTTGCACTCCGGACATGTCCATAGGTGCTCAGATCCTCCTCCCCCCCCCCCAGCATATTCATCAGCGTCCGGTGGCTAATAGTGCCAGTTCTGTGTTGGTTGACGAGGCGCTTTGTTTTACCGATGTACCTCTCGCGTCTGGCTGTGCCGATTCTTACTCCCAGGTCTTTCATCCTGGACAGCGATGTGGAATCACTGACGTCAAAGTCCTCTGTTCTCGCCATATCTTTAAGGACGTTAATAACATCGGCACGATCCATGGGCTGGCCATCTACTTTGTCAGCTCGTTCATTTCCCTCGACTCCCGCATGTCCTGGGACGAAGATGAAGGTGACTTTACGGACAACAGACTTCCGCAGCGATTCAGTCCACTGTCTACGTACAGATCCAGCTTCGACCTTCTGAATCATGCTCATTGAATCACTTAGTACACACACGTTGGTATAATGCTGTGATTCCAGCCATATGAAAGCCTGTGTAACTGCCATCACCTCCATCGTCATGCTGCTCGTGGTCATAGAGTGGACACCACTGGATTCTTGAACGGGCTGTAAATGCCCACGCACTTCTCTGCTGCTTTACAACAGATCCATCTGTATAGATGAGCACTTCGGGGCTATCTGAGTGTTCATAGATGAGCGCGTTAACCTCTGCATTGACAGCGGCAGGGTTCTGCTCTCTGCACCGTCTGTCGAGTGTGATAATGCAGGAGAAAGTGCACTTAAAAGCTGGAGGCACCGGCACCCATTCCTTGCCGGGGTTGATACTGGTAAGACTGCAGACCTGTCTGACGACATCTTCCGCCCGACCGATCCATGATTTGCCCCTCTTTAGCCTGTCACCCTTTTCTCTGAATATAGCGTCATGCAGAGGGTGCTGCTCATCTGCACTTATTTTTAAGTATGCACGAGCTCTCCAGATCTCTATCCTGTGTTCCATTGTCGGGAAGTCAAGGAGGTATCTCATTGCTACACAGCTGGTGTCTCTCGTGCAGCCCAAAATGATGCGCATGGCTTCGTTTTGTACCTTTTCAAGTTTTCCAATCTGTGTAGGGCTGACAGTGAGGATGGCCAGGGCATACTCGATGCGTGAAAGCACAAGTCCTTGGAACAGAAGTAATAGCAGTCTTTGCTCGATATTGGCAGTCGCCATGACTCTCATTGCTGCCAAACCTTTTTGAGCCTTCGTTATGACATAATCGACATGATCTCTGAAGGACAGGCTACGATCAAGCCTCACGCCAAGATATGTCATTGACTGGGTTCTACTCAAACTGCTCCCATCCATTCTTACTGCCGGCAGGTCTGTTTTCACAATATGGTTGTTTAGTGAGAACCATGTAACCGTTGCCTTTGCAGGGTTGACAAGGGCATCGGCATCAGCACACCATGAGGAAATTCGATCTAGTTCGCCCTGCATATCATTGGCAACCGCCTGTCTATCTCAACCCTGTCGATATACGAGGATGTCGTCAACGAATGACAGAGTCCTACCCCTCCCGTCCAACTGTTGTTCAGTGATCGGCACCGTATACACGATGAATAGTACTGGTGACAGTGGTAAACCCTGCGGCAATCCTGGACATATCGTTGTCGGCTCAGAAGACCAACTCCCGCATCATAGCACCACCTTCCTTTGGAGCAGAACTGCAGCTATCCATCGTACAAGGTGAGGGTGCACTTTCAGTCTGAGGAGGGTTTGCATCAAGTGCTCGAAAGATACTCTATTATATGCGTCCTCTAAGTCTATGGCGGCCGCACATGTCTCTTCTCTGACCTGAAATCCTTCGTAAACATCTTGAGCAAAGACTGCCGCATTCAGCCATGACTCTTTGTTGCGTCTGTATCCTACAAGTGTGGGCGGGAAGCAGCCGAGCTGTTCCAAGCCACAAGCAAGTCTGTGTGCTACAATTTTCTCCAGTAGCTTGCCAACAGTATTCTGCATCGTAATGATTCTGTAGCCGCTTATCTTGGAATGGTCTTTGTTCGGTTTTGGCAGCGGCAGCAAGTAGCTGTGTAGCCATTCTTCTTTGATCTGACCCCTCTGGATACTGGTGTTGAATTCTCTGGCCAGTTCTTCCAAGTCATCCTCTGATATCACCAGTAGGTCACCATATCGGATGCCGTCTGGGCCTGGGGCGGTGTTAGGTGATTTCTTGAGCATCGCACGCAATGTCTCAGCTGTGATTGTCCATTCTTCGTCTGTCCCGACCCCCTCGCACAACTGAGATAGTGTCGTTGTGGTCCTCTGTCTGGCGGGCTCGTCTTTCTGGTCAGGCTGTTCTATGTAGCGTGCAAGAATGGCCTTACCTTTATCCGCATCTGACTTTTTCCATGCCAGGTCTGTGCCTTGAAAGTCTGGAATACCCCTACGTTGTGCAGCATCGTTCATGCTCTTGTGGAGGCGCCAGAATGTCGTAAGAGATCGCTCGGAGCACACCTTCCTGCAGAACTCGTCCCATTTCTCGGCCTTGGCATGTTTGGCGCAGGATTTGAATAAAGTCGTCGTCCTATCGACCTCAGTCTTCACGTTCGCCAACTCAACCTGTGGCATGTTAGCCTTTCTGGCCTTTTGCCAGTCTTTGACAGCCTGCCTCTTTCCCAGCCACACCTTCTCGACCTCTCCATTCCACCATGGTGGCTGCAGCCATCTTTCTTGTCTCCTGCTGGAGGAAGTTATTTTTCTTCTTCTGATCTTGCTTATGGCGTCTTGACCAGTGTTGTCGTACGGGAAGGCATTTGTCTTGGTGAAGAATTCGCTACTGGGAATGATTGAAATTCCAGCAGGAGGTAATGAAAGACCATTATCCTTGCGCTTGGACACCTCTTGTGGTTTTACCACCATTATTACTGCATACGCACCGACACTCGATTCCTCTGATGATGTAAAGGATTTGTTCTATGAGGAGTTAGATCCGTGATCAAGGCAGTTCCAAAATCTGACTACATTTATATGCTCGGTGATTTCAATGCTCGTGTGGGCAAGGACTCAAGTTCATGGCCAGTGTGCCTTGGAAAAACAACATCGGTCGCATGAATGAAAATGGGCAAAGGCTGCTGGAGCATTGCACTAGACTTGATCTATGTATTACAAACTCCTTTTTTTAAAACAAAAGAGCTGCATAAGGGCACTGTCACGAATTGGCAGCCTTTACTTCCCAGAACAATTTTCGGTTCACTGTTGATGGGCCATGTAGAGGATCAACAGACGAACAAAACCGTTTTCTCTATATTCAAGGCTATACTGTCTTGACGTAAGCTTGCAAAACCTGCAAGTAAACAAACCACCAGGAATGGCTTTCTATTTGGGAAGTAATTTGACACCAGTACCGGTCACCCCCAGATCAGTTTCACAGTCTTATCAATCCAGCCAGACGGGAGGGCAGACTCAGGGGACTGAATAGTAATTAAAACCAACCAGGCATGACGCAAGCAAACCTGGTTTACCAACAGAGTTGTAAACTGGCTGTTGACCATCAGAACCTAATTGTTCCCTTGACATGACACCTGATAAGAATAGCTAGGAAATCGCCCAACCGCGATGGATGACCCCATCTGGTAGAGACTAGAGGCGCAAGGTGTGAAAGCACTGATAAGACTCAGTGGGCTAATAATGGTCAGACCCACAGGTGTGAAGGCTAGTGTGCCTGCAGAAAGAATTTTTATGACTGGGCAGACTTGGAGTTAATTGCAATTACCGTCCGGTGGAGATAAGAAGAATTTATGATGGGAATGCCAAGGAGATAATACGGTCTGCTTGACTCAGCTTAAATAAGGGCCCCTAGCCTGTTTTATGTTAGATTAAGTTTGACTTCAGAACAGGTAGGCAGCCAGCTCAATGTTTGGTAGTCATATGTATGATTCTTATGTTGCTAGATTTAACTAGGAGAATTATTTCTTAGTAACTAGTCAGTCTATATCGGACATAGGTTATTTCAATAAATATCATTGTCTAAGTATACTTTTAGGTGTCTTGGTAGATGCTTGTCATTTCTTTGTACACTACCCTAGTTGCCTTTTGGTGTGTGCATTTGTTGTACAGAATATAGTCAACTGACTATTTATTTAATTCTTACAACAGCAGTAACTAAGTATAATTAAACCGGGCAGCTCAGCAAATATGGCTGGTCTGTGTGGTAACTTCAATTAGACTTGTTGTATATCTCATTTTGTAGCTATACAATATTAGTACTCATTAATAATGCCTGATGCTATTATGTTGAGTATCATTAGATGTCCATCTTGAAGTAATATAATGTTTACGGATATGTTGGATGTATGTATGTGTAATTTCATAAACTAACTAGTGCATTATGCTATGATGTTAAAGTATCATAATATGTCTAGTTTAATTAATGTTTTATGGGTATTTCATGTTTGGTATATTGATTTGTCATATGCAAGCCTATCAATATGAAGTGTTATATTATGGTGTGCGCATTGGCACACTAACCATCGATTGTCTGTGCATTGGCACATTGGCCAATGATTGTGTTGGAAGCAGAGGTGTAAGGGTACAGACCTTACCCACAATTGGTATATGGTGCTAAACTTTCTCAGTGTATTGTGGGCGTTCGTCCACGGTAATGCATGGAAACCTGGCACAGCTACTGGTCACGGCTTGCAAGCCCGGATGATCAGGCATTGTTATAACACACTTACCGACCCTGTGAGCTGCTAAACTATTTTTGGACGGAGCGGCTGTACGACACAGAATTTCTGTATTAGCGACATGGACATGGGGCGGCAGAAATGTAATCATTACAGGCGTGTGAGACAATTGAAAAGCCCGTCCCAGACTAAAGACAGTAGGGAGAAGGAGGATGGTGAACACAGTAGAGCTGGAAGATAAACTTGGCCAGACTGGTCATTGTATATGTTTGTGTTATGATATGTTTTAATTAGGATTGCGCTGATGTAGAACTAGATATAACACATTCTTGATTTTCCTTCAAGCTTTCACATGGAGCACCTATGTTGTAGATCTCAAGGACGAGTGAAGACTAGGAGTGTCAGGACTGACAGGATCGTCAGAATACCGGCAAGCTGTTTCTTTTTGTGGCTACTGGAGAGTGGGGATCTGGACCACAGATCCAGATAGAGCAAGTAACAAGTAAAGTTACGTAATATTTGTCATCAATATCAATATGTATATGATTTCATCATCCTCATATTGAACCATCAGATGTCTATGATTATGATTAATAAATAAATGTTGTAGTATTGTAACTCATAGTTCGGTCGTTATATTTTAATTCCAATTGTGCATACGTGTTGTGTGTGTACATTGGTGGGGGTTCACTTACACACCAAGGAAGGGAGCAGTCAGGGAGAAAAATCTGTCCTGAGATAGTCGTCTATATTCATATATTTAGACTTAAACATCTATCTTAGCTAAACTTCTCTTTCCTATTCCTTGGCGAATATTCAGCACAGTTCATTTCATTTTGTAACGAGCCACTTGGAGCTGTACGTTGGATATTCAGGGCTTAATCTATAGTTCAGCCATATAGTTTTAGTCCCTAGTCAGTTTCTGACTATTTGGGGTTGCTCGCCAGTGAAAAATACTTTCACCTAGCCGGTGGGGCACCCCGACTTCTGACAGGCACATGGAAACATCCAAAGTCCGGCCATTGGCATCAGCTGGACTTCATCATCACACGGAGACAACATCTGAACCATATATCATTGACTCGAAGTTACCACAATGCTGACTGTGATACTGATCATTCTTTGGTTGTTGCAAGGGTTAGATAGACCAAAGAGAATCTACACAGCTAAACACAAATCTAGCCCCAGGATTAATATTATTAACACCCACGATCCTGGAAAGTGATTTCAGTTTCAACAGCAACTTGAAGACGTTTTCACTGATACACAAGAAAATTGTACAGTAAGTGAAAGGTGGGGTAAACTTAAGGAAACTATAACACAGCGGTAGGGGTTTACGGCACTGTGGATCATAAGAGGCAGGACTTGTTTGCGGCAAACAGCCAGACTCTGCAGCCCTTGATTAATAAGAAGAAGATAGCTCTCTTAAGAAACAAGGAAAGACCAACGCATAACACCCTGAGTGAGCTGAAGCAAGCTAGGAAGGATGTGCAAAAGGCTGCCAGGCAATGTGCAAATGACTATTGGATCAAGTTATGTGAGTACATTCAAATAGCAAGTGATAAGGGAAACATCAGAAGCATATATGAAGGGATAAAGAAAGCCTGTAGTCCAATGATCATAAACCTTGACTGGAGAAATCATAACTGATAAGAAACAGTAGATGGGTAGATCACTATTTGGAGCTTTACTCAAGTGAGACCAAACTAGCGGATGATACCCTCAACGCCATAGAGGCCCTACCAACTCTTGACCACCTGGACACACTTCCCACCATAACAGAATTTAAGTGTGCTATAAATGACCTTGCATCTGGCAAGGCTCCAGTTAAGGACGGGATTCCAATAGAGGTTATCAGGAGTGGGCAAGACACACTCACTCTACAGACCCATCAGCTAATACAGCTATGCTGGCGAGAGGGACAAGTCCCACAGGATTTCAAAGATTCAAGCATCATACAAGAACAAGGGCGATCGGAGCGACTGCAACAACTATAGGGGTATCTCACTTCTGTGTATTGTTGGAAAAGTATTTGCCAGAATTGTTCTGCGCAGACTTCAAGTCCTAGGAGATCAAGTCAACCCCGAATCACAGTGTGGCTTTCGACAGAACCGGCCTACCATTGATATGATATTCTCATTGCGACAAATGCAAGAAAAATGCCGTGAACAGAATCAACCACTGTTTATTGCCTTCATCGACCTCACAAAGGCATTTGATTTGATCAGTCGTGAGGGTCTGTTCAAAGCACTAAAGAAGATTGGCTGCCCACCAACTCTTCTGTCAATTGTGGAATCGTTCCACACAGGCATGAAGGCTATAATCAAGTTCGATGGCTCAACTTCAGAAGAGTTTGAAATCAAGAGTGGAGTTAAGCAAGGTTGTGTTGCTCCCACCCTCTTTGAAATATACTTTTCACTTCTCCTGAAATATGCATTTCGTGATCAGGATGGTGGTATATACATTCACTCACGCTCAGATGGCGGCCTCCTCAATGCTCAGAGATTGAAGGCCAAGACCAAAATTAGGAGGGTACAGATCAGAGAGTTGATTTTTGCAGATGATAATGCAGTTACGACCCACTCTGGAAGAATTACAATGTCTACTATCTGCATTCTCCAATGCTTGTTCTGAATTTGGTTTAACAATTAGCAAAAAGAAGACAGATTATGTCACAAGGTGCAAATGGGGTACCATCAATCTTTATTGACGACGCCGAACTGGAGATAGTAGACCATTTTACATATCTAGTATCAATGGTCAATAGCAAAATATCCCTAGATCAGGAAATCAACACCCGAATTGGTAAGGCAGCAACAACAATGAACAGGTTAAGAAAAAGAGTCTGGGAGAACAGGAAGCTTACTGCCAAAACAAAAGTCCTTGTCTATCAATCTTGTGTCCTTAGTCCTTTTCTTTATGGCAATGAAGCCTGGACAACTTACTCACACCAAGAGAAACGTTTAAACAGCTTTCATATGCGGTGTCTGCGAAGAATTCTTGGTATTAAGTGGCAAGACACAATTACAAATACTGAAGTATTGGAAAAATCAGGTTGTGTAACGGTTTATTCCATGCTCAGTCTTCGTAGACTTAGATGGATAGGACATCTTAGGAGGATGGATGATGGAAGAATACCAAAGAACATCTTTTTTGGTGAATTACAGATGGGTAAGAGATCTCAGGGGTCGGCCTCTACTACGATACAAAGATGTGTGTAAGCGGGACATGATGGATACAGGCATTGATAGTGCACATTGGGAGAAAGTCGCCGCTGAACGTGTTGCTTGGAGAGCAAACATCAGAAATGGAATAAAGACAGGAGAAAATTATTGCAGATAAGTCACACCGAGCGTGTGAGACGTAAGGTGGTGCATGATGGTGGAAATGACCACGTGTTCACATGCACCCACTGTGGACGAACATTTACAGCGCAAATTGGCCTTATCAGTCACACTCGCTACCGCCATAGTTAAAAGTTATTATGCCTTTTTGAAGCACAAACTATCGTCTGTCAAGACGGCAAGGTGCTTATGAATAAACTCGTGTTGTTTCATATACAAAATAGTTGTTTGTTAAAGTTTGCAGAAGCCATAATGATTAATCTACATAGGCCAGTTTTGTGCAAACAGGCATGATAGTCTATTTAAAATTACCATGGTAAACAATTGATATTACTGTGCGATCATGTGTATATTTCAGCTTGAAAGATATATCTAATTATTTTACTCTACGTTGTGTGACTTCTACAGTATGTACCTGACGAGATGCAGCAAAATATGCCAGGAAATAAATCCTACAATCTGATTTGTGTCTTCGTTATTCAACATCTCTTATATGATAAGCGGGACATAGCGAACCCTATAACTGTCCATATCCATCCTGTGGAGGATATGTCATATGATTAAATAAAAGAATGGTGTTATATTTTATAATCTACAAATACCTAGTTTGTTGTACTATAGTTTCATCATCATCAAGTGCCCTGCCAGCTGGCGTAGGCGTTTATGGCTCTCCACAGATCTTGGTCTTTAGTTTTCTGGATCAACTCTGCTGCTGATATACCTCTGTGCACCGTCTCAATCCATCCAGCATCATTTCTCTTGGTCTGCCTCTCTTCCCCTCGATCTTTCCAGTTGTTAACGATGTTCTCCAATGCCTCTCTTCTCATTACATGACCAAAGAAAGCTGTTTGTCTCTTTCTTATTGTTGTATATAGTGTTCTAGTTTCATTAGCCTGTTTCAGGCAGTCGTTGTTAGTTACTTTGGCAGTCCAAGGAATTCGCAACATTTGTCTCAGAAACCACATCTCTGTTGCTTCTAATTTCTTCTTAATTTGACCATTTACATTCCAAGATTCACTGCCATACAGCAAAACTGGTTCTACATAGCATTTCAGCACTTTCTTTCTTACACTCAGTGATAGTGACCTATTGCACAAGATACTCTTAATTTTCTGAAATGCGGCCTTTGCTTGTCCTATTCTGCTCTACATCTTCCATCTGATGTTATAAATGCCTCTAGGTATCTAAAATTATCCACTTGGTTAAGCATTTTTCCTTCTATTTCTATGTTGCATTTTGATATCACCATTGTTACTGTTTTCTTGATATTCAAGGAGAGTCCTTTCCTTGCATTCTCTGTTACTACACTGTCCAACAATTGTTGTAGGTCTGTTGATTTATCTGCCATCAATACTGTATCATCTGCATAGCGTATATTATTTATATTATAACCTCCAACTAGTATTCTCTTTGATCTCTCTCATTATTACTTCGCTATACAGGGAGAAAAGATCTGGTGACAAGACACACCCTTGTCGTACTCCTAGCTTTATGTGTTCCTAACTACCCTCTTTATTTCCCATTCTAATTGCTGCTACTTGATTCCAGTATATATTCTTTATTATTCTTAAATCTTTCCCATCAATGTTGATATCTTCCAACATTTTAATCAGTTCATCATGTTTTACTTTATCAAATGCCTTAGTATAATCTATGAAGCATAAATATACGTCTTTCTGTTTCTCTATTGACCTTGTCCGTAATGTATATATTGCATTGTTTGTGCCCTTTCCCTCCACAAATCCATTCTGTTCTTCACTAATTTCCATTTTTATTTTCTTTCTGGTTCTTCTCATTATGATTCTGAGCAGAAGTTTAGTGATATGGTTTATGAGGTTAATTGTACGAAAATCTTCCACATTCAATTGCTCCTGGTCTTTTTGGTATAGCTATAAATACAGATTTCAGCATATCACTGGGTAAATATCCACTGCTGTAAATATCATTTAACATTTTGGTTAATATATCTACTCCAAATTCTCCCAATACTTCTATTGTGATTTCATCTGGTCCAGCTGTTTTTCCTTTCTTTATATATTTCATAGCGTCAGCGACTTCTTCTAGATTAATATTAGTATATTAAGAGTGAGTGACATAGTGAAAGTTGTAACTTTATAATTGTAATCTGTCTATCTCCATGTTTGAGAGAAAGGATCAGATTTAAGGGCTCTTTTATCTTACAATCATACTGTCTGAAGTAGTAGTATGGTTGTTCACTTTACTTATCCTTGCCTGGGCACTGTCTGAAGATGTGGTTGTTCCTGGGACTTGTACAAATCAAAGTCTAGAATCACGAGCCATTTCGGCCTCTTCTTTGACAGTGATTAATTAGTCTTTCTGAATCCTGAAAGTCTGTTGCTATTTCTGATTATTGTCTATCAAAAGAGCCAAATGTACGCTACAGTAGTCTCTGGGGGGATTTGTATTGAGCACAATGACAACACGACATGGAATATATGAAACCCAGAAGTCATCATTCAAGCTTTCATTTCAAGCATCCTCAGATTTATTCTTAGCATATCTTTATTATTTTCTCTTTGTTGTCACAGAATGTGTGATTTCGTCTGCACTGAAAGCATTGTTTGTTCCTTTTATCTTCGGTGAAGGTGTACACTTGTGCTCATGAATTTCTTTTTGTCACATGATGATGACGTTTCCTGGATATTATTTTTGAATAATATTTCAGGACTGTGTATGTGTATCCCCATCACCTCTCTCACACGCAATTAAGGTAACACATGAACAATGATTGACAGCTGATATTTAATCCAGCATCAAATGTCATCGATCACTAGCCACAGCGTGACTATACATGAAATCACGTAAACCGCCTACAAGATACAGTTGTGAACATGTGAAACGTACATAAAAAGTAGATAAAAGACGAGTCCAGCACCGGACCCGCTCTAGGTGCAGCATGTCCAGCTTTGTGTAGTTGATAAAACTGCTGAGAGAACTAGCACATGAAAGACACCAGTCATGATACAATGCTGCTACCCCAGGTACACACACACACACACACACACACGCCAGCACAACTACACCAACTCACAACTGTCAGTCTCAACAACAGCATTCTCTGTGAAAGTCAGTGTCATCATCCCAAAAACTGTCTAGCAGAGATTGTCATCTTCCCATAAATAGTCTAGCACAGACAGACTGTACAGTGCCTGTGTGTTGCAGTGACCTGATCTGGTGTAGGTAGTTAGTTGACCACTGTGCAGCACACTGTGAGTCTGGCAACAAGACACAACCACAGTCAACACGCACACTCAGTAACAAAAGAGTTGGTGTATCAGATGTCAAACATTCTCCCCATCGATGCAGTATCTGAAGATTGGGTGGGATAAGAGTTTGATTTCAGCGCCACTAACAACAAGCTATGGACATAACAGTTGGACATGCCTGTCACAACTGCAATAAACAAGCACAGACATAAATACAAGCACAGCCGACCTTGCGTATATCAATGTTTTCAATATCACATTCTAACAAGCAATTTATGCCCAAGTGTACATTTGTATGATGAACCAAGCAAATCCATGCCCGAGTATCTGCATGAATGATCCAGTAAATGCATATACATATATATGTGAATAAGCAACGTGGAGTATGAGGTGAGGCTAGCCAGGCAAGACACTGAACTAGACAAGTGTGAGTGCTAGAACAGTTGCTGCAGTTAGTGAAGATCACGGTAGCCGTGGATGACATCAATCAAGCAGAGACAGAAAGAACATGTCCATGGGTTGAGACCACCGTCACATACATGCAGCAGCCCAGACCAGCGCTGGATGAGACCACCGTCAAACACATAACCCAGCTGTGGAGATGTGAGCATCAGACTCCAGCCAACAGCTGGTTGACCACAAATGTCCACAGGTGACATTGCTGAGATCGGAGCATCAGACACTGACAAGACAGGACTATGACGTAGAGAACAAGCAGCCAAGTACTGTCTGCAGGTGAAGAATGACAACACTGACCAAGAACCTGCTGAAACAAATGAAACCAGTCAGCTCCCTAAAGACAGGGTGCCTGGTATGTAGCAACCAGAGCAGATGACACATCAAACTTGTCGTGGTGACTATACATAGACCAGACGTGCTACCTGGCACATGTAGCAACTTTCATCCGTGCAGCAACTGATCTAACACCATGGAATGCTTATCACTTGGGATATTACACAAACAGTTGCCACAGACGGCTCTTGCACACCAGCATCCACACACAGCTGTTGGAACATGCATGCAGCCACACACAGCTGTTGGAACATGCATGCAGCCACACAGAACTCTCACAAGCAGCAGTGTCTGCGCTATAGCCACACTTGCACACCACAGCCACCAGCCTGCGGCCACATCTGTGAGACCAGCCAGCAAAGATTTCAGCACAAAAAGGGACCACAGCCACAGATTCCTCAAGGCTGGGCACACAAAAAGATGTCTGATCTTGCCCAGGCTGGACAAGAAGATCTTGCAGATGATCACACTCCGTCTGTATCCCACCTCCAGTGATGCTGGCTGTCATTGGTTGGTATTACATGCGATCTTCAGTGATGCTGGTTGTCATTGGCTGGCTGCTACAACTGCTGGGACTACAGGACATGAGCTCTGTGGATACAGCAGACGGGAAGAAGTCACACACAGGAACACGCCACACGCCACAATCACAGGCTTCAGTCTGGCATGTCAGTGCTGGGCCAGAGCATCTGTCTGTGAGTGTATGTATGTAGACAACTGACATAACTGTGTGAGTGTATGTATATAACTGTGTGAGTGTATGTATATATGTAGACAACTGACATAACTGTGTGAGTGTATATATATGTAGACAACTGACATAACTGTGTGAGTGTATGTATATATGTAGACAACTGACATAACTGTGTGAGTGTATGTATATATGTAGACAACTGACATAACTGTGTGAGTGTATATATGTAGACAACTGACATAACTGTGTGAGTGTATATATATGTAGACAACTGACATAATTGTGTGAGTGTATGTATATACGCACACAAGCCTGTGTCCTGTGTCCTTAGTACTCTTCTCTATGGCAGTGAAACCTGGACAACTTACACCAAGAGAACAATTTAAACAGCTTTCATATGCGGTGTTTGCGAAGAATTCTTGGTATTAAGTGGCAAGACAAAATCACAAATACTGAAGTATTGGAAAGATCAGGTTGTGTGACAGTTTATTCCATGCTCAGTCTTCGTAGACTTAGATGGATAGGACATCTTAGGAGGATGGATGATGGTAGAATACCAAAGGATATCTTTTTTGGTGAATTACAGATGGGTAAGAGATCTCAGGGTCGGCCTCTACTACGATACAAAGATGTGTGTAAGCGGGACATAATTGATACAGGCATTGATAATGCACATTGGGAGCAAGTCGCCGCTGAATGTGTTGCATGGAGGGCAAATATCAGAAATGGAATAAAGTCAAAGGAGAAAATTATTGCAGAAAAGTCACACACCAAGCGTTTGAGACGTAAGATGGTGCATGATGGTGGAAATGACCACGTGTTCAGATGCACCCACTGTGAACGGACATTTACAGCGCAAATTGGCCTTATCAGTCACACTCGCTACCGCCATAGTTAAAAGTTATTATGCCTTTTTAAAGCACAAACTATCGTCTGTAAAGACGGCAAGGTGCCAATGAGTGTATATACGTAGACAACTGACATAACTGTGTGAGTGTATGTATGTATGTAGACAACTGACATAACTGTGTGAGTGTATGTATATATGTAGACAACTGACATAACTGTGTGAGTGTATGTATGTATGTATGTATGTAGACAAATGACATAACTGTGTGAGTGTATGTATATATGTAGACAACTGACATAACTGTGTGACTGTATGTATATATGTAGACAACTGACATAACTGTGTGAGTGTATGTATATATGTAGACAACTGACATAACTGTGTGAGTGTATGTATGTATGTAGACAAATGACATAACTGTGTGAGTGTATGTATATATGTAGACAACTGACATAACTGTGTGACTGTATGTATATATGTAGACAACTGACATAACTGTGTGAGTGTATGTATGTATGTAGACAACTGACATAACTGTGTGAGTGTATGTATATATGTAGACAACTGACATAACTGTGTGAGTGTATGTATGTATGTATGTATGTAGACAAATGACATAACTGTGTGAGTGTATGTATATATGTAGACAACTGACATAACTGTGTGACTGTATGTATATATGTAGACAACTGACATAACTGTGTGAGTGTATGTATGTATGTATGTATGTATGTAGACAAATGACATAACTGTGTGAGTGTATGTATGTATGTAGACAACTGACATAACTGTGTGAGTGTATGTATATATGTAGACAACTGACATAACTGTGTGAGTGTATATATATGTAGACAACTGACATAACTGTGTGAGTGTATGTATATATGTAGACAACTGACATAACTGTGTGAGTGTATGTATATATGTAGACAACTGACATAACTGTGTGAGTGTATATATGTAGACAACTGACATAACTGTGTGAGTGTATATATATGTAGACAACTGACATAATTGTGTGAGTGTATGTATATACGCACACAAGCCTGTGTCCTGTGTCCTTAGTACTCTTCTCTATGGCAGTGAAACCTGGACAACTTACACCAAGAGAACAATTTAAACAGCTTTCATATGCGGTGTTTGCGAAGAATTCTTGGTATTAAGTGGCAAGACAAAATCACAAATACTGAAGTATTGGAAAGATCAGGTTGTGTGACAGTTTATTCCATGCTCAGTCTTCGTAGACTTAGATGGATAGGACATCTTAGGAGGATGGATGATGGTAGAATACCAAAGGATATCTTTTTTGGTGAATTACAGATGGGTAAGAGATCTCAGGGTCGGCCTCTACTACGATACAAAGATGTGTGTAAGCGGGACATAATTGATACAGGCATTGATAATGCACATTGGGAGCAAGTCGCCGCTGAATGTGTTGCATGGAGGGCAAATATCAGAAATGGAATAAAGTCAAAGAAGAAAATTATTGCAGAAAAGTCACACACCAAGCGTTTGAGACGTAAGATGGTGCATGATGGTGGAAATGACCACGTGTTCAGATGCACCCACTGTGAACGGACATTTACAGCGCAAATTGGCCTTATCAGTCACACTCGCTACCGCCATAGTTAAAAGTTATTATGCCTTTTTAAAGCACAAACTATCGTCTGTAAAGACGGCAAGGTGCCAATGAGTGTATATACGTAGACAACTGACATAACTGTGTGAGTGTATGTATGTATGTAGACAACTGACATAACTGTGTGAGTGTATGTATATATGTAGACAACTGACATAACTGTGTGAGTGTATGTATGTATGTATGTATGTAGACAAATGACATAACTGTGTGAGTGTATGTATATATGTAGACAACTGACATAACTGTGTGACTGTATGTATATATGTAGACAACTGACATAACTGTGTGAGTGTATGTATATATGTAGACAACTGACATAACTGTGTGAGTGTATGTATGTATGTAGACAAATGACATAACTGTGTGAGTGTATGTATATATGTAGACAACTGACATAACTGTGTGACTGTATGTATATATGTAGACAACTGACATAACTGTGTGAGTGTATGTATGTATGTAGACAACTGACATAACTGTGTGAGTGTATGTATATATGTAGACAACTGACATAACTGTGTGAGTGTATGTATGTATGTATGTATGTAGACAAATGACATAACTGTGTGAGTGTATGTATATATGTAGACAACTGACATAACTGTGTGACTGTATGTATATATGTAGACAACTGACATAACTGTGTGAGTGTATGTATGTATGTATGTATGTATGTATGTAGACAAATGACATAACTGTGTGAGTGTATGTATATATGTAGACAACTGACATAACTGTGTGACTGTATGTATATATGTAGACAACTGACATAACTGTGTGAGTGTATGTATGTATGTAGACAACTGACATAACTGTGTGAGTGTATGTATATATGTAGACAACTGACATAACTGTGTGAGTGTATGTATATATGTAGACAACTGACATAACTGTGTGAGTGTATATATATGTAGACAACTGACATAACTGTGTGAGTGTATGTATATACGTAGACAACTGACATAACTGTGTGAGTGTATGTATATGTAGACAACTGACATAACTGTGTGAGTGTATGTATATATGTAGACAACTGACATAACTGTGAAAATATATATATATATATAATGATGATGTTGACTGCATATGTAGTTATCCGACTTGCCCGGGTAGACAGGCAATACCGGAACAAACAGTTACCCGCTGAACAAGTTTAACTGGGAGCAACGTGCCTCTCTGGGTTATAAATGTATAAATGGACAAATGAACTACTAATAAGCCTACTGAATGGTCGCTACGAAATAGACGACAGCCGGTGTAATTCCTAGCTTTAGTTATTTGCTTCATGTGGTTAGTAGGTAGTCATAGGTAACACCCCCCCCCCCCTTGATATCCAGTTGCATACTATATTATCTATCTCTCCCTTATGAGGTCATGCATTATTGTTCTGCATTGGTTATACATTATTGGTCTGTAATGGAATGGATGTACTGATTACCCTATGTGATTATGTTATAGATTGTCACTTTATTGTGTAGAAGGAAATAAATATTCTTTGAGTTGCCTTTCATTTCGACTTGTCAGTCTGAGGTTGTGTAGGTTAGAGTAGTTTAGAGACCTTAGAGGTTGTACACTCTTCTATAACCTGACATACACCACAAGACATTGATGGAACGGTAGTAATATAACTACCGTTCTCACGCAGAAACACGAACCTAAATCTGTCCTATCCCTTCCTCTCCTCCTTTCTCTATCATCTTCTCCTCTTGTCTTGCTTCATCATCCCTTATTACCAAAGATAGTGCGTTGTAGGCAGGGCTCGAGTTGAGGAACAACCCCTTAGGCTTCTCACTATTTCATATCCTTTCCCTCAATCTTCTCTTTCCCTTCTCTCTCTCTCCCCCCCCCCCCTCTCTTTTTTCACTCTTTGATGCAACTTCCTGTAAGGGATATGCAATTAAAAAACACATTTATAGCCACATAACTCACATTCTAGTTGCATTTGTCAAAAATTGAAATAACACTGGACTGTCTTGTTCATATGTCATCTAGTAACCAACTATGCAAACAGGCGAGTATGTTGACAGTATTTGGTTCAAGTGACGAACGCGTCTTATTAACAATATAACCAGCAGGGCTGAACAATCGTTCACATGGAACTGAGGTAGCCATTATGCACAGAATAGTCTTGGCAAGACTTGTCATATTAGCAACGCGTTCACTAAAGTCATTAAAAGATGCTGCCTTAAATTTAGCTATGTAGCCCGGATCATCATCGTGTACAGTCATATGCTTTGTCAACGATGATAGCAGTGGCAATACACAGCTACATGAAACATAATCTTGACTTTGACATATTTCGAAATCTTCTCCCAATCTGAATCTGACAGTTTTGAACCTTTGTATTGCTTCTTTTCATCTGATATGTAGACAGTTAATGCTTCTCTGACCTGTAGAAGACTCTGTAGCATAATAAAAATTATGTTTAATCTTGTTGGTACATCTTGCTGCAGCTTACACAATGGTGACTCAGTACAATTTTACAACTCGGTTGTGTTTGCAGCACTATTGTTTAAAATGTCCGACAATTTTTCAACATCCTGTTCATTTGCATAAGTGATGGGAGAAAGGTTTTCGATTAATTGTTTAAAAAATGAATGATTAATCGATTGATTAATCGTTAACTTCCGCAGCCCTAATATATATATATATATGCAGAAAACTGACATAACTGTGTGAAAGTAAATATGTAGAAAACTGACATAACTGTGTGAAAGTAAATATGTAGAAACCTGACATAACTGTGTGAAGGTAAATATGTAGAAACCTGACATAACTGTGTGAAAGTAAATATGTAGAAAACTGACATAACTGTGTGAAAGTAAATATGTAGAAAACTGACATAACTGATGAAAATATGTATATGTAGAAAACTTTCATAAATGATGAATGTAAATATAATCAGCCCAGATATATCAATGTAGCGTTAACTAAACATACTACATACACGTGATTACATAATAACACCAGCATGAGATGACATTCAGATATAAACACAAGCAAAGTAACTGTATGGACACAACCACCAGATGTTAGTATACAGCTGTGCAAGCCCAAATAGTTAGTATACAATGGTGTCATCACAAATAGTTAGCCTACAATGGTGTCATCACAAATAGTTAGCCTACAATGGTGTCATCACAAATAGTTAGCCTACAATGGTGTCATCACAAATAGTTAGCCTACAATGGTGTCATCACAAATAGTTAGCCTACAATGGTGTCATCACAAATAGTTAGCCTACAATGGTGTCATCACAAATAGTTAGCCTACAATGGTGTCATCACAAATAGTTAGCCTACAATGGTGTCATCACAAATAGTTAGCCTACAATGGTGTCATCACAAATAGTTAGCCTACAATGGTGTCATCACAAATAGTTAGCCTACAATGGTGTCATCACAAATAGTTAGCCTACAATGGTGTCATCACAAATAGTTAGCCTACAATGGTGTCATCACAAATAGTTAGCCTACAATGGTGTCATCACAAATAGTTAGCCTACAATGGTGTCATCACAAATAGTTAGCCTACAATGGTGTCATCACAAATAGTTAGCCTACAATGGTGTCATCACAAATAGTTAGCCTACAATGGTGTCATCACAAATAGTTAGCCTACAATGGTGTCATCACAAATAGTTAGCCTACAATGGTGTCATCACAAATAGTTAGCCTACAGCTGTGCCATCACAAATAGTTAGCCTACAATGGTGTCATCACAAATAGTTAGCCTACAATGGTGTCATCACAAATAGTTAGCCTACAATGGTGTCATCACAAATAGTTAGCCTACAGCTGTGCCATCACAAATAGTTAGCCTACAATGGTGTCATCACAAATAATTAGCCTACAATGGTGTCATCACAAATAGTTAGCCTACAATGGTGTCATCACAAATAGTTAGCCTACAATGGTGTCATCACAAATAGTTAGCCTACAATGGTGTCATCACAAATAGTTAGCCTACAATGGTGTCATCACAAATAGTTAGCCTACAATGGTGTCATCACAAATAGTTAGCCTACAATGGTGTCATCACAAATAGTTAGCCTACAATGGTGTCATCACAAATAGTTAGCCTACAATGGTGTCATCACAAATAGTTAGCCTACAATGGTGTCATCACAAATAGTTAGCCTACAATGGTGTCATCACAAATAGTTAGCCTACAATGGTGTCATCACAAATAGTTAGCCTACAGCTGTGCCATCACAAATAGTTAGCCTACAATGGTGTCATCACAAATAGTTAGCCTACAATGGTGTCATCACAAATAGTTAGCCTACAATGGTGTCATCACAAATAGTTAGCCTACAGCTGTGCCATCACAAATAGTTAGCCTACAATGGTGTCATCACAAATAGTTAGCCTACAATGGTGTCATCACAAATAGTTAGCCTACAATGGTGTCATCACAAATAGTTAGCCTACAATGGTGTCATCACAAATAGTTAGCCTACAATGGTGTCATCACAAATAGTTAGCCTACAGCTGTGTCATCACAAATAGTTAGCCTACAATGGTGTCATCACAAATAGTTAGCCTACAATGGTGTCATCACAAATAGTTAGCCTACAATGGTGTCATCACAAATAGTTAGCCTACAGCTGTGCCATAACAAATAGTTAGCCTACAATGGTGTCATCACAAATAGTTAGCCTACAATGGTGTCATCACAAATAGTTAGCCTACAATGGTGTCATCACAAATAGTTAGCCTACAGCTGTGCCATCACAAATAGTTAGCCTACAATGGTGTCATCACAAATAGTTAGCCTACAATGGTGTCATCACAAATAGTTAGCCTACAATGGTGTCATTACAAATAGTTAGCATACAATGGTGTCATCACAAATAGTTAGCCTACAATGGTATCATCACAAATAGTTAGCCTACAATGGTGTCATCACAAATAGTTAGCCTACAGCTGTGTCATCACAAATAGTTAGCCTACAGCTGTGCCATCACAAATTGTTAGCCTACAGCTGTGTCATCACAAATTGTTAGCCTACAGCTGTGTCATCACAAATAGTTAGCCTACAGCTGTGCCATCACAAATTGTTAGCCTACAGCTGTGTCATCACAAATTGTTAGCCTACAGCTGTGTCATCACAAATAGTTAGCCTACAGCTGTGTCATCACAAATAGTTAACCTACAGTTGTCAACACAGATAGAGCCTACAGCTGTGTCATCACAAAATAGCCTACAGCTGTGTCATCACAAATAGTTAGCCTACAGCTGTGTCATTGTGACGAAATGGATAATGATCGGCAGATCTCTGCATAATATCCCTTTGAAGGGAGTGCGATGCGTTGGTCTCCCTTGAATTAATATCAATTAATAGGGGATTCCCCATCAAAAAATAGTGCGGGGCGGAGCTATTCTAGTTATTTATAGAAAATCTAGAATGTTCCCTCAAGTGCGTACGTGGTAGAGATCTCGAAGTTCACGAGTGCTTCATGCAGCACGGGGTGGTGGAACTTATCGTGACTCTGGTTTTCTTCATGAATCATGAAAGTCACGCGGCCCGTGTAGGCGAGTGGAAGGCGCACTGACTTTGTCGTGAGCAGTCGCCCACCAAACCTCAGCGTAGACAGATCGCAGCCAACAGGCTGATGTAATTTTGATGTCAATATTCGCGGCCAGTGCGGACATCTACAGTCAAGGGTGTGATTCTTCAATCACAGGTTAGTTGAATACTTATTCTATTATTTAATTGTTGTCGTGATGCCGTGCTGAGTTCCCGGAATGAATTAATTGCCGTCGTAAAATTGAGTTGTCGCGTAGCGTTATCCGTTACAGTTGGCGGTTTGCATTTTTAAGTAGGCTTTATCGATCAGCAATGTACTGTGTTACCTGACGGAACAAGCCGTATTCCACAGCGAGTGGTGTGTAAATAAAATAGGCCGAACGATGTGCTTTACAGTGTGTAGCAGTTACGGGTTTGGTTTATTAATTACGCAGGCAAGGCGACAGTTGGTCAGTCATTACATCAACATGCTAGACGCTGTAAATGATAAGGTAGAGCTTATTATTAGAGATGTGTAATGTGCTTCATGACATTAGAATGGTAACGTAATTGTTCTATCAGTGATGGTGATTTTTCGAGGAATCAAGGTGAAATCAGCAGTGGTGTATTTGCTGTGTGCAGATAGCAGTGTTATTCCGCGTAAGCCGAATGGCGTTGCATCGGTAGGATAACAATTGATAAGAAGTATTCATGATACTATTGTTACTGCTTGTTGTCATGTTCGTCCGCTAGGATGACCGTGCGTGTTCCATCGTACGTTTGTCTAGGCAGCGGAAGGTAGGCCGGTACCCCCAACCCGATCGGTAATAGGTCCGACCCAATGCAATCGTGCATATCCGATGAATGAACATACCCGATCGAGGGTGATGCGGCACTCCATAATTCGAGGCCGAGGTGTCTAGATAGATCGAGGTTTGAACCTAACCGTTTCTGTCTCTAATATTCTACTCTTCTGGAACCCTGACTCGGTTCATGGAGTACTTGGAGTACTGCCGTGAAGTAGTAGTATATGAGGGGCATAACCCCCCCCCCCCCCCCCCCCCCCAAAAAAAAAAGGTGGAGCCAGAGTTTGGTAGTGGAGTCACATTGGATGACGTGACTTAAGTCATCACGGGACAAGGTACACGAGACCCACAGTAGCTGTGGGAAAGTGTAATGGTGGATGGCCACCACAGCTGTGCTCGACCGGCACAGGTATGACTGACCTGAAAGATAGTCAGTGAATACAAGGGCAACTCAGGATCTGGGGCAGGGATCCCAGACCTGACACTATAAGTCCTGAGTTCTCCTTAGTTAATGCTATAGTAATGAATTATCAGGAGTATAATTCATTATGGACATATAGTTATTAATGTGTGTAATTCATCAGTCCATGGGTTAAGGGATTGATGAATTGATGAGTCTGTCAGGAAGGAGATGTCCGGCTGGACACCTTCTCGATACAGTAATCCCTACACTGAAAGGAAAGTAAGTGTATATGTTGATTGATGATGGGAGATGAAACCGGATTGGACTGGCACCAGGCGAAGGATGCTTGACAGAGTCATACAGTCGACTCTGGTGCTAGGGGTATATGTAGCCCAGAAGTGTTACTTGACTGAACAGGTGTGCTATTGCTTTTTCTACCATCATTATGCCTATATATTATAGTGACTAAGTAGATCTATGATGTGATGATTTCATACTCATGTTGGTAGACATGAGGAATGTCTGAGAGGCAGGTGACAGGGTGGAGATGCTGGTAGTCTTTGTTGTAGTTGAGTACTCACACCAACCTCTCCGTGTTTCAGGATCTGTTATTACTATACAGAAGAAGATTCAAGAGCTGCACCATGAGCTCTATGGGCCCACTCATTCCAGTGCCTATCCAGAAGTTGATTGAGGCCATACTGGGAGTGGTCGTCTGATTCTGCAAGATCAATGTTGGAAGGAGCTGAGTGCTGAATAAGTTGGTAGGTCTAGGTTAGGACCTCCGTCAAGAGTCCGACGAGTGTCATCCGATCCTGAGAGGATCCAACACTGAAACGTCTGGTGATTCAAGCCAGTGAAGCACTGGTGACATTCAGTCTCTGTGTGAACCTTGGTAATTGCAAGGTAGTGACCTTTCAAGTTGAGCGAAGTGATCATTGTTACCGGTCACCATGACCTGTGTTATATGCTTCTGGCCCGGCTGGGTTATGGGACACCAGGTATCAGTTGATGCTTAAATAGTGTTTTTACATTGGTTACCTTTATGAAGCCAACAGGTGGTCCAGTGAACTAGGACATTGATTACAACATTGGTGGAAACACCTGAGTGACATGTTTGTTAAGGTAGGGAGCTACCTCATGCCAACGTGATGAACTGTTGACAATGTTTGTGAAGGTAGGGAGTTACCTCATGCGATCGTGAAGAACTGTTGACAGTGTATGCTAGGTTGTGATTACTACCCATTGATCAGGGTAGTTACATGATACTGTGTGAAGATCTATTGTCCAAGGACATGGAACTAAGGTGAAGTGTTTAGTCACCTGATAGACTTTACCAGTGACATTGTGTGTTCGTGTGGAGCAACCGCTTATTGTGTAGGTGACATATCAGTGTGTGGGTCACTGATGAGATAGAAGAGTGACCTGGCTCTTGTGTATTTTGAGACGGTGCTACATGTATTTTTTTTTCTGCAAATGGGAGACCGCTAATGTTATAGGGTCCGCCCAGACTTCATCAGGAGTGTGACGAGGGAAATAGTACGACAGCAAGGAAGGATCCTTGTTCATCAGTGCAGTGTCAGTCAGGCAGTGGGACTGCGCGTGACAGCCCTTGCTAGGTTCTCTGGGTGAAGAGGGAACTTTGGAGAGGCAGCAGACCTTGGAGTTCCAGTCCACTGGAGGAGCCTGGGTGAGTCGCTACCACGACTGGACAACCGCACGAGCTATCGTCCGCCTCCATGATGAATACTCATCTGAGTCTTTGATCTTGTACATAGTTCTTCTAGTCTGGCTTTCAGCCATCCTTCTCTGTGTTGTGGTTGACGTAGTTCAGAATTAAATTTTTTTTGTTCTCTTAGCTATGACTTTGTGCAGTGATATGACTGGTGTCTGGTCCGAGCCCCCTTGGGGTTTGGAACCCTAGGTGAGGGAGGGGAGGTTAAGCTGTCCCGGCTTGTGTGGGGCCTGGTAGATGTAGAGTGCTCTTGAGGTGGTTGGAGCAAAGGCAGGGGATAGTATCTATCGTGGCAAACCAGTCCAAGCCCCGGCGGTCTTGTCACAGTCATCACAAATAGTTAGCCTACAGCTGTGTTATTCACGTATGACTGAATGAACAGAAGAACTAGTAGATTTCAATGAGTTATTCACATATGACAGAATGAACAGATGAACTAGTAGATTTCAATGAGTTATTCACGTATGATAGAATGAACAGATGAACTAGTAGATTTCAATGAGTTATTCACGTATGATAGAATGAACAGATGAACTAGTAGATTTCAATGAGGTATTCACGTATGACAGAATGAACAGATGAACTGGTAGATTTCATTGACTGATTCATGTGTGACAGAATATAAACTTGTAGTAGACTTAATGACTGATTCATGTCAGAAACAATATCTGGGTGCAACAATATGCAATCAGTTCTTAACAATATCACAGAATAATCAATGGATAGCAAGCTATAAAATAAACATTGAATAGCAAGCTAAAAAAACAAAACAACAATGGATAGCAGGCTAGAAAATAAACAATGGATAGCAAGCTAGAAAATAAACAATGGATAGCAAGCTAGAAAATAAACAACGGATAGCAAGCTAGAAAATAAACAATGGATAGCAAGCAAGAAAATAAACAATGGATATATATTTGCATATCCTTTATAGGACATCACTTCAACATCAGCATCTTTCAGCTGATTGTTGATTTCTTGACAAGATTACGCTAAGTAGTTAAAACAATGGATACCAGGCTTGAAAATAAACAATGGATAGTAAGCTAAAAAATAAACAATGGATAGTAAGCTAAACAATAAACAATGGATAGTAAGCTAGAAAATAAACAATGGATAGTAAGCTAGAAAATAACTGACATGAAACTATGTAAAAACAAAAAAAAAAAGAAAGAAGAAAGTGTGACTGTAAGGCATGCCACTACCTGTCAATGTGCAGTGGTAATAAAAAAAACAAAAAAAAAACTGAAAGCAAAAACTAACACAGTGAAAATTCAGGAGGAAAACTTCGTTACAAATATCAACACTGACACCAAAACAATGTCAGCTGGGAGATAAACACAATCACAGAATAATCACAACAACACAGAAAGCAAGTAATATGGAATAATCTTCCCTGTTGATTTTATCTTTATCTACATCAACATGTATAATCTTCCCTGTTGATTTTATCTTTATCTACATCAAATTGTATAATCTTCCCCAGTGATCTACATTTCTCCAAATATCAACCTGTATAAAAAAAGTCGCTTAAAAGTTCATCGCACCAGGTTTTATCCCATGTGGCTCAGTCTCTTTCCGCAGCGCAGAAAGCGCCACACAAAGCACGAATTCCGTAGCTCAAGCGACGACCCACAGGAATCTCAGAAAAAATTCGCTCGTGAACTGAAGGACACCACCTGGAATCAAACCCACAACTTTCAGAGCCCGAGTTAAACAGCTTGACCATTTCACCACAGAGAACCTGTATAATCTTCCCCAATGATCTACATTTCTTCAAACATCAACTTCTTTAATCTTCCCCAATGATCTACATTTCTTCAAACATTAACTTCTATAATCTTCCCCAATGATCTACATTACTCCAAACATCAACTTCTATAATCTTCCCCAATGATCTACATTACTCCAAACATAAACTTCTATAATCTTCCCCAATGATCTACATTACTCCAAACATCAACTTCTATAATCTTCCCCAATGATCTACATTACTCCAAACATCAACTTGTATAATCTTTCCCAATGATCTACATTTCTCCAAACAACAACCTGGATAATCTTCCCCAATGATCTACATTTCTCCAAACATCAACCTGTATAATCTTCCCCAATGATCTACATTACTCCAAACATCAACTTCTATAATCTTCCCCAATGATCTACATTACTCCAAATATAAACTTCTATAATCTTCCCCAATGATCTACATTACTCCAAACATCAACTTCTATAATCTTCCCCAATGATCTACATTACTCCAAACATCAACCTGTATAATCTTTCCCAATGATCTACATTTCTCCAAACAACAACCTGGATAATCTTCCCCAATGATCTACATTTCTCCAAACATCAACCTGTATAATCTTCCCCAATGATCTACATTACTCCAAACATCAACTTCTATAATCTTCCCCAATGATCTACATTTCTCCAAACATCAACCTGTATAATCTTTCCCATTACCAATATCTGAAAAATAGCAATCCACAATAAAGCAACAAGGAGTGATCTGTTCTACATCTGGATTATCTCTAGTCATGCAAACACGGCCAGACAGGATCCCTTCTAGTTAGGGCACGGCTATCTGAGACATGCCACACACAACACAACATGGAGTACACCAAACAACCTTGTGGCAGACAGAGTTTACTCTTACTGTTCAGTCCCTACACGACCACGATGAGGATGGCAGCCAAGGGTGGAAGAGAAGTACACCTGCAGTTAGTACATCTCCAGGTCTCATCATACTGTACACTCTCCCCCAGGTCTCATCATACTGTACTCTCTCCCCCAGGTCTCATCATACTGTACACTCTCCCCCATGTCTCATCATACTGTACACTCTCCCCCAGGTCTCATCATACTGTACTCTCTCCCCCAGGTCTCATCATACTGTACACTCCCCCCCAGGTCTCATCATACTGTACACTCTCCCCTTTGTCTCATCATACTGTTCACTCTCCCCTTTGTCTCATCATACTATACACTCTCCCCCATGTCTCATCATACTGTACACTCTCCCCCATGTCTCATCATACTGTACACTCTCCCCTATGTCTCATCATACTGTACACTCTCCCCTATGTCTCATCATTCTGTACTCTCCCCTGTCTCATCATTCTGTACACTCTCCCCTATGTCTCATCATACTGTACACTCTCCCCTATGTCTCATCATTCTGTACACTCTCCCCTGTCTCATCATACTGTACACTCTCCCCTATGTCTCATCATACTGTACACTCTCCCCCATGTCTCATCATACTGTACACTCTCCCCCATGTCTCATCATACTGTACTCTCCCCTATGTCTCATCATTCTGTACACTCTCCCCTGTCTCATCATACTGTACACTCTCCCCTATGTCTCATCATAATGTACACTCTCCCCCAGGTCTCATCATACTGTACTCTCTCCCCCAGGTCTCATCATACTGTACACTCTCCCCTATGTCTCATCATACTGTACACTCTCCCATATGTCTCATCATACTGTACTCTCCCCTGTCTCATCATACTGTACACTCTCCTCTGTCTCATCATACTGTACACTCTCCCCCAGGTCTCATCATACTGTACTCTCTCCCCCAGGTCTCATCATACTGTACACTCTCCCCTATGTCTCATCATACTGTACACTCTCCCCTATGTCTCATCGTACTGTACACTCTCCCCTGTCTCATCATTCTGTACACTCTCCCCTATGTCTCATCATACTGTACACTCTCCCCTATGTCTCATCATACTGTACACTCTCCTCTGTCTCATCATACTGTACACTCTCCCCTGTCTCATCATACTGTACACTCTCCCCTATGTCTCATCATACTGTACACTCTCCCCTATGTCTCATCATACTGTACACTCTCCCCCATGTCTCATCATACTGTACACTCTCCCCCATGTCTCATCATACTGTACACTCTCCCCTATGTCTCATCATACTGTACACTCTCCCCCATGTCTCATCATACTATACACTCTCCCCTATGTCTCATCATACTGTACACTCTCCCCCATGTCTCATCATACTGTACACTCTCCCCTATGTCTCATCATACTGTACACTCTCCCCCATGTCTCATCATACTGTACACTCTCCCCCATGTCTCATCATACTGTACACTCTCCCCCATGTCTCATCATACTGTACACTCTCCCCCATGTCTCATCATACTGTACACTCTCCCCCATGTCTCATCATACTGTACACTCTCCCCTATGTCTCATCATACTGTACACTCTCCCCCATGTCTCATCATACTGTACACTCTCCCCCAGGTCTCATCATACTGTACACTCTCCCCCATGTCTCATCATACTGTACACTCTCCCCCATGTCTCATCATACTGTACACTCTCCCCTATGTCTCATCATACTGTACACTCTCCCCCATGTCTCATCATACTGTACACTCTCCCCCATGTCTCATCATACTGTACACTCTCCCCCATGTCTCATCATACTGTACACTCTCCCCCATGTCTCATCATACTGTACACTCTCCCCCATGTCTCATCATACTGTACACTCTCCCCCATGTCTCATCATACTGTACACTCTCCCCCATGTCTCATCATACTGTACACTCTCCCCCATGTCTCATCATACTGTACACTCTCCCCTATGTCTCATCATACTGTACACTCTCCCCCATGTCTCATCATACTGTACACTCTCCCCTGTCTCATCATACTGTACACTCTCCCCCATGTCTCATCATACTGTACACTCTCCCCTATGTCTCATCATACTGTACACTCTCCTCTGTCTCATCATACTGTACACTCTCCCCTATGTCTCATCATACTGTACACTCTCCCCTATGTCTCATCATACTGTACACTCTCCCCCATGTCTCATCATACTGTACACTCTCCCCTATGTCTCATCATACTGTACACTCTCCCCTATGTCTCATCATACTGTACACTCTCCCCTATGTCTCATCATACTGTACACTCTCCCCCATGTCTCATCATACTGTACACTCTCCCCTATGTCTCATCATACTGTACACTCTCCCCTATGTCTCATCATACTGTACACTCTCCCCTATGTCTCATCATACTGTACACTCTCCCCTATGTCTCATCATACTGTACACTCTCCCCTATGTCTCATCATACTGTACACTCTCCCCTATGTCTCATCATACTGTACACTCTCCCCTATGTCTCATCATACTGTACACTCTCCCCTATGTCTCATCATACTGTACACTCTCCCCTATGTCTCATCATACTGTACACTCTCCCCCATGTCTCATCATACTGTACACTCTCCCCTATGTCTCATCATACTGTACACTCTCCCCTATGTCTCATCATACTGTACACTCTCCCCCATGTCTCATCATACTTTACTCTCCCCTATGTCTCATCATACTGTACACTCTCCCCTATGTCTCATCATACTGTACACTCTCCCCATGTCTCATCATACTGTACACTCTCCACCATGTCTCATCATACTGTACACTCTCCCCCAGGTCTCATCATACTGTACACTCTCCCCTATGTCTCATCATACTGTACACTCTCCCCTATGTCTCATCATACTTTACTCTCCCCCATGTCTCATCATACTGTACACTCTCCCCTATGTCTCATCATTCTGTACACTCTCCCCTATGTCTCATCATACTGTACACTCTCCCCCATGTCTCATCATACTGTACACTCTCCCCCATGTCTCATCATACTGTACACTCTCCCCCATGTCTCATCATACTGTACACTCTCCCCCATGTCTCATCATACTGTACACTCTCCCCTATGTCTCATCATACTGTACACTCTCCCCTATGTCTCATCATACTGTACACTCTCCCCTATGTCTCATCATACTGTACTCTCTCCCCTATGTCTCATCATACTGTACACTCTCCCCTATGTCTCATCATACTGTACACTCTCCCCTATGTCTCATCATACTGTACACTCTCCCCTATGTCTCATCATACTGTACACTCTTCCCTATGTCTCATCATACTGTACACTCTCCCCTATGTCTCATCATACTGTACACTCTCCCCTATGTCTCATCATACTGTACACTCTCCCCTATGTCTCATCATACTGTACACTCTCCCCTATGTCTCATCATACTGTACACTCTCCCCTATGTCTCATCATACTGTACACTCTCCCCTATATCTCATCATTCTGTACACTCTCCCCCATGTCTCATCATACTTTACTCTCCCCTATGTCTCATCATACTGTACACTCTCCCCTATGTCTCATCATACTGTACACTCTCCCCATGTCTCATCATACTGTACACTCTCCACCATGTCTCATCATACTGTACACTCTCCCCTGTCTCATCATACTGTACACTCTCCCCTATGTCTCATCATAATGTACACTCTCCCCCAGGTCTCATCATACTGTACTCTCTCCCCCAGGTCTCATCATACTGTACACTCTCCCCTATGTCTCATCATACTGTACACTCTCCCATATGTCTCATCATACTGTACTCTCCCCTGTCTCATCATACTGTACACTCTCCTCTGTCTCATCATACTGTACACTCTCCCCCAGGTCTCATCATACTGTACTCTCTCCCCCAGGTCTCATCATACTGTACACTCTCCCCTATGTCTCATCATACTGTACACTCTCCCCTATGTCTCATCGTACTGTACACTCTCCCCTGTCTCATCATTCTGTACACTCTCCCCTATGTCTCATCATACTGTACACTCTCCCCTATGTCTCATCATACTGTACACTCTCCCCTGTCTCATCATACTGTACACTCTCCCCTATGTCTCATCATACTGTACACTCTCCCCTATGTCTCATCATACTGTACACTCTCCCCCATGTCTCATCATACTGTACACTCTCCCCCATGTCTCATCATACTGTACACTCTCCCCTATGTCTCATCATACTGTACACTCTCCCCCATGTCTCATCATACTATACACTCTCCCCTATGTCTCATCATACTGTACACTCTCCCCCATGTCTCATCATACTGTACACTCTCCCCTATGTCTCATCATACTGTACACTCTCCCCCATGTCTCATCATACTGTACACTCTCCCCCATGTCTCATCATACTGTACACTCTCCCCCATGTCTCATCATACTGTACACTCTCCCCCATGTCTCATCATACTGTACACTCTCCCCCATGTCTCATCATACTGTACACTCTCCCCTATGTCTCATCATACTGTACACTCTCCCCCATGTCTCATCATACTGTACACTCTCCCCCAGGTCTCATCATACTGTACACTCTCCCCCATGTCTCATCATACTGTACACTCTCCCCCATGTCTCATCATACTGTACACTCTCCCCTATGTCTCATCATACTGTACACTCTCCCCCATGTCTCATCATACTGTACACTCTCCCCCATGTCTCATCATACTGTACACTCTCCCCCATGTCTCATCATACTGTACACTCTCCCCCATGTCTCATCATACTGTACACTCTCCCCCATGTCTCATCATACTGTACACTCTCCCCCATGTCTCATCATACTGTACACTCTCCCCCATGTCTCATCATACTGTACACTCTCCCCCATGTCTCATCATACTGTACACTCTCCCCTATGTCTCATCATACTGTACACTCTCCCCCATGTCTCATCATACTGTACACTCTCCCCTGTCTCATCATACTGTACACTCTCCCCCATGTCTCATCATACTGTACACTCTCCCCTATGTCTCATCATACTGTACACTCTCCTCTGTCTCATCATACTGTACACTCTCCCCTATGTCTCATCATACTGTACACTCTCCCCTATGTCTCATCATACTGTACACTCTCCCCCATGTCTCATCATACTGTACACTCTCCCCTATGTCTCATCATACTGTACACTCTCCCCTATGTCTCATCATACTGTACACTCTCCCCTATGTCTCATCATACTGTACACTCTCCCCCATGTCTCATCATACTGTACACTCTCCCCTATGTCTCATCATACTGTACACTCTCCCCTATGTCTCATCATACTGTACACTCTCCCCTATGTCTCATCATACTGTACACTCTCCCCTATGTCTCATCATACTGTACACTCTCCCCTATGTCTCATCATACTGTACACTCTCCCCTATGTCTCATCATACTGTACACTCTCCCCTATGTCTCATCATACTGTACACTCTCCCCTATGTCTCATCATACTGTACACTCTCCCCCATGTCTCATCATACTGTACACTCTCCCCTATGTCTCATCATACTGTACACTCTCCCCTATGTCTCATCATACTGTACACTCTCCCCCATGTCTCATCATACTTTACTCTCCCCTATGTCTCATCATACTGTACACTCTCCCCTATGTCTCATCATACTGTACACTCTCCCCATGTCTCATCATACTGTACACTCTCCCCATGTCTCATCATACTGTACACTCTCCACCATGTCTCATCATACTGTACACTCTCCCCCAGGTCTCATCATACTGTACACTCTCCCCTATGTCTCATCATACTGTACACTCTCCCCTATGTCTCATCATACTTTACTCTCCCCCATGTCTCATCATACTGTACACTCTCCCCTATGTCTCATCATTCTGTACACTCTCCCCTATGTCTCATCATACTGTACACTCTCCCCCATGTCTCATCATACTGTACACTCTCCCCCATGTCTCATCATACTGTACACTCTCCCCCATGTCTCATCATACTGTACACTCTCCCCCATGTCTCATCATACTGTACACTCTCCCCTATGTCTCATCATACTGTACACTCTCCCCTATGTCTCATCATACTGTACACTCTCCCCTATGTCTCATCATACTGTACTCTCTCCCCTATGTCTCATCATACTGTACACTCTCCCCTATGTCTCATCATACTGTACACTCTCCCCTATGTCTCATCATACTGTACACTCTCCCCTATGTCTCATCATACTGTACACTCTTCCCTATGTCTCATCATACTGTACACTCTCCCCTATGTCTCATCATACTGTACACTCTCCCCTATGTCTCATCATACTGTACACTCTCCCCTATGTCTCATCATACTGTACACTCTCCCCTATGTCTCATCATACTGTACACTCTCCCCTATGTCTCATCATACTGTACACTCTCCCCTATGTCTCATCATACTGTACACTCTCCCCCATGTCTCATCATACTTTACTCTCCCCTATGTCTCATCATACTGTACACTCTCCCCTATGTCTCATCATACTGTACACTCTCCCCATGTCTCATCATACTGTACACTCTCCACCATGTCTCATCATACTGTACACTCTCCCCCAGGTCTCATCATACTGTACACTCTCCCCTATGTCTCATCATACTGTACACTCTCCCCTATGTCTCATCATACTTTACTCTCCCCCATGTCTCATCATACTGTACACTCTCCCCTATGTCTCATCATTCTGTACACTCTCCCCTATGTCTCATCATACTGTACACTCTCCCCTATGTCTCATCATACTGTACACTCTCCCCCATGTCTCATCATACTGTACACTCTCCCCCATGTCTCATCATACTGTACACTCTCCCCCATGTCTCATCATACTGTACACTCTCCCCAATGCCTCATCATACTGTACTCTCCCCCATGTCTCATCATACTGTACACTCTCCCCTATGTCTCATCATACTGTACACTCTCCCCTATGTCTCATCATTCTGTACACTCTATTACTGATAATAAGGATAGATTCTGTCACACTGTCCACTCTACCACAAACATGTATCAGTGAGGTGTACCAGGTGTGCCCACAAATGTCTGAGTCCTAGTTTCATGCTGTTCATGTTCCAAGTCACTCTGCCCACATCTACGGTATTTCCTCTTCCAGTTCTCGCTGGCTCTCAGACACACTCCAGGCAACTGTCTGTGTGTAAGACAACCCAAGGTGGAGATGTTCTGAACTGTCTTCCCAACAATAGAATTAACCTCTAACTGATGTCCAGAACTGTCTCCCCAACAACAGAATTAACCACTAACTGATGTCCAGAACTGTCTCCCCAACAAAAGAATTAACCTCTAACTGATATCCAGAACTGTCTCCCCATCAACAGAATTAACCACTAACATAAGGGTTAGTTTAATCGAAAGCAGTAAGACTTAGCGAGATCACCAAATGCAACCATCAGGGTTAGATTAATGACAAGCAGTAAGACCTACCGTGAGATCACCAACTGAAACCAACAGAGTTAGGTTAATGTTAGCGTAATGACAAGCAGTCAGACCTACTGTGGTCACGAACTGCAACCATCAGGGTTAGTTTAATGTTAGGTTAATGGCAAGCAGTTAGATCTAGCGTGATCGCCGACTTCAATCATCAGAGTTAGGTTAATGGCAAGCAGTTAGATCTAGAGTGATCACGGACTTCAATCATCAGAGTTAGGTTAATGGCAAGCAGTTAGATCTAGCGTGATCACCGGCTTCAAACATCAGAGTTAGGTTAATGGCAAGCAGTTAGATCTAGCGTGATCACGGACTTCAATCATCAGAGTTAGGTTAATGGCAAGCAGTTAGATCTAGCGTGATCACCGACTTCAATCATCAGGGTTAGGTTAGTGGCAAGCAGTTAGATCTAGTGTGATCACAGACTTCAAACATCAGAGTTAGGTTAATGGCAAGCAGTTAGATCTAGCGTGATCACGGACTTCAATCATCAGAGTTAGGTTAATGGCAAGCAGTTAGATCTAGCGTGATCACCGACTTCAATCATCAGGGTTAGGTTAATGGCAAGCAGTTAGATCTAGCGTGATCACGGACTTCAATCATCAGAGTTAGGTTAATGGCAAGCAGTTAGATCTAGCGTGATCATCGACTTCAATCATCAGAGTTAGGTTAATGGCAAGCAGTTAGATCTAGCATGATCACCGACTGCAACCACCAGAGTTAGGTTAATGGCAAGCAGTTAGATCTAGCGTGATCACCGACTTCAATCATCAGGGCTAGTTTAATGGCAAGCAGTACAAGCAAACAATTCAGCAACCATTGTTAAGGATGATCACCAAGAGAAAACCAGGCAGATCATTCTCCAAGCTGCAATCCTTGGCCAGATGCCACTTACCCCTTCCTACTGACCATATATGACCAGGCCCTAATTTAATAATCGCGGCGGTAAGTTGGATACGGGCGCCGGTAGTGGCTGCCTGACTGCTCATCCTGGTGCTGGGCTGATGCGGATGTGTACTGTAAACATAATGGCAATTCTCATCAACACCGTGGGAAGACAGGCAGACTTGTGCTGTGTGGTGTCTTCTCTCTCTCACATGTCCTCACATGGTTCAAGTAATACATGAGATAACACTAGTGTTGTAAGACAGGCAGACTTGTGCTGTGTGGTGTCTTCTCTCTCTCACACGCCCTCACATAGGTCAAGTAATACATTAGATAACACTAGTGTTGTAAGACAGGCAGACTTGTGCTGTGTGGTGTATTCTCTCTCTCACTCGCCCTCACATGGGTCAAGTAATACATGAGATAGTAGTGTTGTCAGTCCATGAAATTCACTAGTTTGTGATACTTCCTCCAGAAAGTTGGGTGTCCAGAAAGTAAGATCTGTAGAAAGCTGGGTGTCCAGAAATTAAGGTAAGATTTGTAGAAAGTTGGGTGTCCAGAAAGTAAGATCTGTAGAAAGTTGGGTGTCCAGAAAGTAAGGTCTGTAGAAAGTTAGGCGTCCAGAAAGTAAGATCTGTAGAAAGTTGGGTGTCCAGAAATTAAGGTAAGATCTGTAGAAAGTTTGGTGTCCAGGAAGTAAGGTCTATAGAAAGATGGATGTCTAGAAAGTAAGGTCTGTACAAAGTTGGGTGTCCAGAAAGTAAGGTCTGTAGAAAGTTGGGTGTCCAGAAAGTAAAATCTGTAGAAAGTTGGGTGTCCAGAAATTAAGGTAAGATCTGTAGAAAGTTGGGTGTCCAGAAAGTAAGATCTGTAGAAAGTTGGGCGTCCAGAAAATAAGGTCTGTAGAAAGTTGGGTGTCCAGAAAGTAAGGTCTGTAGAAAGTTGGGTGTCCAGAAAGTAAGGTGTCCAGAAAGTAAGGTCTGTAGTTAGGTGTCTAGAAAGTTGGTTGGACATCTAGAAGCAAGGTCTATGAGAACAATTCTCTAGATAGATGGCTCTCTAGAAATTAAGATCTTTAGAAAGACGTTGCTATAAAAAGTTTGGCCTTCTCAAAGAAAACTCAATAGAAACTTGTCTCTAGAAATTAAGGTCTATGGAAAGTTAGGTCTGTACAGTCTAGAAACAACTCTGAAGACTTTGAGGCAGATAAATGTCTAGTGTAGAATCAACTCCAAACACAGCCATATTCATATAACATGGATACATTCTCTGTCCCTAACACAGACCTACTCATATAACATGGTTAAACTACAGACTCCTTACATAGACATACTCATATAACATGGTTAAACTACAGATTCCTTACACAGACATACTCATATAACATGGTTAAACTACAGACCTTTTACACAGACATACTCATATAACATGGTTAAACTACAGATCCCTAACACAGACATACTCATATAACATGGTTAAACTACAGACCCCTTACACAGACGTACTCATATAACAAGGTTAAACTACAGATCCCTTACACAGACATACTCATATAACATGGTTAAACTACAGACCCCTTACACAGACATACTCATATAACATGGTTAAACTACAGACCCCTTACACAGACATACTCATATAACATGGTTAAACTACAGACCCCTTACACAGACATACTCATATAACATGGTTAAACTACAGATCCCTTACATAGACATACTCATATAACATGGTTAAACTACAGATCCCTTACATAGACGTACTCATATAACATGGTTAAACTACAGACTCCTTACACAGACATACTCATATAACATGGTTAAACTACAGACTCCTTACACAGACATACTCATATAACATGGTTAAACTACAGACTCCTTACACAGACATACTCATATAACATGGTTAAACTACAGACCCCTCACACAGACATACTCATATAACATGGTTAAACTACAGACCTCTTACACAGACATACTCATATAACATGGTTAAACTACAGATCCCTTACATAGACATACTCATATAACATGGTTAAACTACAGACCCCTTACACAGACATACTCATATAACATGGTTAAACTACAGACCCCTTACACAGACATACTCATATAACATGGTTAAACTACAGACCCCTTACACAGACATACTCATATAACATGGTTAAACTACAGACCCCTTACACAGACATACTCATATAACATGGTTAAACTACAGACCCCTTACACAGACATACTCATATAACATGGTTAAACTACAGATCCCTTACATAGACATACTCATATAACATGGTTAAACTACAGATCCCTTACATAGACGTACTCATATAACATGGTTAAACTACAGACCCCTTACACAGACGTACTCATATAACATGGTTAAACTACAGACCCCTTACACAGACGTACTCATATAACATGGTTAAACTACAGACCCCTTACACAGACATACTCATATAACATGGTTAAACTACAGACCCCTTACACAGACATACTCATATAACATGGTTAAACTACAGACCCCTTACACAGACATACTCATATAACATGGTTAAACTACAGACCCCTTACACAGACATACTCATATAACATGGTTAAACTACAGACCCCTTACACAGACATACTCATATAACATGGTTAAACTACAGACCCCTTACACAGACGTACTCATATAACATGGTTAAACTACAGACCCCTTACATAGACGTACTCATATAACATGGTTAAACTACAGACCCCTTACATAGACGTACTCATATAACATGGTTAAACTACAGACTCCTTACACAGACATACTCATATAACATGGTTAAACTACAGACCCCTTACACAGATATACTCATATAACATGGTTAAACTACAGACCCCTTACACAGACATACTCATATAACATGGTTAAACTACAGACCCCTTACACAGACATACTCATATAACATGGTTAAACTACAGACCCCTTACACAGACATACTCATATAACATGGTTAAACTACAGACTCCTTACACAGACGTACTCATATAGCATGGTTAAACTACAGACCCCTTACACAGACGTACTCATATAACATGGTTAAACTACAGACACCCAACACAGACATACACACAAGAAATGATTGAACTATGAGACACCAAACACAGCCATTCACATAAGAAATGGGTGAACTATAGATCCCAATACAGTCATACACATAAGAAATAAGTGAACTATGAGACACTAAAGACCGCCATACACATATGTAATGGTTGAACTATAGACCCCAATACAGTCATACACATAAGAAATAAGTGAACTATGAGACACAAAACACAGCCATACACATAAGAAATGGTTGAACTATAGACCCCTAAGATAGCCATACACATAAGAAATGGTTGAACTATAGACCCCAAAGATAGCCATACACATAAGAAATGGTTGAACTATAGACCCCAAAGATAGCCATACACATAAGAAATGGTTGAACTATAGACCCCAAAGATAGCCATACACATAAGAAATGGTTGAACTATAGACCCCAAAGATAGCCATACTCATTACTCATAAGAAATGGGTGAACTATAGACCCCAAAGATAGCCATACACATAAGAAATGGGTGAACTATAGACCCCAAAGATAGCCATACACATAAGAAATGGTTGAACTATAGACCCCAAAGTCAATCATACACATAAGAAATGGGTGAACTATAGACCCCAAAGTCAATCATACACATAAGAAATGGGTGAACTATAGACCCCAAAGTCAATCATACACATAAGAAATGGGTGAACTATAGACCCCAAAGTCAATCATACACATAAGAAATGGGTGAACTATAGACCCCAAAGTCAATCATACACATAAGAAATGGGTGAACTATAGACCCCAAAGATAGCCATACACATAAGAAATGGTTGAACTATAGACCCCAAAGATAGCCATACTCATAAGAAATGGGTGAACTATAGACCCCAAAGATAGCCATACACATAAGAAATGGTTGAACTATAGACCCCAAAGATAGCCATACACATAAGAAATGGTTGAACTATAGACCCCAAAGTCAATCATACACATAAGAAATGGGTGAACTATAGACCCCAAAGATAGCCATACACATAAGAAATGGGTGAACTATAGACCCCAAAGATAGCCATACACATAAGAAATGGGTGAACTATAGACCCCAAAGATAGCCATCCTCATAAGAAATGGGTGAACTATAGACCCCAAAGATAGCCATACTCATAAGAAATGGTTGAACTATAGACCCCAAAGATAGCCATACTCATAAGAAATGGTTGAACTATAGACCCCAAAGATAGCCATACACATAAGAAATGGGTGAACTATAGACCCCAAAGATAGCCATACACATAAGAAATGGTTGAACTATAGACCCCAAAGATAGCCATACTCATAAGAAATGGGTGAACTATAGACCCCAAAGATAGCCATACTCATAAGAAATGGTTGAACTATAGACCCCAAAGATAGCCATACACATAAGAAATGGGTGAACTATAGACCCCAAAGATAGCCATCCTCATAAGAAATGGGTGCACTATAGACGCCAAAGTCAATCATACACATAAGAAATGGGTGAACTATAGACCCCAAAGTCAATCATACACATAAGAAATGGGTGAACTATAGACCCCAAAGTCAATCATACACATAAGAAATTGGGTGAATTATAGACCCCAAAGACAGTCATACACATAAGGAATGGTTGAACTATGAGACACTAAACACAGCCATACACATAGGAAATTGGGTGAACTATGAGACACTAAACACAGCCATATGCATATGCAATGCTTGAACTATAGACTCCAAAGACAGTCATATACATACAAAATGGTTGAACTCTCAGATTCCAGACAAGAAATAACAGTCACAAATGTGAAATCATTAGAGACAAACCTTAGAGTTGGCAATCTTTGGGTTTCTTGGGGGGCCCTGTCTTCTGGAAGTGATGTTTCTCCTCTCACGATCAAACTCCAGGTCCTCCAGTCTCTGGGTCAGGGCCAGTTTTTGCTGGATGGCCATACGTAACAAGGAGTTCAGTGTTTTCTTCTCTTCCTCAGCCGCGGACAGTTGTCTCTGCATCTCATCCAGCTGTGTGACATACTCGTCGCAGCGCTGGGCAAACATGGCCCTCAGGGAGGCAAACGTGGCAGCGTCCTCCTTCAAAGACTTGAGTTCGTTTCTCAGCTTCATCATGGTTTCTGTGACAATCACCTTCTCATTCTCATACTTCTGCTTCAGGTTGGCCAGGGCCACCTCGGCTGTCGACTTGTTAGCCTTGAGAACTGAGCGAAGCGTGGCTATCTGCTCCCTCTTGGTGGACAACATGGCCTTGAGCTTCACCACCTGAGGACAACACAGAAATATTGACTTCCGACAGATGAACATGAACCTCACTGTCTGGTGGGTAGGGATCTCAGTGTCTGGTGGGTAGGAACCTACTGTCTGGTGGGCAGGGGTCTGACTGTCTGGTGGGTAGGGATCTCACTGTCTGGTGGACAGGGATCTTACTGTCTGGTGGGTAGGGGTCCCACTGTCTGGTGGGCAGGGGTCCCACTTTCTGGTGGACAGGGATCTTACTGTCTGGTGGACGGGGGTCCCACTGTCTGGTGGGCAGGGGTCCCACTGTCTGGTGGGCAGGGGTCCCACTGTCTGGTGGGCAGGGGTCCCACTGTCTGGTGGGCAGGGGTCCCACTTTCTGGTGGACAGGGATCTTACTGTCTGGTGGGCGGGGGTCCCACTGTCTGGTGGGCAGGGGTCCCACTTTCTGGTGGACAGGGATCTTACTGTCTGGTGGACGGGGGTCCCACTGTCTGGTGGGCAGGGATCTTACTGTCTGGTGGGTAGGGGTCCCACTGTCTGGTGGGCAGGGGTCCCACTTTCTGGTGGACAGGGATCTTACTGTCTGGTGGACGGGGGTCCCACTGTCTGGTGGGCAGGGGTCCCACTGTCTGGTGGGCAGGGGTCCCACTGTCTGGTGGGCAGGGGTCCCACTGTCTGGTGGGCAGGGGTCCCACTTTCTGGTGGACAGGGATCCCACTGTCTGGTGGGCAGGGGTCCCACTTTCTGGTGGACAGGGATCTTACTGTCTGGTGGGCGGGGGTCCCACTGTCTGGTGGGCAGGGATCTTACTGTCTGGTGGGCGGGGGTCCCACTGTCTGGTGGGCAGGGGTCCCACTTTCTGGTGGACAGGGATCTTACTGTCTGGTGGGCGGGGGTCCCACTGTCTGGTGGGCGGGGGTCCCACTGTCTGGTGGGCGGGGGTCCCACTGTCTGGTGGGCGGGGGTCCCACTGTCTGGTGGGCGGGGGTCCCACTGTCTGGTGGGCGGGGGTCCCACTTTCTGGTGGACAGGGATCTTACTGTCTGGTGGGCGGGGGTCCCACTGTCTGGTGGGCAGGGGTCCCACTTTCTGGTGGACAGGGATCTTACTGTCTGGTGGACGGGGGTCCCACTGTCTGGTGGGCAGGGGTCCCACTGTCTGGTGGGCAGGGGTCCCACTGTCTGGTGGGCAGGGGTCCCACTGTCTGGTGGGCAGGGGTCCCACTTTCTGGTGGACAGGGATCTTACTGTCTGGTGGGCGGGGGTCCCACTGTCTGGTGGGCAGGGGTCCCACTGTCTGGTGGGCAGGGGTCCCACTGTCTGGTGGGCAGGGGTCCCACTGTCTGGTGGGCAGGGGTCCCACTGTCTGGTGGGCGGGGGTCCCACTGTCTGGTGGGCAGGGGTCCCACTGTCTGGTGGGCAGGGGTCCCACTGTCTGGTGGGCAGGGGTCCCACTGTCTGGTGGGCAGGGGTCCCACTTTCTGGTGGACAGGGATCTTACTGTCTGGTGGGCAGGGGTCCCACTGTCTGGTGGGCAGGGGTCCCACTGTCTGGTGGGCAAGGGTCCCACTGTCTGGTGGGCAGGGGTCCCACTGTCTGGTGGGCAGGGATCTCACTATGAACAATGTGGTGACATTAACAATGTAGTGGCATGAACGGTACAATGACATGAACAGTAAGATGACATGAACAGTATGACATGAACAGTGTGATGACATTAACGGTGTGATGATAGGAACAGTGTGATGATATGAACAGTGTGGTGACATGAATGGTGTGATGATATGATCGGTACGATGACATGAACAGTATGATGACATGAACAATGTGACAACATGAACAGTGTCTTGACATAAACAGTGTCATGACATGAACAATGTGACAACATTAACAATGTGACAACATGAACAATGTGATGACTGAACAGTGCAATGACATGAACAATGTGATGACAGGAACAGTAAAATAAATAATATGAACAATGTGACAACATGAACAATGTGACAACATGAACAATGTGAAAACATGAACAATGTGACAACATGAACAATGTGATGACAGGAACAGTAAAATAAATAATATGAACAATGTGATGACATGAACAGTACAATGACATGCACAATGTGATGACATGAACAATGTGACAACATAAACAGTATAATTACATGAAGAATGTGACAACATGAAGAATGTGATGATATG
The DNA here is from genome assembly GCA_963921405.1 of Cepaea hortensis. Lineage (NCBI taxonomy): Eukaryota > Metazoa > Mollusca > Gastropoda > Stylommatophora > Helicidae > Cepaea > Cepaea hortensis. Next base: position 128,902,214 of record OY992882.1, on the reverse strand, counting down.
AACAGTAAAATGATATGAACAATGTGATGACATGAACAGTAAAATGATATGAACAATGTGATGACATGAACAGTAAAATGATATGAACAGTAAAATGATATGAACAATGTGACATGAATAGTACAATGATATGAACAATGTGACATGAACAGTACAATGATATGAACAATGTGATGACATGAACAGTACAATGACATGAACAATGTGATGACATGAACAGTAAAATGATATGAACAATGTGACATGAACAGTAAAATGATATGAAGAATGTGATGATATGAACAGTAAAATGAAATGAACAATGTGATGATATGAACAGTAAAATGAAATGAACAATGTGATGATATGAACAGTAAAATGATATGAATAATGTGACATTAAAAATGTGACAACATGAAGAATGTGTGATGATATGAACAGTAAAATGATATGAACAATGTGATGATATGAACAGTAAAATGATATGAACAATGTGACATGAACAGTAAAATGATATGAAGAATGTGATGATATGAACAGTAAAATGATATGAACAATGTGATGATATGAACAGTAAAATGATATGAATAATGTGACATTAACAATGTGACAACATGAAGAATGTGATGACATGAACAGTAAAATGATATGAAGAATGTGATGATATGAACAGCAAAATGATATGAAGAATGTGATGATATGAACAGTAAAATGATATGAACAATGTGATGATATGAACAGTAAAATGACATGAACAATGTGAAGACATGAACAGTAAAATGATATGAAGAATGTGACATAAACAGTAAAATGATATGAACAATGTGATGATATGAACAGTAAAATGATATGAACAATGTGATGATATGAACAGTAAAATGATATGAACAATGTGATGATATGAACAGTAAAATGATATGAACAATGTGATGATATGAACAGTAAAACGATATGAACAATGTGACATGAACAGTACAATGACATGAACAATGTGATGACATGAACAGTACAATGACATGAACAATGTGATGACATGAACAGTAAAACGATATGAACAATGTGACATGAACAGTAAAATGATATGAACAGTACAATGACATGAACAATGTGACATGAACAGTACAATGACATGAACAGTACAATGACATGAACAATGTGATGACATGAACAGTACAATGACATGAACAATGTGATGGCATGAACAGTACAATGATTTGATCAATGTGACAACATGAACAGTACAATGACATGAACAATGTGATGATATGAACAGTACAATGACATGAACAATGTGATGACATGAACAGTACAATGACATGAACAATGTGATGACATGAACAATGTGATGATATGAACAGTACAATGATTTGATCAATATGACAACATGAACAGTACCATGACATGATCAATGTAATGACATGATCAATGTGACGACATGAACAGTAAAATGACATGAACAATATGACAACATGAACAGTACAATAACATGAACAATGTGATGACATGAACAGTAAAATGACATGAACAATGTGATGACATGAACAGTAAAATGACATGAACAGTACAATGACATGAACAATGTGATGACATGAACAGTACAATGACATGAACAATGTGATGACATGAACAGTACAATGACATGAACAATGTGATGACATGAACAGTACAATGACATGAACAATGTGATGATATGAACAGTACAATGATTTGATCAATATGACAACATGAACAGTACCATGACATGATCAATGTAATGACATGAACAATGTGTCGACATGAACAGTAAAATGACATGAACAATATGACAACATGAACAGTACAATAACATGAACAATGTGATGACATGAACAGTAAAATGACATGAACAATGTGATGACATGAACAGTAAAATGACATGAACAATGTGATGACATGAACAGTACAATGACATGAACAGTAAAATGACATGAACAGTAAAATGACATGAACAATGTGATGATAAGAACAGTACAATGATTTGATCAATATGACAACATGAACAGTACCATGACATGATCAATGTAATGACATGAACAATAATGAAGGCGGATGGAAAGCTACCTGTTCCTGCAACTCCTGTCGGTCATCATCACCAGCCTCATCAGAGCCGTTGCTGCCCTGCTGTTGCCACTGTTTGGACATCTCCATGAGATGTTCGATGGCACGGCGGAGGAACTTCACCTGCAAGGACACAGTAGACCTCGTCCAAATATGCTTCCTGATCTCCTCTAATCAACCGCGTGTACACGACAAACATCAAGTCTGTCTTGTTGATACAACAGTCACACACAGACAGACAGGAAGACTGACCTGTGCTACAACAGTCACACACAGACAGACAGACAGGAAGACTGACCTGTGATACAACAGTCACACACAGACAGAAAGGAAGACTGACATGTGATACAACAGTCACACACAGACAGAAAGGAAGACTGACATGTGATACAACAGTCCCAGACAGACAGACACTTGTGATACAACAGTCTCAGACAGACATTAAGACTGACCTATCATACAAGTCTTGGACAAACAGACAGGAAGACTGACCTGTGATACAACATTCCCAGACAGACAGACAGACAGATAGACAGGAAGACACTTGTGATACAAGTCTCAGACAGACAGACATTAAGACTGATCTATCATACAACAGTCTCGGACAGACAGGAAGACTGACCTATCATACAACAGTCTCTGACAGACAGACTGGAAGACTGACCTGTGATACAACAGTGCCAGACAGACAGACAGACAAGAAAGGAAGACACTTCTGTTATAACAGTCTCAGACAGATAGACATTAAGACTGACCTGTGATACAACAGTCTCAGACAGACAGACTGGAACACACTTGTGATACAACAGTCTCAGACAGACAGACAGGAAGACACTTGTGATACAACAGTCTGAGACAGATAGACAGACATTAAGGCTGACCTGTGATACAACAATCTTGGGCAGACAGACAGGAATACTGACATGTGATACAACAGTCTTGGACAGACAGACAGACAGGAAAACTGACATGTGATACAACAGTCTCAGACAGACAGACAGGAAGACTGACATGTGATACAACAGTCTTAGACAGACAGGAAGACTGACATGTGATACAACAATCTCAGACAGACAGGAAGACTGACATGTGATATACAACAATCTCAGACAGACAGGAAGACTGACATGTGATACAACAATCTCAGACAGACAGACAGGAAGACAGACATGTGATACAACAGTCTCAGGGAGATAGACAGACAGGAAGACTGACATGTGATACAACAGTCTTGGACAGACAGACAGACAGGAAGACTGACATGTGATACAACAATCTCAGACAGACAGGAAGACTGACATGTGATACAACAATCTCAGACAGACAGGAAGACTGACAGGTGATACAACAATCTCAGACAGACAGGAAGACAGACATGTGATACAACAGTCTCAGGGAGATAGACAGACAGGAAGACTGACATGTGATACAACAATCTCAGACAGACAGACAGACATGTGATACAACAATCTCAGACAGACAGACAGACATGTGATACAACAGTCTCGGGGAGATAGACAGACAGGAAGACTGACATGTGATACAACAATCTTGGACAGACAGACAGACAGGAAGACAGACATGTGATACAACAGTCTCAGGGAGATAGACAGACAGGAAGACTGACATGTGATACAACAGTCTTGGGCAGACAGACAGGAAGACTGATATGTGATACAACAGTCTTGGGAAGACAGACAGGAAGACTGACATGTAATACAACAGTCTTGGACAGACAGACAGACAAACAGACAGACAGGAAGACTGACGTGTGATACAACAGTCTAGGACAGACAGACAGGAAGATTGACATGTGATACAACAGTCTTGGGCAGACAGACAGGAAGACTGATGTGATACAACAGCCTCGGACAGACAGGCAGACAAACAGGAAGACACTTGTCGTACAGCAGACTCAGACAGACAGACAGACAGACTGAATTGTCATACAACAGTCTCAGACAGACAGGAAGACTGAATTGTCATACAACTGTCTAGGATAGACAGACAGGAGGACTGAACTGTCATACAACAGTCCCAAACGGACACTTGTGATACAACAGTCACAGACAGACAGACAGACAGGCAGGATGACTGACCTGGTCTACTATAGTCTCGGACAAAGTCCCACAAGACGTTGGATCAGATTTGTTGTTGTTGCCAGGCAACGACTTGGATCTGGATCTACTGTTCGCATTTTTCCCTTCAGATTTTGGAGTAGAAGTGAAGACAGAATCACACGCCACTGATGTGTTTGGATCTCCTTCCTTCGAGCCCAGGCATCCACATGAAACAGTCAGTGGGTATAAATCAGTACAGTACACATATTCAACTATCAGCTGTCACACAAATTGAACTACTTCCTGTCTGTTACCCCCCCCCCCCCCCCCCCCCCCCCCAATTAGGACACAGAACCCCAACCCAAGCCCTCCTATCTACAGGCCTGTAGCTCCGCCCACGTTCTCCCATATTATTCATCTGTACTTTATTTCCCCCATATTATTCATGTCTACCTTATTTCCCCCATATTATTCATGTCTACCTTATTTCCTCCATATTATTCATGTCTACCTTAATTCCCCCATAATATTCATGTCTACCTTATTTCCTCCATATTATTCATGTCTACCTTATTTCCTCCATATTATTCATGTCTACCTTATTTCCTCCATAATATTCATGTCTACCTTATTTCCCCCATAATATTCACGTCTACCTTATTTCCTCCATATTATTCATGTCTACCTTATTTCCCCCATAATATTCATGTCTACCTTATTTCCCCCATAATATTCATTCTACCTTATTTCCTCCATATTATTCATCTCTACTTCATTTCCTCCATATTATTCATGTCTACCTTATTTCCTCCATATTATTCATGTCTACCTTATTTCCTCCATATTATTCATGTCTACCTTATTTCCTCCATATTATTCATGTCTACCTTATTTCCTCCATATTATTCATGTCTACCTTATTTCCTCCATATTATTCATGTCTACCTTATTTCCTCCATATTATTCATGTCTACCTTATTTCCCCCATAATATTCATGTCTACCTTATTTCCTCCATATTATTCATGTCTACCTTATTTCCTCCATATTATTCATGTCTACCTTATTTCCTCCATATTATTCATGTCTACCTTATTTCCTCCATATTATTCATGTCTACCTTATTTCCTCCATAATATTCATGTCTACCTTATTTCCCCCATAATATTCACGTCTACCTTATTTCCTCCATATTATTCATGTCTACCTTATTTCCCCCATAATATTCATGTCTACCTTATTTCCTCCATATTATTCATCTCTACTTTATTTCCCCCATATTATTCATGTCTACCTTATTTCCTCCATATTATTCATGTCTACCATATTTCCTCCATATTATTCATGTCTACCTTATTTCCCCCATAATATTCATGTCTACCTTATTTCCTCCATATTATTCATGTCTACCTTATTTCCTCCATATTATTCATGTCTACCTTATTTCCTCCATATTATTCATGTCTACCTTATTTCCCCCATAATATTCACGTCTACCTTATTTCCTCCATATTATTCATGTCTACCTTATTTCCCCCATATTATTCATGTCTACCTTATTTCCCCCATAATATTCATGTCTACCTTATTTCCTCCATATTATTCATGTCTACCTTATTTCCCCCATAATATTCATTCTACCTTATTTCCTCCATATTATTCATGTCTACCTTATTTCCCCCATAATATTCATTCTACCTTATTTCCTCCATATTATTCATCTCTACTTCATTTCCCCCATAATATTCATGTCTACCTTATTTCCCCCATATTATTCATGTCTACCTTATTTCCCCCATAATATTCATGTCTACCTTATTTCCTCCATAATATTCATTCTACCTTATTTCCTCCATATTATTCATCTCTACTTCATTTCCCCCATAATATTCATGTCTACCTTATTTCCTCCATATTATTCATGTCTACCTTATTTCCCCCATAATATTCATTCTACCTTATTTCCTCCATATTATTCATCTCTACTTCATTTCCTCCATATTATTCATGTCTACCTTATTTCCTCCATATTATTCATGTCTACCTTATTTCCTCCATATTATTCATGTCTACCTTATTTCCTCCATATTATTCATGTCTACCTTATTTCCTCCATATTATTCATGTCTACCTTATTTCCTCCATATTATTCATGTCTACCTTATTTCCCCCATAATATTCATTCTACCTTATTTCCTCCATATTATTCATCTCTACTTCATTTCCTCCATATTATTCATGTCTACCTTATTTCCTCCATATTATTCATGTCTACCTTATTTCCCCCATAATATTCATGTCTACCTTATTTCCTCCATATTATTCATGTCTACCTTATTTCCTCCATATTATTCATGTCTACCTTATTTCCTCCATATTATTCATGTCTACCTTATTTCCTCCATATTATTCATGTCTACCTTATTTCCCCCATAATATTCACATCTACCTTATTTCCTCCATATTATTCATGTCTACCTTATTTCCCCCATATTATTCATGTCTACCTTATTTCCCCCATAATATTCATGTCTACCTTATTTCCTCCATATTATTCATGTCTACCTTATTTCCCCCATAATATTCATTCTACCTTATTTCCTCCATATTATTCATGTCTACCTTATTTCCCCCATAATATTCATTCTACCTTATTTCCTCCATATTATTCATCTCTACTTCATTTCCCCCATAATATTCATGTCTACCTTATTTCCTCCATATTATTCATGTCTACCTTATTTCCTCCATATTATTCATGTCTACCTTATTTCCTCCATATTATTCATGTCTACCTTATTTCCTCCATATTATTCTTCTTCTTTTCGTTCATCCGGAGTGTTTTTTCAGATGTGATTGCGGTGTGTCTGTTATGCGCCCTTGGGCCGAAACCCGTAGGCCAACACATTGACTTTAGCGTGCATTTTTGACCAGGTAGCATTCCTGGGAGACTCTCACTTTTGTGGCGCCATCTGCAACCATGCTGGCCAAGGTGGAACGGTCGAAGACAACGGTCATCCCTCAAAGGAAGGCAGGGACAGTCCATAGCATTTTCCGCCATCCAAGGTTGCTTCCATAGTTGCAGGGCCGACACTTAACGCCCTGGATCTGGGCTCACCGAGGGAGATCGTCACGTCCTGCTCATGGCTGCTTTAAATCCTCACTTCAATATATTGGTCATTTCGTTTCCCCGGGTCATTCCCGCACAAACCAGACAGGTTTGCAGACGGCATCCACTCAACGAGTTTTCGGACATGTGCTTGTCGTTGCGCCCATCAGAGCTTTTCCAGGCTCAACAGACATTCGGAAAACTACCCAGTCAGAGCTGTTCCGAACAAGAGCGGCATTCGGAAACTAGGTAGTCAGAGCTGTTCCTAGCACGAGAGACATTCGGACGAGACATTTCACTCGGACGTAATTGCGTAGTGTCAATTTTTAGTTTGCCACCCGTAGGACGACACTTCCGACTTCCAGCGGGCATATTTTAATGAGGTTAGCCATCCTCTGGTTTCGAGGCACGTTGGACTGTTGTGATGTCGCTAACATCTCAGCTGGTCAAGATAGAACGACGAACGACATCGTGGTCGGCCCTCAAGGGAAGGCAGGGGCAGACCATGAGCATTCCCTCGCTATCCAAGGAGGCTTCCATAATTGCAGAGCCGGCACATATTGCTCTGTGACTGGGCTCACCCGAGGAGTTGCCACGTCCTGCTCATGGCTGCTTTAGTTCCTCACTTCCATGTGTTGGGCAACTCGTTTGCCACTGATCGCTCAAGCACACACCAGGGACGGTCAGACTGCAAGCGACACCCACGCTTTTGACTTCGGACCACGCAATAGGTTCGCTCGCCGTGCGTTCCATTTTGCGGCATTGAGACGTTCTTCCACTTTTGTCTACACTCTCTATGAGTTAGATACAGTTTTCGCAGCCACTTTCTTCGACTGGGGCACTTTTTGACTTTTTGTACTCGCTCACGAGGTAGGCTACTTGTGCTGCCGGATCAGCACCTTACCTTCGTGCAGCGGTGAACGAGAAACGGCCTGGCCTCTCATCCGGGAATTTCTCATATCCCCCAGCTGAGAGCCTTCGAACTTCTATCAGACCTGAGCATGTAGCTTGCTCAGTATCACGCCTTTATTTTTCGAGAGGTGGCTATCGGCCCGGCTCTCAGGTCTGAGGGTTTGTGGCTTAGAGGCGTTCAGCCACAGCCCTCGACAGGGAGCCTTTAGTGTTTTGTCCGGACCAAGAACTTCTGCCTTCGTGCGCCTGATTTAAATTTTGGACTGCTATCCTCAGTCTCACCTGCAGAGCAGCAGGTTGTGTCTCTCTTAGTCTGGTCCCTATCCCATATGCTGTCCGATATGTAGTTTTTCACCCATCGGCAAGCACATGGGGTCGATGGGACACGCAAGCTCCCCCACCACGGCAAGGTGGAGACACATCGGGGGAGCCTCCATATTATTCATGTCTACCTTATTTCCTCCATATTATTCATGTCTACCTTATTTCCCCCATAATATTCATGTCTACCTTATTTCCTCCATATTATTCATGTCTACCTTATTTCCTCCATATTATTCATGTCTACCTTATTTCCTCCATATTATTCATGTCTACCTTATTTCCCCCATAATATTCATGTCTACCTTATTTCCTCCATATTATTCATGTCTACCTTATTTCCTCCATATTATTCATGTCTACCTTATTTCCCCCATAATATTCATTCTACCTTATTTCCTCCATATTATTCATCTCTACTTTATTTCCCCCATAATATTTATGTCTACCTTATTTCCCCCATAATATTCATGTCTACCTTATTTCCTCCATATTATTCATGTCTACCTTATTTCCCCCATAATATTCATGTCTACCTTATTTCCCCTATATTATTCATCTCTACTTTATTTCCTCCATATTATTCATGTCTACCTTATTTCCTCCATATTATTCATGTCTACCTTATTTCCCCCATAATATTCATCTCTACTTCATTTCCCCCATAATATTCATGTCTACCTTATTTCCTCCATATTATTCATGTCTACCTTATTTCCCCCATAATATTCATGTCTACCTTATTTCCTCCATATTATTCATCGCTACTTCATTTCCCCCCATAATATTCATGTCTACCTTATTTCCTCCATATTATTCATGTCTACCTTATTTCCCCCATAATATTCATTCTACCTTATTTCCTCCATATTATTCATCTCTACTTCATTTCCTCCATATTATTCATGTCTACCTTATTTCCTCCATATTATTCATGTCTACCTTATTTCCTCCATATTATTCATGTCTACCTTATTTCCTCCATATTATTCATGTCTACCTTATTTCCCCCATAATATTCATTCTACCTTATTTCCTCCATATTATTCATCTCTACTTCATTTCCTCCATATTATTCATGTCTACCTTATTTCCTCCATATTATTCATGTCTACCTTATTTCCCCCATAATATTCATGTCTACCTTATTTCCTCCATATTATTCATGTCTACCTTATTTCCTCCATATTATTCATGTCTACCTTATTTCCTCCATATTATTCATGTCTACCTTATTTCCTCCATATTATTCATGTCTACCTTATTTCCCCCATAATATTCACATCTACCTTATTTCCTCCATATTATTCATGTCTACCTTATTTCCTCCATATTATTCATGTCTACCTTATTTCCCCCATAATATTCATGTCTACCTTATTTCCTCCATATTATTCATGTCTACCTTATTTCCTCCATATTATTCATGTCTACCTTATTTCCCCCATAATATTCATTCTACCTTATTTCCTCCATATTATTCATGTCTACCTTATTTCCCCCATAATATTCATTCTACCTTATTTCCTCCATATTATTCATCTCTACTTCATTTCCCCCATAATATTCATTCTACCTTATTTCCTCCATATTATTCATCTCTACTTCATTTCCCCCATAATATTCATGTCTACCTTATTTCCTCCATATTATTCATGTCTACCTTATTTCCTCCATATTATTCATGTCTACCTTATTTCCTCCATATTATTCATGTCTACCTTATTTCCTCCATATTATTCTTCTTCTTTTCGTTCATCCGGAGTGTTTTTTCAGATGTGATTGCGGTGTGTCTGTTATGCGCCCTTGGGCCGAAACCCGTAGGCCAACACATTGACTTTAGCGTGCATTTTTGACCAGGTAGCATTCCTGGGAGACTCTCACTTTTGTGGCGCCATCTGCAACCATGCTGGCCAAGGTGGAACGGTCGAAGACAACGGTCATCCCTCAAAGGAAGGCAGGGACAGTCCATAGCATTTTCCGCCATCCAAGGCTGCTTCCATAGTTGCAGGGCCGACACTTAACGCCCTGGATCTGGGCTCACCGAGGGAGATCGTCACGTCCTGCTCATGGCTGCTTTAAATCCTCACTTCAATATATTGGTCATTTCGTTTCCCCGGGTCATTCCCGCACAAACCAGACAGGTTTGCAGACGGCATCCACTCAACGAGTTTTCGGACATGTGCTTGTCGTTGCGCCCATCAGAGCTTTTCCAGGCTCAACAGACATTCGGAAAACTACCCAGTCAGAGCTGTTCCGAACAAGAGCGGCATTCGGAAACTAGGTAGTCAGAGCTGTTCCTAGCACGAGAGACATTCGGACGAGACATTTCACTCGGACGTAATTGCGTAGTGTCAATTTTTAGTTTGCCACCCGTAGGACGACACTTCCGACTTCCAGCGGGCATATTTTAATGAGGTTAGCCATCCTCTGGTTTCGAGGCACGTTGGACTGTTGTGATGTCGCTAACATCTCAGCTGGTCAAGATAGAACGACGAACGACATCGTGGTCGGCCCTCAAGGGAAGGCAGGGGCAGACCATGAGCATTCCCTCGCTATCCAAGGAGGCTTCCATAATTGCAGAGCCGGCACATATTGCTCTGTGACTGGGCTCACCCGAGGAGTTGCCACGTCCTGCTCATGGCTGCTTTAGTTCCTCACTTCCATGTGTTGGGCAACTCGTTTGCCACTGATCGCTCAAGCACACACCAGGGACGGTCAGACTGCAAGCGACACCCACGCTTTTGACTTCGGACCACGCAATAGGTTCGCTCGCCGTGCGTTCCATTTTGCGGCATTGAGACGTTCTTCCACTTTTGTCTACACTCTCTATGAGTTAGATACAGTTTTCGCAGCCACTTTCTTCGACTGGGGCACTTTTTGACTTTTTGTACTCGCTCACGAGGTAGGCTACTTGTGCTGCCGGATCAGCACCTTACCTTCGTGCAGCGGTGAACGAGAAACGGCCTGGCCTCTCATCCGGGAATCTCTCATATCCCCCAGCTGAGAGCCTTCGAACTTCTATCAGACCTGAGCATGTAGCTTGCTCAGTATCACGCCTTTATTTTTCGAGAGGTGGCTATCGGCCCGGCTCTCAGGTCTGAGGGTTTGTGGCTTAGAGGCGTTCAGCCACAGCCCTCGACAGGGAGCCTTTAGTGTTTTGTCCGGACCAAGAACTTCTGCCTTCGTGCGCCTGATTTAAATTTTGGACTGCTATCCTCAGTCTCACCTGCAGAGCAGCAGGTTGTGTCTCTCTTAGTCTGGTCCCTATCCCATATGCTGTCCGATATGTAGTTTTTCACCCATCGGCAAGCACATGGGGTCGATGGGACACGCAAGCTCCCCCACCACGGCAAGGTGGAGACACATCGGGGGAGCCTCCATATTATTCATGTCTACCTTATTTCCTCCATATTATTCATGTCTACCTTATTTCCCCCATAATATTCATGTCTACCTTATTTCCTCCATATTATTCATGTCTACCTTATTTCCTCCATATTATTCATGTCTACCTTATTTCCTCCATATTATTCATGTCTACCTTATTTCCCCCATAATATTCATGTCTACCTTATTTCCTCCATATTATTCATGTCTACCTTATTTCCTCCATATTATTCATGTCTACCTTATTTCCCCCATAATATTCATTCTACCTTATTTCCTCCATATTATTCATCTCTACTTTATTTCCCCCATAATATTTATGTCTACCTTATTTCCCCCATAATATTCATGTCTACCTTATTTCCTCCATATTATTCATGTCTACCTTATTTCCCCCATAATATTCATGTCTACCTTATTTCCCCTATATTATTCATCTCTACTTTATTTCCTCCATATTATTCATGTCTACCTTATTTCCTCCATATTATTCATGTCTACCTTATTTCCCCCATAATATTCATCTCTACTTCATTTCCCCCATAATATTCATGTCTACCTTATTTCCTCCATATTATTCATGTCTACCTTATTTCCCCCATAATATTCATGTCTACCTTATTTCCTCCATATTATTCATCGCTACTTCATTTCCCCCCATAATATTCATGTCTACCTTATTTCCTCCATATTATTCATGTCTACCTTATTTCCTCCATATTATTCATCTCTACTTCATTTCCCCCATAATATTCATTCTACCTTATTTCCTCCATATTATTCATCTCTACTTCATTTCCCCCATAATATTCATTCTACCTTATTTCCTCCATATTATTCATCTCTACTTCATTTCCCCCATAATATTCATTCTACCTTATTTCCCCCATAATATTCATGTCTACCTTATTTCCCCCATATTATTCATGTCTACTTTATATT